>OY101448.1:108755539-108928039 GCA_956483635.1 Panzeria rudis | reverse complement strand
AAAGTGAAACTGATATAGAGAACAAAAAAAAATTAAAATTTTTTATAAATTTGTTTTATTTTTCACACGAATCTTAAAATTTTTGAAAGGCAAAGCGACGCCTGAATTTCTATGCAATTGTTTGGTGAACAATTTGCATGAAAAACAAATTTTGGGGAAAAACTAAAAGTAAAGGCTTTCAAACAAAAAAATAATTTTGAAAATCGGTTCACAATTGACAGAGTTTTGCAAGGGGGAGCAAATTTTCCTCTCTGATTTTCGAAACAAAACTATGGAACCAAACTGCAAGCAAATCCTCTCAAACAAAAAAAAAAAGAATTTTGAAAATGAAGGAGTTTTGCGATAATCAATATCTAGGGGGGGGGGGCGAATTCGCCACCCCTGATTTTTGGTAAAACTTATTGGAACAAACTTAAAGCAAAGGTTTTCAAACAAAAAATAATTTTAAAAATCGGTTGACAAATGACAGAGTTATTAAAGAGGGGAGCAAATTTTCCCCTCCGATTTTCGAAACAAAATTATGGAACCAAACTGCAAGCAAAGCCTCTTAAACAAAAAAAGAATTTTGAGATTCGGTGCATAAATAAAAGAGTTATGCAATAATCAATATTTTGAAAAAAATTTATGGGTCCAAGCTGCAAGCAAAGCCTTGCAAACAACAAAATCGGTGCACAAATGAAAGAGCTATGCGATAATCAAAATTTGTGGGGGGGGGGGGGAGGGGAAGCAAATTTGCTCCCTGATTTTGGGAAAATATATATGGGACCAAACTGCCTGCAAAGGCTTTAAAACAAAAAGAGAATTTTGAAATTCGGTGCAGAAATGAAGAAGTTCTGTGATAATCAATTTGGTGGGGGGGGGGGTTGAACTTCCCTTCGATTTTGAGAATCATTTATGAAACCAAACTGCAAGCAAAGCTTTTCAAACAAAAAGAATTTTGAAAATCGCTGAATAAATGAAAAAGTTATGCGATGATCAATATTTGTTGAGGGGGGGGGGCAATTTTGCCCCTGATTTTGGGAAAAATTTATGAGGCCAAACTGCAAGCAAAGCCTTTCAAACAAAAAAAAAAGAATTTTGAGAATCAGTGCAGAAATTAAAGAGTTATGCGTGTTAAAACATGAAGAAGTAAAAAAATATAGAAATACACACGAGTTGATAACATCCCCCTATTTTGAAGTCGTTTACAAAAATAATAATGATGCCGAAAAATTAACCAAAACTAAAAAAATCCATAAGTACACATTAAAAAAAATAACTAAAATTAGCCAGAACGGTAACGCTGCTAGCATAGATTTTTTGTGGTTTTTGGTCATGAGTGTGCGGCACATGTGCCTTAATTTGTATACATGCACACGTGCAAGTGCCAGTTTGATTCGCACATGCACACGTGCCCAAAATAAGCACACAAAAAATGTGGCACGCGCACACGACTAAGTGCGATTTTTTTTGTGTGCCTACTTTTGGGCACGTGTACGTGTGCCTTTAGATATCAATTATAAGGCACGTATATATGTGCCAAATTCAGACACATGTGCTGCACACTCGTGTGCAAATCCGTACTTTGGTAGAAAGACGCCGCAAAAGAAAATGAAATTTAAAGGCACTGTGTAAGGGATCAGCAATATCTTTTGGCTCGTGTCACTTCTGTGTATTTTGTGATAGTACTGCTCAAAACCATCTGGGAGGTAAAGAACAACAAGTCAATTTTAATAAGTAACGGTTATATTATATGACGTAATTTTATTAAAGAACTAGATGTGCCCGCCCGCTTCGCGCGCTTAAAGATCGCTTTATGACTATAAGGTGTCTGTAAAATATAATAATATAACGTTTTTTACATATTTTTTAAGATTCCCGTTATACAAAATAAAGAATGCTGCCACCGTTAAAAAAACAACAACATTTTTCTAATTTCCAACAACATTTATATTAGTAAAATTGGGTATATTTTCGTTTTTTTTCTATTTTAAGCCGAAATTGACAGTCTGTTGCCATGTGCAATTATTCAAGAGATTTCTTTCCGTTTTGACTAGCGTGGCAGTAACATATCCAACTTCCAATTCAGGTAATCCATAATGGAAAAAAAATCAGAAAAAACCCAAGCTAATTTTTTGTAAGGTTTGGTTAGTAAATGGTTTTATTTTTTCTTCTCGTTAATTATTCTAACAAGTCAAGTTCTACAATATTTAAAGCTACCTTATTCGGAAGAATTCGTTCCGTGCAAAGGATAGTGGTAGAAATCAATACCGTTCTTGGTTTCTGTGACTGGGATAAAGCGGAAAGTAATTAATTGATATAATTTCAACATACACAAAACTCCGATTTGCTGTTCTTTTATTATTTCTGAAGTATTCGATGTTCTAACACCTAAATTTTCAAAGAGTACGGCCAATTAGCGAATTTGGTACAAAAGCTGATTCTTAGCGGTAAATAGGAGAACCATAAAAATCATAAGAGCAGGAATCTAAGATGAGAGAACGATCTGCGTTATATTTCTAAATAGCCACCACGTTCTTCTTAAAAGCTGTACCGCCTTGACATGCAGGGATAGCTTAATACACCTCGGTAGTTACTTAAAGGCAACCCAACATATAAGTCCAACCAGATTTCAACAAAATATTTTACATTCAGTGTGACGCATCCGATGTGGGCAAGGGCGCGGTACTGTTTCAGGAAGATTCAGAGAACAAAGAACATCCCATAGCTTTCTTCACAAAAAAGTTTATATCTGCACAGAGAAACTATTCTGTAACAGAACGAGAATGTCTCGCCGTTGTAGTAGCCGTCATGCGTTTTCGGCCGTACGTGGAGCTAATAAAATTTGTTGTTATAACCGATCATTCGTCATTAAAATGGTTAATGTCCTAAAGAGATTTGACTGGACGCCTCGCGAGGTGGAGCTTAAAGCTACAAAGTTTTTCGTTTGAAATACGCCATCGTAAGGGCGCACTGAATGTAGTCCCAGCTACTTTGTCAAAAGATCCGATAGACGCAATCAAGGGCAGCAACATGATTGTATACTTGGCGGCGGCCGAATTTAAGAGTACCGATTATCGAGAACTAATAAGCATGGTGAAAGAAAACCAAACAAGCCTTCCCGACATTAAGGTCATTGATGAGTTTGTATATAAGCGCACCATACCATATGACGGCAATGTCGATAGGGAAGATCACTCATGGAAATTATGGATTCCATCGGGTCTGACCGAAACAGTAATTGTCCAAGCACACGAACCACCCAGTGTTGCGCATGGTGGTATAGGAAAAACTATACACCGTATCAGAGAATATTTGTATTGGCCACACCTTAACGTGGAAGTACGGGAATACATAAATCGATGTGATACGTGTAAGGAATGTAAGCCAGCAACTGTTGTCCTGAAACCACCAATGGGATAAGAGCCCAATGCTAGTAGGCCCTTTCAAAGAATATATATACTTTTTGGAACCCCACGTGCGGTCAAGAAGAGGCGACTGTCACATTTTCATTGTTCTTGATTATTTTTCTAAATACGTTTTACTAAAAGCTATGCCCAAGGCCAGCTCTAAGAATGTCATTAACTTTTTAGTACAGGAAGTATTTTATAAATTTGGATGCACAGAAACGCTCATTACAGAAAACGGGCAACAGTTTGCTAGCAAAGAATTTGCAGAGTTGATGGAATGTTTTGGGATCGAACATATGCGCACAGCAAATTACGCTGCTCAAGCAAATGCAACAGAAAGAGTTAACCAATCAGTATTTGCAGCGGTTCGATCATATTTTGACACAAATCAATCTGATTGGGACTTACATTTGTGCGAAATATAAGCAGCTTTACGGCCATTGGGGCAACACTTTATTTCGTCCTGTTCGGTACAAATATGATTACTCACGCGTCGACATACAAACTATCTAGAAAATTAGATTTACTGGAAGACCCTGACAACCATATAGAAAGCCGGAGTGAGTTTTTAGAGCTCGTTCGTGACGACGTAAAGAAGAATTTGCATAAGAGCTATGTTGCTAATGCTGAGCGGTACAATACGAGATGCCGTACCACCAGATTCAAGCCCGGTCAATAAGTATTCCGGCGTAACTTCCAACTCTCTGATTTCTCTAAACAGATATCAGCTAAATTGTGCAAGAAATTCGTAAAGTGCAGAATCATTAAGCCGGTAGGGAATAATCTCTATGAAATAGAAAACATGCAGGGAAATTTTCAAGGAATTTTCCATGCAAAGGACTTAAAGGCGTGACAAGATAATTCTAAACATCAATTTAACATTTATCATATTAGCAAACGTAGTTTGCTAATATGATAAAAACATTCCTCCACGTAAGGGAGCGTGTACCGCCTTGATATGCAGGGATAGCTTAATACACCTCGGCGGTTACTTAAAGGCAACCCGACATATAAGTAAGTGCAACCCTGCAAGACGTCAAATTACAGAGCTGTCGTATCAATAAAATTGCATTTTTGGTGGTGCCCTTATTTGGCTCACTACATACTTTGACAACCAAGAAAGGCAAAGTTGGCTGCAGTTGAGCGGGCTGGTTGAAAGTCAGCCATTGATAATTTTGCAGATGGACAACTTCCTTTCTTTCTCATCCAGACGTCAGCAGGAGCAGGTCGAAAAAATTAAATATCGGTAAGCATCCGCCATCTCATACAGTAAAAAGCAAAATTTTAAGGAAAAAGTTAATTATTACTACATTTTAGACATAACGCTGATGTTATTAATGTAAATAACATTACATTTGCTGTGTACATTAGGTAAAGTCCAAATATATATTAGAATTATTTCCTGCTACTTCGGAGCAAGAGAGGCGACGCAAGTAACACCAAAGCGTCATCAAATTGATCCAGCGCCAAGGAATGATAGTGGGGACAACGTGACAGTTAAGAAAAGTTGCATGAGGGAAGAGGCATGCAACGAATGTATACGAGGCAAAATAGCAAACCCGTACTAAGAGGGAAAAATTGACACCGGACACAAACGTGGTTTGGAACCCTTACCGAAAATTTCGCAAGAGTTGCAATTGCCACGTCCAGGTTGCTGGTTCCAGTCATTTTTCCCGGTAGTAGCAATTACCCATTCAGCATCCGTCAGAGGAAACACCTAGAAAAGGTACAAGCTATAATCCACTATACGTGACCACGAAAGTGCAATAACACCTGCTGGCGGAAAAGTAATTGGCATGTTATAAGAACCAATTTAATATCAACTGCAAATCTGCAATCCATTTAGCAAATTTAATCTGCAACAATCGCAATGTGTGGGCAATTCACACACAAAATTAACATCAGCAGTTTCAAATCGTTGACAGAGGTGACCACAAAATCAATACGGCGAATCTCCAGCTAATTCATCAGCAACAAATTTGGTAGCAACAGTCACCATTTTTAACAAAAGCCAATCGGATGCCTACACCACGGATTTTCAAAATGTAAGATAAGTACATATTTTCGTTTACTTAAGTATTTTGTTTGCTAATGCTGACTTTAGACGACATGTTTTTTACATATGGCTTGTTAGGTGTGTGAGACATATGTAACTTCGCATGTTTGTCAAAATTGTCAATTTACAGACGGTTTATAATATTTGCTTTTACACGTACATGTGCAATTACATCTGACATAACCTCTGAGTGTTCACAACAGCTTAGTTTTTGCACAGTTTTCGTAAATATATAAAGCGTTCTTTGCTTTTTAATGTTTTTTCAGCCAAACCACACTTTTGGTAATTTAATACAGCTGATGTCAGATACCTTGTCAGATGAAAATAGAACACGCTCTAATTGAAAATTGTTCATCTGAATTTGCTTCTGTAAATGTCATCTGACAATGTTTCATATGTTTCACACGGCATGTATCACTTTTGCAGTGGGAAATTTGACAAGTCAGATGTAAAATACATGTCGTCTAAAGTCAGCATAACATAAGTTGGTATACACGGTGTTCTGGCTATACCACGGTAGACTTATAAATTCGTGACGCGATATATCTATCGCTTTTGCTTTTAGTTACCGATTTTATTGCAGTTTCTGTTATCGAACAGGAAATCATATTCGCTTTTAGCACTACACCATTTAAAAATAATTACATTGTTTTGGGCACATTTTCAATAATGGTCTTGTTTTTAAGAATCAATTTTGTAAATTTAAAGTAAAAGTTGAACAAAAGAATTAATAATTTTCGCTTTGACATAAAGAATTTCCTTAAATCAAAATATAAGCATCTTGAAGTTTTGAATAGTTAGTTGCAAAATTCAATTAAAAATATATCACCCTGTTGGAATTTTAACTACACTTAGAGAAAAGTTTTTGAATGAAAGAGTTGAGGCATGAGAAAATGTCTGAAAATTTTTTTGGGAAGTTTTTCCTTTTGAGTTTGCGTCTTCAAATGCTAAACTCTTTAAACAAGAACCGGTTCAGGAAATTTTGTCTAAACGTAAATCGTAATGTAAGCTGAGTCAAAGCCAGATTTATAATTCTCGGTTTATTTTGCGCTATCGAAGTATCGAATTATATATATTTTTCAACCGTATTAATATAGTACAAAATATTATAATATATTTATATAGACTTATAGAATAAGAACAAGTGAATTATTTTAAGAGTGTAAGAAGGTTCGAACTTAGGGATGTTAGAAGTATTAGCCTCTAAGATAACTGTTTGTACATTTTTGCAAAATACACCGTGAAATATAAATTTACAAATTAATTAGTGAAATTGGATACTGAAGTGTAACATGTGCTAAGTTTTGTGAAGGGCTAACAGGTAAGTATCGAGTGGTGAATTTCATGTTTGGGGCAGTGTATAAACGATCGCTATACTGCCATGGTACAGGGGATGGCTTTGATTAAATAACATCAATACTCATTTGAGAATTTCGCTACTTTTGTCTATCACTGACACATCTCATTGTAATGTTAGACCAGCTGATTCTTCTTTTGTCCACTGCAACGTACCATTAATTTTAATTAATGCAAGGAAGAAAGGTATTGAAAATAAGACAAATTTCCAAATAATTGCTGGTAATGTACGTACTAGAGACTATCAAGAAAAATCTTAAGTTAAAACAAATAGATATGTGAATAGTTTGTTTCTTGCACAGTGAAGTGAAAAATAGATGTACATATGCAAAACACGTTTCGGACTAAGTGAAGTTCTGCAAAGGTTTGGTGACATTTAAAATAAAAGCCGTAATAGAAATTGCAAAAGTAACAAAAAAATAATAATAAATCTAAAATAAAAGTAGAAAAAAGGTTGCTAAAAAAGATTTTAGCCTGTGTCGAGTAAATTTTGCACCAAATCTGCCTAAAACCACAAAAATTAATTTAAAAATTCAAAGAGTCAAACAGCTATGTAAATATAAATAATGGTATAATAAAAAATTAAGAAAAAAGGTAAACAAAAATACAAAAAAAAGATAAATCATAGTAGAAAATACACCTTCGAAAAGAAAAAAAAGTTTAAATAAAAACCAGGCACCATGGAAGATCTTTCAGCGGACTACACGTAAGTCTCAGTTTTTTCAATTAATAAATTATTGATATAATAAAGCGAGGAACTACCGGTTTATTTTCTTATTTTAGTATAAAAATTAATTTAGAAGAATTTATTTTTAACTGTATCAAATAACGGTATTTTCTTGCTTTTTATATTCATTAAATTTGCTGTACCTATATATTATTATTTGGATTTCCATTGACTTCTTGAATATTACTTTCGTTTTATATACATATAAATGCATATAATTACATATATTGAACGAAAGAATTAATGCACGGGAATAAATAAGAGAGCAAATTCTCTCTCAATGATATTTCTTAATTTCCAATAAAGAGACAAAAAAAATAAGAAAAGCAAAACGAAACTTTCGGGAATAATTTTTATTGGAAATTAGTTAAAAGTAGTCACCCTACATTTATTACCACAAGTAATTAAAGTTCTTCGGTTAACCAACCACAGAAAAGCAACTTAGAACAAATTTATATTTGTTTTCCATCACCTGTGCAAAAAAAAAAACAAATAGATAAACAGTGTATAATTAAAATTTAAATGAAAATAACTAAAATTTTTTATGTAGCTTTATAACTGCCAATAATTTGTTTGTTTATTTTTGATTTCTACTAAAATTATATATACAAAAAACTAAATTTATAATGATTTGAATACTCCTAAAGGGAACCAATGAAAATAAACATGATTGAATAAGTTATCTTTGGCTTTTCCTTGTGGTGAACGAAAGATTTTAATATTTGGGTTCTTCGGAAGAAATTTTGGGATTGAGAAGAGCATAGGTTGGAGAGGGTTTTGAGCCCCTAGGGATACCACCATTCCCTTATTATGCGCTACTCTAAACAATCCCAATAAAATAGATTTAATTTGACAGATTGTCTCTTCAGATACATACAGCCATCCATACATGAGCTGTGGGAGAAATTCCATAGTATTGATTACAAGTACATTTTTTTCTCGCTTACAATCAGGTAAATAAGTCGGGACTGAAATAGATTAAAGCGTCGTGAAGCTTAGAGAAAAGGGTCAAGAACCTCCCCAAGCCACTGAAGCTAGCGGTAAAGACAGATCCCGCCGACCTCCGTTCTGCGAAGTTTAACTCAAGAGTTGTGATGGTATTCTTCGTTACATCGGGGCATTTTCCTTATTAGAGTAAAAAGTTCTTTTTTCGTACTTACACGACTGCTTGTTACAAAAATGGCGCCCAACGTGGAACCTGAATGTTTCGATGGGCTATGTGCGAAATGCGGATTTCATCGTCGAAATATCAGGTTCCAACCAAGGGGATGTGTATAAATTGTTGCCCTATAATATACAACTCCTGTGTAGCATAGTACTTATATGTTTTCACGAATATTAATTTATAAAAAAGAAACAAATCTCTTTGAACAATTAGATTTTTAAATATTATTTTAAGTGCAACGATATCAGTATGTAATCATCCTTAAAACTTTTCTGGAATTCGATTACTACGTGTCCAAAGAGCATAAGTAAATTCGACCATCTGGTAGTTGAAGGTTTCTTTGCATTCGATATTTTTATACCCTTCACCAAAAATGTTAAGGGTATATATAGGTTTGTCATTCCGTTTGTAATTTCTACAGCAATCACTTGCGACCCCATAAAGTATACATATTCGTAATCCTTATAAAAATCTAAGTCGATTTAGCGGTGATCGTCTGTCCGTTTTTCTGACCGATGTTGAAAGGTATAATTCTGAGGTCCTAGAAGACTTATGGACCTAATAGTTGAAGTCGCAGGAAAATCGGTTCATATATAACAGAGATATATCCAAAAAGCTACTTTGTTCCGATTTTCATATGTTTGTAAATTTCTATGACCATATACGTCTGACAGTACTCTACCAAAGACTATAGATAGTCTATAGATAATCTATTGTCTTTGACTCTACACTCAATTTATCTGTCAAATTCAGCTCTGAGAAGCTTATTGTAAAGAATCATCGAAATCGGTCCATAAATGGCTGAGATATGGACAAAAAAAAAAATATATATATATACATATATATATATATATATATATATATATATATATATATATATATATATATATATATATATATATATATATATATATATATATATATATATATATATATATATATATATATATATATATATATATATATATATATATATATATATATATATATATATATATATATATATATATATATATATATATATATATATATATATATATATATATATATATATATATATATATATATATATATATATATATATATATATATATATATATATATATATATATATATATATATATATATATATATATATATATATATATATATATATATATATATATATATATATATATATATATATATATATATATATATATATATATATATATATATATATATATATATATATATATATATATATATATATATATATATATATATATATATATATATATATATATATATATATATATATATATATATATGTATGTATATATATATATATATATATATATATATATATATATATATATATATATATATATATATATATATATATATATATATATATATATATATATATATATATATATATATATATATATATATATATATATATATATATATATATATATATATATATATATATATATATATATATATATATATATATATATATGTATATATATATATATATATATATATATATATATATATATATATATATATGTATATATATATATATATATATATATATATATATATATATATATATATATATATATATACATATATATATATATATATATATATATATATATATATATATATATATATATATATATATATATATATATATATATATATATATATATATATATATATATATATATATATATATATATATATATATATATATATATATATATATATATATATATATATATATATATATATATATATATATATATATATATATATATATATATATATATTAAATCCCAAATACATTATTCCTCATCACTGCGTCCTGAAACCAGATAGCACCACAACAAAACTAAGGGTGGTGTTCGATGCATCAGCCAAAACCTCGTCAGGCTACTCATTAAACGATCTGATGTATACAGGGCCAAGTATTCAAAGTGAACTTTTTTCAATTTTACTGCGTTTTCGATTCCCCAGATTCGTCTTCACCACCGACATCGAGAAAATGTATAGACAAATTCTGATTCACCAGGACAACCATCAGTACCAATTAATTATTTGGAGGGAAGACCCAGCACTTCCTATGGTTCACAAATGCTTAAAACTATTCTTTACATGGATGACGGCCTGGGGGGCTCTGACAGTCTTAATATCGCACTTCAAACACAACAAGAACTCAGTACAATTTTAAGAAGCCATGGTTTCAACTTAAAAAAATGGTGTGCAAACCACCCGCAACTACTGAAGAATATTCCACTCGGTGATCAAGAGCTAAATTTGGATTTCAGTAGTAATAACGCTGATTATATAAAAACGTTAGGGTTGTTATGGCTGCCTAATACTGACCATTTTTGCATCAAGGTAAAAATGAATCATGTACAGAATATCACAAAACGTACAGCAACATCGGATCTCGCAAGATTATTCGATCCGCTTGGTCTACTTGCACCTGTTGTCATCAATGCAAAGATATTTATCCAACAGTTGTGGCAGTTAAGGTTAGATTGGGATGAACCTTTGCCCGAGGACCATCTAGTACTCTAGACCAATTTCAGAAAAGATTTTGACAGCTTGAATAACTTCAAAATCCCTCGGCACATTTTTAAAGGTGAACTCCCAGCAGAGATGGAACTGCATGTTTTCTCAGACGCTTCTGAAAGAGCTTTTGGTGCAGTCGCTTATATTCGAACAGTTCTCAAGGATAAAAGAGTTATTGTACAATTACTTTGTGCTAAGACAAGGGTTGCTCCATTAAAAAGGCAGACACTGCCGCGGTTGGAGTTATGTGCCGCGGTTATGGCTGCCCAGCTAATGCATAGAATCAAAATGGACCTTCAAACAAAAATCAACGGATGTTCATCTGGGCGGACTCCGAAATAGTACTTTCCTGGATAAACTCCCAATCCTCATTGTACCATACATTTGTGGCCAACCGAGTCTCCGAAATTCAATCGTTGACATTGCGCAGTCAATGGCGCCACGTCAGATCAAAGGACAATCCCGTTGACATACTATCCAGAGGTCTTCCAGCACGTAAACTATCGGAATGTAATTTATGGCTATATGGACCACTCTTTCTACACGGACAAGAAGACATGTGGCCAACCCATTTGTCAAGGGAACTGTCAATTCCCAGCGATCTCGAGAAGAAGAAGGCAACATCGCTAGCTGCAGCAGTTACCGTTTCGAACAATGATCTCATATACAAAATTCCACACAGAAATTCCTTCAAAACTTTGCAGAGAATACTGGGGTATGTTTTGAGATTTACAAAAAATTCACGTATGAAAAAACAACATCGCCCTGTACACGAATCATTATCTCCAGCAGAATTAGACGATGCACTATATACCATTATTAGATCCGTTCAGATGTCCGATTTCTTATCAGAAATCAACCAGCTTCGAAAAAAGAAAGAAGTCGACAAAAACAGCTCCATCATCAGTCTTGCTCCATTTCTAGATAGAACAAATATTTTACGAGTTGGAGGACGATTGGAGGCATCACTATTATCATACGAAGCAAAACACCCAATGTTGATACCATATAATGACCCTATCACAAGGCTTTTGTTTACAATGGTTCACGAAGAAAACAAACATTGTGGTGCACAAGCATTATCAAACATAATACGACAACGATTTTGGCCAATAAAAGGCAAAATAACAGCGCGCTCAACTGTACAAAAGTGCGTTAGATGTGCCAGGGCACGACCTCAACTGTGCCAACAAATAATGGGTAGTTTACCTCAGACTAGAGTGACTCCAGCCCGACCCTTCATTAACACGGGAGTTGACTATTGTGGCCCAGTGTAGACCCATCATAAGGTCAGAGGAAAAAGACCGACAAAAGCATATATAACCGTATTCTGTTGTTTTGCCACCAAGGCGACTCATCTCGAGGTAGTAACCGATCTAACAACTGAGTCATTCATTGGGGCTCTGAAACGATTCATCAGCCGTCGAGGTCGTTGTCAGAACATATATTCAGACAACGCTACTAATTTTATAGGAGCAAAAAACCAATTGTCAGAACTGGTGGGAAGTATCTACTCCAACAAGGGACGGGAATCAATCATCTCAACTGCCAGCTCAAAGGGAATAAATTTTCATTTTATCCCACCACGTGAATTACGTAGAAATCTAAAGACTTCTGCTTTGTTTAATGTTAAGTATGTTACTGAATTTTATTTTTCATATTTCTTTCTTAATAACTAATACAATAATTTTTACTTACTCTACATAAATACATAGTCATCATAAATTCAATAAATACAATATCGACAGTCGAACAGCGATTCTTATTGTTAGGCAATTAAACATTTCAATACATTCAGACATACATACATAAAGCATTGTTATTGGCAATCAAGCAACAATGTTGTTGCGAGGGAATCGGATTTCATCAATCCACAATCATAAACAAAAATGCAAACTGGACAAAAATACAAAGTTGACAAATTCAAGTACAAAAGTTTATCAACCCAAATAATATTGCAAAGGTTTTAATTTTAGTTTTTATAGTTAACTTCAATGCTTTGTTTTGGACTTTGGAGTTCAATGGACCCTGTTGGGGTCATTGATCCATTGGACATAACTCCTCCCTCCCCTGATTAAAAATTCTCCTGGATTTTCCTAAGCGATTTTCTAAACTCGATATATATTATTACAATAACAATTATTACAAAGCAAACAGTAAAAAAATAATTTCCAATTATGGAATGGAAGTGAATCTCTCCATTGTATTTTAATTCTTCTATAGCTTCAATATTTTTTATTTCGCTTATTGCTAATTTATCCAAAGAAATAGTTGTTTCTGTATTATTTAAGCTTATATTTGGTGTTAAGGCAAAATTAGTTTTATATTCTTTTTGTTTATTTTCATAGATATTTCCATTAACATTTACCTCACAATCATTAAATGTAAGAAGCTGATTTCCACTTAAAATCAATTTCCTGTCATCACAACTGCTCTTTACCCTGGCTTCGTTTGCATTCTTTAGAAGTAGCAATCCCTGCTCAATTTCTAAAATTTCTTCTTTATTATTAATTACTTTGTAACACTTTTGCTTGATAATACAAAGATTTGATTTCTTTAAAGCTAAAACATTTTGTTCACTGTCGTAATTATATATTGCATTATTAATAGTTAAAATTTGTTGTTTTCTTATATCTAGCTCAAACCCATTACTATTTTTGATTGGCAGAATCAATGATCTCGGAACTGTAATAATATTTAGTGGTACTTTTATAAAAAATATAATTTGTTCGTTCCGATATTTAGCCACTATTAGTTGTGTTAGTTGTAATTTATTAAAATCAATATTTAAATCACTAATTTCTTCTGGTGTTAGTATATTATTAATCATAAGGTTGTGGTTAGCCGCAATAATATTATCCTGAATGTGTTCAAATTGTTCATTCAATGTTTTAATTTTTAATACCAGATCAAGGTAAAATATATGTGAAAAAATATCCATATTATTCTTGTCTATTGAATTGATTTTTTCGATAATCGTATTCCTGTCTGATTCTATAGTATCTTTTAAATTCATTAGTGTTTTGTTAAAATGATCTGTTATTTTTATTTGTTTGTTTGTGGTTTCTATTATATTATGATTATTGCTATCTATAATTTGTAAATGTTCCTGTATTGTTTTTCTATCTTCTTCGTCCATCGTTCCCGCCATCCATTTGAGACCCGATCCTAAAATATTGGCTAAACCTCTTTTAGTTCTATTCAACTGTAAAGTGCGAAATTTTGTTATAACCCTGTTGAGCTGATTTTGTAAGATTTCTATATTTATGCTAGATTGTTCTATACTATATTTAATGTTGTTAATTATTTCTTGAATTTCTCTTAAATAAATTGTATGGATTATTGTTGAGTAATTTTCGACAAGTGTTATATTATTTAATTTGATTTCCGTGTATCCGCTGTGATTTTCGATGAGAGGTTGAATCAAGAGACTATTCATTACCGGTGTAGTTAGCAGGATTAGTATCGTAAGGCGTAATATCCAACGAATCTGCAAATTTAAGGGGACGTTTTATGTTAGTAGGGTGTACATTATTTACGTTAAGCTTTCTATATCGAGGTTCATATTTATGTCTTAAAGCTTTATAGTTTTTTATATACGCTTCCGGTTTATTATAATTAAATTCTTCCCTATTCGCATTTCTTTTAGTTGTTATATTCTCTTTTACATCCTTCAATCGGTTATATAATTTCATCTTGTCTATTGTTCCCTGTATTATATCAAATGGTCTGCTCCTTGTTGCTGAGTGAATGGACTTATTGTACCACTCGACACATTTATATATTCTATCCTGTACTGATAATTCAGAATTTTGAGCTTCTAATGTCCGAAACTTGTCTGATATACTACTGTGCAATCTTTCGACATCTGCGGTTCCCGTATGATTATTTGGTTTGGTAAAATGAACTGTAATATTTTCTTCTCTTAAAAAGTTTTTTATGTTAATAGATGCGAATTCATTGTCTGTGATTATTTTGATTGGCTTGCCCCTCATTGATATGTACAATCTAATCTTTTCTATAATTGTAAAGCTATTTCTATCTTCTAAATATAACATAACCGCATATTTTGAAAATTTTTCTATGAAAGATAAAAAGCTGTGTTTTTTGTTTTTATATATGTCCATATGTACTATTTCATTAATATCTTTCGGTGTTTCCGTATTATGAAATTTTTGTTTTATTGGTTTCCTATCATACTTTGATCTATTGCAAATGTCGCAATTATTAATGTACTTTTGAACTAATTGTTTTAGGTTGTTAAAATAAATTTTTGATTTTAAACCATAATAGTTTTCATTAATTCCTGCATGGCCTGTTTCATTTTTGTGATATTTTGCTATCTGTCTATACACTTCATCTTCATCCTGCATATCTCTAGCATGATAAGCACATCGAATTAATTTTATTAAATTACCGAATATTTCGATTAGTTTCAGTTGTGCGTTGTTGTATATATTATCAGATAATTCCGTGTAAATGCCTATTTTAGAATTTCTTTTAATAGTTATATTTCTTCTAACAATATCGATCATTCTGCCTGATATAATATCATCAGTGTTTAAGAATATCTTATATTTTCCATTAATAACTTGAGTTTCGTTAGTTTTATTATCCGTTAGGATTATTTGTTTATCAAATCTATTAACTACTGTATCCAAAACAAAAAAATGATCATTTAATTCTTCCTGTTGAGAATGGATGGTTGCTTCTACGCTCATTTGATCGTCCGCCATAAAAATATTTCCATCGGATGCGTTAATACGACTCATAAAGTCTGCAACGGCGTTTTCTTTTCCCTTAATGTAATTTATTTTAAAATTATACTCTCCCAACCTTAATAGCCAACGTTGGAGTCTTTGGTTAACATCTTTTCCCTTGGTTTTGGAATGAAGCCAAACCAATGGTTGATGGTCTGTAAATAACTCAAATTGCTTGCCATATAGATATGGACGGAAGTAGTTTACTGCCCATACAATAGCCAATAATTCTTTTTCTATGGTCGCATAGTGTTTTTCATGATCATTCAAAGTCCTACTCGCATAAGCAATTGGATGATTGTCCTGAGACAATACAGCACCTATGGCATATGTACTAGCATCTGTAGTCAACCTAAAATTTTTCGAGTAGTCCGGATATCTTAGAATTGGTGGATTAATGATTAATTTTTTTAACTTCTCAAAGGAATCTTGATAATTTGGATCCCTAAAATTGATTTTTGTGTTCTTTTTTAAATACCTCGTCAAGCCATGAGCAACTTTTGCGTAATCCCTAATGAATTTGCGGTAGTACCCCGTGATTCCCAGGAAGGATTTTATTTGCTTAGCTGTTCTTGGAAGGTTTAGCTTTTGAATTGCGTCAATTTTATTTGGATTAGGCCTAACACCTTCTTTATTTAGGATGTGGCCAAGGTATTCAGTTTCTTTTGCAAAGAATCTGCATTTGTCGAGCTGTATCTTAAGATTATGCTCTCGTAATTTTTCAAAAATTTTGTTGATGCTTTGTAGATGTTCCGTCAACGATGTACTAAAAATTAAAATGTCATCCAAATAGACAACACAAATCTTATTAATATAATCTCTAAGTACAGAGTTCATGAGGCGTTGAAAAGTTGCCGGTGCATTTTTCAGTCCAAAGGGCATTCTTAGGTACTCAAAATGTCCCAAAGGAGTTGAAAATGCTGTCTTCTTCCTATCGTTCTCATTCATGAGAATTTGGTGAAAACCTTTGGCTAAGTCCAAAGTCGTGAAATAAACAGATTTTCCCAATTTATCCAATATATTTTCTATATTGGGTATTGGAAATTTGTCATTGACAGTAATTTCATTCAATTTTCTGTAGTCAACAACAATGCGCCACTTCTTCCTGCCCGATTGGTCAGTTTTCTTTGGCACAACCCAGATAGTCTCCTATTGTAGGCAGAGTTACTCTCCACAATAATTTGCTGTTGCAACATTTCCTGAATCTGTCTGGTAATTTCGTCTTCATGGACCTTTGGATACCTATATATTTTGGAATATACAGGTTTGTCTGTGCTAGTGACTATTGAATGCTTTACTTCATGAGTATGAGTAAGCGAATCACCTTCATGAAAGAACAAGTCATTATTTTTTCCTAGAAGACCTCGAAGCAATTCTTTTTCTTCGGGATTCATATCAGTTCTAAAAAGTCTGTTAATATTTTCTTTACTAAAATCAAGAGTTTCCAATGCACAAATTTCATCGTCATTGTAAGGAACATTGTTTACGAAATATATTTTTTATTATTAACTTCAATACATTTTTGTTGTAGACAAATTTTAGCTTTTAGGGCTTTTAAAATATTGTTACCAATTATCCCATCAAATCTTTTATTAGTCAACTTTAACAATTTCCATGCCATAAGATTATCATCAGAAAATTCTTTTGGTATCTCCGTGACAATTTCCTCGCTTATGACAATTTTGTCTGCCAAAGTTGAAAAAGTTAATGGCTTCCTCAATTTTGTCCGCTTATAATTAGGAAGTATATTACAGTCTAATAATGAAGTGGTTGATCCCGTATCAATCAAACACTTTATTTTTGAATCATCAATAGTCAACTCTACTATCGGTAAACCGTTTTCCTCGTGGTTGAATGAAAATTTGCCTGTTCGTTTGGAATGGTTTCGCTATGTTCGAAGTGATTAACTTCAGTTGATTGACCTAAATTCGGTCGTGATTGATTGGATTGTCGAAACTGTTGTGAATTTCGAAATACATTTGAATACTGTCTTTGATTATTAAAATTTTGTAGATTTTGATTGGAATTTGAGAAATTCTGTCTTTGGTTGTTAGAAAAATTTGAGAAATTTTGTTTTTGGTTGTTAGAAAAATTTTGCATTTGTGGATTTGAAAAATATTGTCTAGGCTGACCTAAATTTTGTTGTTTGAAATTTTGCCTCTGTTGAGGTTCAAAGTAATTGTGGTTAGAGTTTTGGTTAAGGTTTCTAAAATATTGTCTGTTATCTTTACGTATCATGTCACATTCTTGTAGACAATTATATGCTTGGCGAATAGAATTAATATTTCTACTATATATAATACTTGCTAAATGTGGAGGTATATTATTGACAAAAGTTCGAAAAATCATTGATTCATTGATCTTTGGGTTAAATTCTGAGGGTTTATTTGAATCTTGTTCATATTTTGTATTTAACTTATCTAATAGTGTCTTTAAATTAAAGTACAACTGACTTACATCTTGATTTTTCATTGATAGTGCCCTATGATGTAGTTGAGTGTAGCTTTCTTTAACTCCAAATACCTTAAGCAGTTCAGTTTTCACGTTCACCCATGATTGGTCTGTTAAGCCTCTTACCACGTTTGCTGCCTCTCCTTGAATTTTCTTAAGTATGCAACGTTGATAGATATATTCCTCCATTTCGCCACCTTGAAAGATTCTTCCGAAGATTTCTATTTCTTTAATGAATGATGACACATCGTAGTTTCGATCTGTTCCGGTAAATATATTTATTCTGTCCACCTCCTTTAAAAGGATTGAAATCGGCACTGGACCTACTGATGATGTTTCTGTTGTTTCTGTTGGTTGGGTTGTTGAATTTGATGTAGATGCTGATGTTGACGTCATTGTATTTAATTTTTAATAGTATTTGGTTGAAATTTAAAATTTTTCTTTAAATGTCTTTAATTATTGGACAATCTTTTATATTTAAACAATTATAGATGTTTTTATTATTATATTTTTGTTTGACAAACAATATTCTTCAGAATATTTGTAAAGCACTATTAAAAACCTGTTCTTTCTTTTCTTATATTTTCCGACCAAAAGGATATTCTTCAGAATATTTTTGGAATTTTTTGTTTTCCCGACTGCGCCAATTACGTAGAAATCTAAAGACTTCTGCTTTGTTTAATGTTGAGTATGTTACTGAATTTTATTTTTCATATTTCTTTCTTAATAACTAATACAATAATTTTTACTTACTCTACATAAATACATAGTCATCATAAATTCAATAAATACAATATCGACAGTCGAACAGCGATTCTTATTGTTAGGCAATTAAACATTTCAATACATTCATACATACATACATAAAGCATTGTTATTGGCAATCAAGCAACAATGTTGTTGCGAGGGAATCGGATTTCATCAATCCACAATCATAAACAAAAATACAAACTGGACAAAAATACAAAGTTGACAAATTCAAGTACAAAAGTTTATCAACCCAAATAATATTGCAAAGGTTTTAATTTTAGTTTTTATAGTTAACTTCAATGCTTGGTTTTGGACTTTGGAGTTCAATGGACCCTGTTGGGGTCATTGATCCATTGGACATAACTCGTGCGCCACATTTTGGTGGACTATGGGAAGCGGCTGTAAAATCGGCAAAACATCTTTTACTGCGAAGTGTGGCAGCTGCATCATTGACCCAGGAAGAAATGGGGACTATCGTAGCAGAGATCGAGGCAATACTCACCTCTTGCCCACTAACACCTATGTCAAGTGATCCTGATGATCTTGAAGCACTGACTCCTGGTCATTTTTTGATTGGCGAAGCACTTGTATCGCAAGTAGATAGTGGCGCAACAACAGTAAACTCATCAAGGCTATCACACTGGAAGCTGGTATCCCATCTCAAACAAGAGTTTTGGAAAAGATGTTCCACTGAATACTTGAATCAATTACAGCAGCGCCATAAGTGGAATCAGCGGTTTGACAACCTCAAGATTGGTGATATGGTAATAATAAAGTAAGACAATCTACCAATTATGAAGTGGCCCTTAGCAAGAAGAGTCAAAACACATCCTGGTAGTGACAATATGATCAGAGTTGTGGAGGTTAAAACAGCTAATGGAATTTTCAAACGACCAATATATCGAATCGCTCTCTTACCCAACGAACCAAATTGCGAAACATCTGTAACCCTTGATGACAACAGTTCAACTAGCAACAACAGTACTTATGACTCAATTCAGGAGCTTAGGATTAAAAGGAAAAGAGTTATATCAACCCATCTGAGTCTAGCCTTAATTACAATACTTGTGCTGTTACCAATGTCATTTGGAAATCCGGTAAAAAACAAAAAATTTGGAATGAAATTAGGCATTCATTTTGAAGAAATTGGCACAGCAACCATTTCAAGCAGTGAATGGAACATTCTTGTATACTATGATTTAAATGCATACTGGTCTGAAACATCAATTTTGATCAATGGCACGAAATCCCTACAAAACCTTTGCAGGATGATAAAATTGAATGAATCATGCCTAAGTATCATAAGGCATTTTGAACACATGGAAAATGATCTACAGCTGGAAAATCCACTACTACGAAGTAAAAGAGGCGCCTTGAATATAGTTGGAAATATTGCTAACTCATTATTTGGCATATTGGACTTTGAATATGCTAACCAGATATCTGATACAATACAAAGGGTAAAGAAAAATGAGTCACATTTATTAGCTTTGCTCAAGAATCAAACCTCAATTGTTGACTCAACAGTTAATATCATAAGAAAAGCCCAATTAGCAGCTAAGGCAAGGTTTGAACAACTAGAGCAAAAAATCGAACAATTATCACAAGCAAATCAGCAAAACAATAATGTGTTGTTCCAGATACAGCTCACCCAATTATTTAATAGTGGAGTTTTGGAACTGAACCTGGTTGTAAATAATATACGAACCATACAGTCCTCAATTCTTGATACTCTCATGGATACTCATCAAGGAAAAATCAGTCCATTACTACTGACTCCAGAACAATTGCAAGAGGAGATTAATCAGATTAAACTCCATGTACCAACATCAGTAACACTTCCTATCACCGGAAAAGATACATTACTACAGCTATTCAAACTAATGAAGGTTCAAGGTAGACTCACGCCCCAATATGCAGTATTCAAAATAAGTCTACCATTAGTGAAAATTGAACAATTTAAGATGTTCCAGCTGATTCCCGTACCTAACATGGTGAATCACACCATGGTAGCCATTAAACCATGTGCTGATTTCATGGGCATGCCAGTTTCTAAGAACCAGTATATTTTTCTTACGAAGGCAGATCTAAGAGCTTGTGATATAATAAAGCAAGACGTATTTTTGTGTACCACTGTTCAGACTCGCTACAATTATGGTTCAGAAATTTGCAAGTGTGAAATCAATTTGTACAACAATAAAACGACACCAACTTGTACTCTAGAGAAGACTACAACTAAATGGATACCACTTAACAAGGGAAATCAGTGGATATATGCCACGTCATCACCATCTCGGGCAACAGTCGTCTGCAACAGAGAAATTTCTCACCTTTCGTTAAAAGGATCCGGTCTACTTTCGCTGGATCCGGAATGTATACTAAAACATGAATCCGTCACTATGAACGGACGACAAACTATCTTGAGCACAATAAATTCATCATACACTAGCCTCGGCATGAGTTCCGATTTATCCTCGCAAAAGATTATTGCACCATCTATAAGCAATAATCTATCAACGTCAACAACCGTCGATAGTTTATATGACAATAACATCAAGGAACTATTAACTTTACAAGAATCACTAAAGGAACAATACATACTGGACCTGCCTAATAAAATCAATTCCCATCAACAGCATAACCATACGATTGGCTACCTTGCACTTCTTCTGAGCTTAATATCATTGACTATTATTTTTCTTCGAAATAAAACGTGCAGAATCTGTCAGAAGCTACACACAACAAGGCCTGTTGAAGTCAGCAACGAAAATATCGAACTGCAATCGATAGAACCACCGCTCAATGACTTGAACTCTACACCAACACCACGTCAGCAACCACTTCAGTTCGTCCTAGACGTTTAGGTTATATGGTAACTCCTAGTCGACTCACCTAAGATGAAACGATTTGTTGAACATCTGTTCAACGTGGGGGAGAATGTTAAAACACACCTATTATTAAAATGTGTTAAAACACACCTAATATTAATATTAATTGAATTTGTCCAACCAAAGCAAAATATTAAACGTATTAAATTTCATTAATTACAACTTTGTTCTGATTGGTTAATTTCCCATAAATTTTAAGTTTCTGTAGACATGAGCTCAGCATTTTTTTTTATTATTAATTTAGTATAAGTATCGTAATAAAATTTAAATTCTTGTCAGTCAGTCACAAAATAAATCAGAGTGTTTTAATTTTCTGATTCATTGTCTTATATATGTATGTATATATATATATATATATACATATATATATATATATATATATATATATATATATATATATATATATATATATATATATATATATATATATATATATATATATATATATATATATATATATATATATATATATATATATATATATATATATATATATATATATATATATATATATATATATATATATATATATATATATATATATATATATATATATATATATATATATATATATATATATATATATATATATATATATATATATATATATATATATATATATATATATATATATATATATATATATATATATATATATATAGAAAGCTGGATATAAATCGAGAGAAGTCATTACCGACACCAAAAGCAACAAGTTTTGATAAAAGTGCACCATGCCACACTCTATCAAACGCCTTAGAGATATCCAGAGCCACCACCTTACTCTCGCCGAAATGGTGTATAGAGTAACACCATTTTTCCGAAAGGAGTGCCAGTAAGTCACCCGTAGAGCGTCCTCTACGAAAGCCATACTGGCGGTCGCTGAGTAAACTGTTGGACTCCAAATACTTCACAAGATGGAAATTAACCATACTTTCCATCACTTTGGAAAGTGCAGAACATATTGCGATTGGGCGGTAATTTTCAGGGTTACTAGCCTCTCCCTTTTTAGGAATTGGCGTTACATTGGCAACCTTCCAACAGGATGGGAACTCTCCAGCATGGTACAAAGTGCTGAAGAATGTTGCCAACGGACGTGCTAGCGTTGAAGAGCACTGCCTCAAGACCAGTGCTGGAATACCATCCGGCCCAGGAGACTTATTTCTGTTGAGATCCGCTAAAACCCTTTTGACTGCACGCGCTCGAAAAAATATCTTTGGCATAGTTACAGATAGTCTATCAAGCGCGGGCAGTGATTGATTGCTTTCCGGCAAGTGAGAATTACTTGCAAATAGTTCAGCCAAAAGGTTAGCTTTATCAGCCGGGTCAGTGAATATATGGTCACTCTTTAAAAGAGTCGGAATTGAGGAGCTAGCATTATCCTTTACTCTTTTAACGAATGACCAGAAGCTCTTGCTCCCCCGAGGAGCAGCAAGGACTTTAGCACGAAGACGCTGCTCGTGCAGAGCTTTTTCACGCCTTAGTACTCTGGCACACGAAGATCTCGCCCTTTTGCGCAGCGAATCAATATCTGAGTTTTTGTTACTACGCCAGATACTGAATGCTTCCTCTCTGGATCTGACTGCATCTTTGCAAGCCTGATTAAACCAAGACTTCGTTCTAGGTTTAATCCGAATTCGTATCCGATGTCGGTCAGAAAACGTACCGAAAATCATATGAGTGGTTGACAAGAAACCGGACCTCTTTGTCTGAGGAAATTCTAAAAACTATACCGAAAGGTCTAACAGAATTCTGTACGAATTCCGACGAATTTCCTAGGGAAATTCTAAAGGAGCTTTCGACATGTCTTATAAATGTCGGACAAAACATCAGAAAATTTTCCGATTTATTTGAGACGTTTTACGTCTGGCGTATTAATATCAGAGAAAAGTCGGAGCTAAAACTAAAAATTTATCAGAAATGTCGTTCAAAATTCTCCATGCATTGTTGTGCTGCTTATGGCAGTTTATCAGAAAACATTTACCCATATTTTATAAGTTTAAAAACTCAAATATTTGTGCGTATAAACTCAAGGGATAAATGAGAATTGGTAAGAAAACTAAAATCAGACAATGTGCAGAAGTGACTGCTAAACGTTGTAAGACGTAGATCAGAAAATGTGCAGAATACTCTTTTAAATGCCTTAAATGTCTTAAAGGAAATTAAATTGGCTTCGGATAATGTGCAGACTATTCTGATATTAATCGGATAATATTTCAGACAATGTGCAGAAACGTCGTACCAGAAAACTGCCTACTGCTCCGCCAAATGTCTGAGGGAATTTTAGACAACTCGGCTGATTGTATGGCAAAGTCTCAGATTTTTCTGATGTTAGACATGTCGGCCAAAATTGTTTCCTGGGTATGTATACTAGAGTTGTGCTGTTCATGAACGAACTTGTTCAATTGAACAGTTCAGTGGTATGAACGAGGTGCACTTGTTCAGTCTTTTTGTCCTTTTTTGTTTATTTTATTCTTTCTATTTGATTAGACAAACGCAAAATTTCTTCAAAATACATTAATATTTCACAAAATATATCCACATCTGCTAAATAAAATAATTTGCATTAATATATTTGCTTTAAATTTGCTCTTTTAATCAAATTGCTTAAAATAAAATAATATCTCCCAGTATGTTTGAAAAGCTGTTCAATCATTCAATACATAAATAAAGTGAACAGCTGAACGAAAAGAATGAACTTGTTCATATTTTTGTTCTGAACAAAAATGAATAGTCACTAAAAAGAACGATTATGTCCAACTTTAATGTATACATATATGTATCTATGGCAATATTTTTACAGTGAAATACTATAAACGTTTTTTACAGTGAAATAATACTATTTATGAAAAAATTATAACGATCCAAGAGTATTTATTAAAAGCAATCAAATCCAAAATAACCGTTATTTTTCAACAAAAAAATAGCACTAAGAAATAAGAAGTATTTTGCAATCCATACTAATATTATAAATGCGAAATTAAGTTTGTTTGTTGCACTTTAACGACTAAACGGCTGGACCGATTTTGATGAAATTTAAAACATAGATAGGTATAAGTCTAGAAGGAGCTATATACTTTTTTAAAAAAATAGGAACAAGGGGGCAAGGGGGAAATTTCTGCCTCTCCGAAACTATAAACCAAATTTTACTTATTGTATTTCATTGTCCATTTATCTACGCGTATGCAAATATATAGCGCTAGCCGAGCCGCGGGTAAAAGCTACTCAAAAAATAAAACATGAAAATAATTATTGTTCGTCAAATAACAGTTGGAAAATAATAATTACATGGTAATTTTTATAATATGGCTCCAGTCGTTATGGTTTCTGATTTGAAGTTTATACAAATTAATTAAATATATTTAAAATTTACATCTTTACTTTTATGTATGGATGTGAGATTAATAGATTTATCAAAGTTTTTAATGATTTATTAAATTGTTTGAATAAAAATTAGCTTTAAAATATATACACATTGTAATAAATAACTATTGCTTTTTAATATAATATCTGCTTATTGTGTAAATTTCTTTTTTATAAATTACAATCGCAAGTTCATTATTTCATGTTTGACAGTGGATACTCTAGCACACTTTTTAGATGTAGGTATATCATAAAAAAAATAATTGGATACAATTATAAAATACGACAGATTCGTCGAGGTATTGAAGATTCAATAAAAAGAAAATTTTAAATAAAATATCGAGAGCGTATAAAAATTTTAGTAATTGATATTTAATTTCATCCATGTATACAAAAATTGACTGAATCTTGTTTACTTCACCGATAATTAAAAGCCTAGGTTGAATATTTCGACGTTACAGTTTTAGTCGAAAACTTTTTTCATATTTCAGATCCACTTGGCTCTGTTGAAATTGTTTGCTGTGGTGGAAAAAGGTGGTGAGAAAACCAAAACAGCATGAAGGCTTTAGAATGTAAAAAACGAATGCGATAAATTAATTAATACATATTTTTGTAAATATATTTTTATTAAAATTGTATACCAACCTGTGTCTATGTTGGTCAAATCTTGTAAATACTTCGACACCTGAGAATTTGAGATTTTGCTTTTGAGTATGTGCAATATATTGGGTTGATATTGGGAACATCTGTCCTCTAGGCTTTTAGCTAAAGGAACTTCAAAATAAAGTCAATATAGATCTATAAATAAAGAAATTGTCGAAAATATGTGTGTAAGTAGGTACGCATTGCAGAACTGATATGAGAGACTTACTAGTAGTGTTTTTCATTCGGGATTTCCCGGGAAAAAATTCGCGGGATCCCGCTGATTTTTCGAGAAATAAATCCCGAGAAAATTGTGCGGGAATTCCCGGGATTTTTTAAATATTATTATGGTAACTTTTCTTTGTAAGCACACATTTTTAGTGCTGTTTTTATTTAGAAAAATATGTAAATAAAAGAAAAAATATGTATTTTTTGAGCACATTTTACTTGTCTCCATTTTTCTTTTCATATTTTTCTAAGAGCAGCACTCAAAAAATCATATTTCGTGAAGAAATGAAAATAACAGATTGCCACTAAGTGGACATAGCGTAAGTGGGCACAATAAAGAAGTACTAGTCTATATTTTATGAAAATATCAGATTGTTATTTTAAGCCACTCATGAGTTTTTTGAAGCTCAAAATTTTTAATTTTTCAAAAATTATAAATTTTTGCAAGAAAACAAAACAACAGGTTCACACAGGGTTCAACTAAAAATCGATACAAACGAAAAAAAATGTAATTTTCAGGTGGTCACTTTTCCGCCACTTAATTATTTCAATTCAGTTTTGCTTAAGGTGTCTTTACATGGTAATACATGTATTACGATATGTCTAAAATGAAAAAATCTTATCATGTAAACGCAAAATGTATTGAATAGGAGAGAATACGGATACAAAATTTGACAAGCGTTCGGTAAATGTTTATTTTCTAAACCATTTTAGAAACTTGTGTATTATCATCATACCAGAGGTGTAAGCATGAAAAATACTTACAACAGACTTTTGTTCTCTGTTTTTAAGCACGAAGAGTATTTCATAATATTTTGATTCTACAAAATCTTTAATACCTTTTATTGCCATGTAAAGATAGCTTTAGCAGTATGAAATGCTCATTAGTGTCTTATGAAATAAAGCATAAATCAGTACAATATCTTTTCTACTTAAGAAGCTAGGGAAATTATAAAAAAGCATGAAATTAGTACATTTTTTTACTTCGGGTGGCTACTAACAGAAGTTATACAATAAAAAATAAAATTTTTTAATTTATATTAAAAAGCATTTAATGCATTCATAAACTTATTTAATAGATCTCGTGAATTGGTATTTGTTTTTGTTCAAATAAATTAAGTGAAATGCTATTTTGTATCGTTTTGTATTGGGCGGCAATTCCCGGGAAATTGAAAAATCAAACCCGCTTTCCCGGGAAATGAAAAAGTCCGGGAAAAGAAAAGCCCTACTTACTAGGTGAAGACCAGAGGGCTTTGCATAATCAGGCCAGAAATTGAACATTTCTGCCGTGCTTTTCGACTCTGCAATTTGCTTAAAGCGGAAAGGCAAATTTTTTTGATAAAATCGAGACATCACCCTAATGTCTATACGTATCGCTCATTTGCTGCAACGTCGTCATAACTAAAAATTTTTATTTTTTGAACTAATAATGCAATATTATTCACCATATCGTTCTTCATATTGTGTAAAAATTTCATATAAATATCTTGTATATTCAACTCTTGAGATGCGAATGAAATTTTCTTTCTCCATTAAGTTGTGTGTAAATTAAGTTGCAGCAAATGAGCGATATGTACTTATATACATACATATCGTCATACAAAACGCAAAACAATGTAACTAACTATAATTTTTCAAAGTTCACAGGAGAGGGAAACCAGTTTATGAAATGCCTAGTACAAGTTACAGTGGCTACGTTATTTTCTTTTTGATTATAATATCGACGTGCATGTCATAATAATTTGTGACGACATTGGCTTCGGTATAATTCAGAGATCAAAAACAAGTAAGAGGGTTATATTCGGCTATGCCGAATCTTATATACCCTTCAAAAAGAAATATAAAATTTATATCTTTAGTCACAAGGTATAACTGTTACTTCGAGTTGGGACAAAGTGTATTTATCATTATAATTCTGTTTATTTCTCTTAACTTAACTGTTATTTCATTATAAATTAAATTAAAAATTTATATAGTATAAAATTGCTAGCATTAGCTTAGTCTAATTTCCCTGATTTTACACAGCGATTTTAAAACTCTCACTAGCCAAAATCGAGTTTAGTCGTTATTCCTTGTAGGCACAGATACATGTACTTGCAATTATACACGAAATATCTATGCAATAATTTCCAAATAACTTTCTTAATTACTGTTTTCTAAAAATATGCAAACTTTTCTATATATGTAGATATTACGTAATACAGTATTTTGTAATACATACATAATTTATTCAATTGAGAGTTTTTTTTAATATATTATGTGTAATTTACGCATCAGATACATACCTATATTGTTGAGATTACGTGTATTAGTTGTACAAAAAGTATATTACAAAATTGGTATTCTTAAACAAGAATATTTAGGTTACATATATACAGTTCATTTCGCATTAATTTAAGCAAATATATATAGAATCATTTGAGCTCAAAAAATATTGATTTTCTAAAAAAATTTTTGCAATTTTTCTATTTGATACTAAAAACTTGTATCCCAAATAAATATTTTATTGATTTTATTTATCTACTAATAATATATTTTGCGAAACCGCTTAGCGCTCTCAGCCAAACATCCACAAAGTTAAATGGGTTTAATTAAATATAAATACTTAACACCTGGCTGTTACAAAAGATCAGATGATAGGGATGGTTGCCAGATTTGATGATTTATTGTCATTTTGAAAATTTTCGGTGTCAAATATGGGATGCAATATTTTATAACTTTTAAAACAATTTTGATTTTGATTAAGAACTTTGCAGCGTTTGCTACAATATGTAATAGAAGTAAGGAATAAAAGGGATAGTTATGCCAATAACTAATCATTTTAATGTTAATATTTTTAGTATTATGTTTTTTAAAACCTCTTCTCTCCATAATTTATCAACTGCTGCATACAAACATATGAATGCAGCGCCGGCTCTAGCATTTGGCCAGGGTGGAGCGAGATTTGAGATCGGCGGCCTTTGGTCAAAGAAAAAAATATAATACATATATTTTTTTAACATGTTTTTGAAGCTGATTTCAAATTTTATTGTTGTATTTATCTGGCTTGATGAATAATTTTGTGTGGCTTATTATTTCTTTTCATTTACATATCTATCGTCAATGTTGGCAGCCAGCTAAAACTATGAAAACGCTTTTTAGTTTTAACAACGTCCTATTTTAATATACAATGTAAGGAAGAATTTTTGAAGCTGGCGATTTTTTAACAATAGGTAGCATTTACTTTTCTCAATATTTTTAATTGAATTTTTTCCAATTCAAAATAAATTAAAAGTTAAAGCTGTGTTAAAATTAAAAACAAAAAATTTTGGTTGCAAAAGAGCGATAAGTTAAAGGCAAATTCATCTTTCCTTGTAGGTTAAAGTAAATTTGTAATAATGATAAACTGTTTATCATTTCGACAAAATCCTGCCTTTAACTATTACCAAGTTGTAATAATGGACCTAAATAACACAAAGTTTAAAAAAGACAAAACATTTTGCCAGTAGCGGCATTAGTTTTATCAAATCGAGGCGATTTTAATCGACTTAAATTATCTTTATTTATGGATTGAGCATTATCATTTTCAATTGATAAAATTGCCAGGTCTGATATTTTTTCCTGAGCTAGGGTCAATCTTATGCTAGGAACACAACTGGAACGAACGACGAATTTTTGGGTGCGAATATTCGTCGTCAAAAATAAAACATATTTGTGTATATGAAAATACACACAATAACGGCTTCGGACGAAATTCTTAAGTTTTCATCGCTATTTTGCTTCATACGACGAATTTAAACAGCGAATTTCTATCGACGAATTCATCGCGTTGGGCGAAATTCGTCCCAGTTGTGTTCCTAGCATTAAGTAGGTTTTTATTAGCTTCAATTTACTAAAACTACGCTCAACTTTCATATTTTATAATAGAAATATACAAATGCGCTAGAAATTGATTTTCGCATTTAGATTTTTTGCGCCCCTTGACACCTGGAGCCTTGTGCTACTGCCTCACTCGTTCCACCCTTGGGCCGCGTTGTATGGATGTATTTATATCATATATAACAAATGTTAAAAAAACAACGCTTAAGTACAGCTTTGCATCCTAGCGAATTTTTTTGATAAGTTCTAAAAATATAATTCACTAATTATGATGCGTATTTAAAGTAGAAACTTCCAAAAACCATACAATGCTAAATTTTGATTAAACTTAAACGTCCATTTATTCAATATTTTTTGTGGCTTACCGAGTTACTGCACTGTATGTATATTCTTTTTCTAAAAGCAAAATGTTATTTTAACTATTTGTTGCTGCGGTAACCTTAATTATAGATATCCTCTGAAAATTTCAGGTCTCTAACTATTACGGTTCACGAGTTAGAAGTTTGTGAATGATGGACATCGCATTGAAAACTAATACATAATAATAATAATAATAACAATGTATGAAAACTTATTACAACAATACAAAAATGGTAAAATTACAACAAACACACGACGTACAGAAAAATCTAAGAAAACTTTCTATTACGAATAATGTATTAGTACAAAACACAAGAATATATATATATATATATATATATATATATATATATATATATATATATATATATATATATATATATATATATATATATATATATATATATATATATATATATATATATATATATATATATATATATATATATATATATATATATATATATATATATATATATATATATATATATATATATATATATATATATATATATATATATATATATATATATATATATATATATATATATATATATATATATATATATATATATATATATATATATATTTATATATATTTATATATATATATATATATATATATATATATATATATATATATATATATATATATATATATATATATATATATATATATATATATATATATATATATATATATATATATATATATATATATATATATATATATATATATATATATATATATATATATATATATATATATATATATATATATATATATATATATATATATATATATATATATATATATCTATATATATATATATATATATATATATATATATATATATATATATATATATATATATATATACAGGCGCGGATACAAGGGGGGGGGGGGGGGAAAGGGATATTTCCCCCCCCCCCCCCCAACTCCAATACAATTATTTTTTTGCATTTTTTTTTTACATATAGATTAAAATTTTGCTTGACCACCGAGAAAAAAACAATTTTTTGCGGAAATGAATGACTCTACTGTATATATGTATAAAGATTACAATTTATGGATTATACCTACATATGTATATATAAAAAATATGTTGGAGAGAAATACGAAGCCCTAAGATATGCAGCAGCTAATTTGAAAGTTGATTGTAATAACCATAAACATTTTTGAGTTTAACGCTTTTTTGCTGCATATTTCAATCGTAGTAGGCTTTGAATTTTATTTTTATGTGAAATGAATTATACCTACTCCATATGTATATAAAAGTTTTGCATATTTAACACAATAATATTTGAAGAATCAGGTTTTATATTAAATAAAAAAAAGTGTTGAAGTTTAAAAGTTTTTAATAAAGATTTATTATATAAAAGTAAAAGTGAAAAACAGTGACTTTAATACATAATTTACAAACTTAACTACAAAAGTGAAAAACAAACAATATTTTCGTAACAATAGAATATCTCAATAAAAAATTAATATATGTTATGGGAAAAATTGTGAATATTTTAATTATACAAGGACCGACCGACAGTGAGGCAGAATAAAAGTATTTGGATCATTAATCAGGCATTTCAAACCGGATAGTCCTATCGCAATGAAATTTTACATAGATATAGCAGAGGAGTTTTAAATATTTCGATACCTCTTACGGTTTCTATTTTATAGCCGTCTAAACATGGGCATCTCGACCATGTTTTAGAAAAGTTCGTCATATTGAAGTTTGAATAACGTTAGAGCTCGTCAAAGAATATAAATGAATTCGGTGTTATTTGGAAGGTGTCCGACTCCTATAACGAGTATTGATTAAAAAGAGCATAGCTTCCGGCTACAAGTGCCTCTAAAATGCCAAAGTACCATTTATCCTTAAATATCCTGAAAAATTGCGTTTTAATTGCCTTTATTTTTTTTACAGAATATAGTCAATTGTTTGTGTATAATTTTCAAGATAGGATGAAAATAGGCTCAAAAGTTACAGTTGTTTCTTTATGATAACTCTAAAATTTCTTTGAACATTGTATAAGCAATAATAATAAAAAGAACCATTTGAATTAAGGGATGTAACGATACGCTTTTTTGCCGATACGTTACTGATACTCGAAAGGAAATATCGGCGATAGTGATGCCGCGGCCGATACACATAACAGATTTCAACTCAAGTTGAAATTGACGAAACTCAAGTAAAGCTATACTTTTACTATACAAAATTACAGTGTAAGAGATTATTAATATTTGGAATTGATATTAATAAGATTAAAAAACAACGAATTTGAATCCATAGTCAAATTAACAAAAAAAAAATTATCGGCCCTATTCTGTAAACAGATGCCGAGTAAATTTCTCGCTTTAACTAGGGATATAACCGATACCGATATATCGGTGATACTTCTACTTTTCCGATACATCGGTATAGGCAATATTTTACTGTCGATACGATGATACTTTTAAAATTTTTTTCAGAGTTTTTTTTAACAAATAATTTATTTTTTGGTTATTTTACCATGAAGTAAACTCATTTCATTATTTTTAAATCTTATTAATATCAATTTTAAAAATTAATAATATTTTGCGCTGTTATTTTGTAAAAAAAATAATTAATTTTTTGTTAATTTTACCATGAACTCAAATTCAATTCGTTGTTTTTTATATCTTATTCCCAGCAAAAAAAAAAGACACAAAACTTATTGTGATCGCTATAAAATACGCTTTATATGAAAATATAAAAATGGGTAGGTTTTCAGGCAAATTGTTGGAAAAAATACGCAAAATTTTAAACAATCGGAATAAAATAAAAAATTAAATTATTTACATGAAATATAAGTCAAAACAAAATCTTTGAACAATGCACGGAAAGCATAAGACATCCTCTATTCGACACTGTTTAAAAATTTAAAATCGGTGCAGAAACAACACAGTGAAAATTGTTTTTGTCCGCGAAGTCCCAAAAAATCGTTTTTTTTATCGATAATTTCCGATTTTGGGGGTGTATTGCAATTTTTTAAAATGGAAAAATGATCTACTCAACAAGACCTACAAGCCTAACTAAGTCGTTTTTTACGATTAAAAACATGCTATTTTGCAACAGTGTAATTAAGCTATTAAGTTATTTAGAAGAAATTTAATCTCAATAGGACTATCTGTTTAGAAATGCCTAATTTATGTTCCAAATATTTTGATTATGCCCCACTGTGCGACTCAACGTTTTTGTCAGCTTTTTTGACCAGATCTCATTTCATTGTTTTATAGGAAAAACGTCAGAAACCTATATCGGCTTTCTTTGCCTCATCTGCCAAAAAGCAATGTGTTCAAAATAATGATAGCGATAATTCTTTTATTGTAAATACACAAAATGTTGAAGATAACGTTCTAAATTCCGGTGAGTTTAAGAATGTGTGTCAATCCAAAGTATATTGTAATGATACGCTCGTTTTGTATTTTCTATTATTTGTGATAGTAATGTACATTGTATTAAAAAACTACAATTTCAGATACAAAAACAGCAATATTTTTATATATTGGAAATTTCTTAGGCAAACCGGTAGATGATGATACTAAGAAAAAATTATTAACGAACCATTGGGATCCCCCAAAAGATTACTGCTTTCCATTTTCAATAAGAACACTTTCTGGAAAAGAAATTAAAAACTATGTTGGGTTTAAGCATTTGGAAATGTACAAGGAGTGGCTGGTTTTATCAGATGTTAAAAAAGGCCTTTTTTAATATTGCACGCTATTTGTAACGCAAAACAAGGGAGGATATAAAAAAAATGTGAGCCTTAAAGCTTTGGTAACAGTTCCCCTTATTAATTTTAAAAAGCTGCTCGGTGTTGACAGCGAGTTAGAAAATCATTCCAAATGTCTTTACCATAAAGATGCTATTACATAAAGATGCTATTTACCATAAAGATGCTATATATATATATATATATATATATATATATATATATATATATATATATATATATATATATATATATATATATATATATATATATATATATATATATCAGGCGCGGATCCAGCTTTTCAGTTTGGGGAGGGAACTTTTTTGAAATTTGCATAAACAAAACAACATAATTTTGCTATTAAGAGTTTATTTAAATATATAAGAAGATATAGAAAAAAAATCAACAATAAAATTCAGATTAAATTAAATATAGAGCTAATTTAAGTAAACATAAAATAGAAGATAACAATATAATTCAAATTATATTTAGGAAACAAATAATATCAAATATTTGTGTATAAATTATAATAATATATATAATAAGTTTTTGGAAACGAGAAAATTGGATAAGGAAAAAGAAAAATTTTCAAAAAATAAAAATAATAAATCCGCAATGTTTTTAATCGTGGCTATATTTAAAAAAATTAGTTTTGCAGTCTGTGGTAGTAGATCTTTCTGAGTTTGTTAAATTAATTCTTTTGGCACAAATCGAAATCATTTCTGAGGGTGTCTTATATAAGTAATCTATGATTACCAAGTGCAACAAATTTATCGAGTACTTCATTTGGGTTAATTTCAATATTTTGATGAATATGCATCATTGCTAATCCATTCAGCCTCTCTTCGTTTATTGTTGATCTTAACCACGTTTTTATTCTCCGTAGAGTAGAAAATGACCTCTCACTTGTGGCATTACTGACAGGCAATGAAACAAATATTATAAAAATTTTTCTTAAATTTGGGTATATATCCGAATCACAATTTATTAAGGCGTCGATCACATTTTCCGTGCTATTTTTACAATTTTTCCACATTTGCCGCCAATGCAATAATTCTGCCTCTAGTTTTGCAGTAAGCAATTTCTTATAAATTTTTTCAAACTTAAGAATTTGATCAGCCAATTGAGATGTCAAAGTACATATATTTGTTAATGGAGACGAAATATTTTGTGGTAGTAGATTGGGTATGTTAAATAAATTGAGAACGTCTTTAGAGAAACGTGTTTTTAAATCTTCCAAAATAAACTCAATTAATGGAATATAGCCCACAATGCGGTAATATTCTTCGATGTTTTGAATAGGATGTTTTCTTTGAAACCTTGGCTTTTCAACTGGAATTTCCATTGCATCGCACATGGCTGTGGCATTTTGAAAAATTTTACTAAAATATATATTTGCTTCATTCCTCTTCTCTTCAAGGCACATCATTAGATTTTTTATAAGATTTGACCCTTTTTGAAGATCTAAATCTTGTTTTTGCAAAATAATGCTTAACGGCTGCGTAATGGCAAGTATATCGCTTAACATGTGAAGTCCGCAAATAAATTCAAAGCTGCTGAGAGAATCTCGTATCTCTATCTCTCCACTGAGATATCTTTTCCAAAGCCTCTATTATTTGCTCTAGATTCGCTAAAAAGTGCAAAATGGAATCATGCCGATCAACCCATCTTGTTTCGCATAATAATGAAAGTCTGGCTCCCAAATACTTCATTAAAACAGCGTTTCTCTTAGCATGGTGATTTTTAAAAAATTTTGTTGTTTCTTTTATAAAAGAAACAACCTTTTCAATTAATGGTACTTTGTTGCTCTTAGAAATGGAATTATTAAGTTTGTGGGAATAGCAGGGCGTTTGTTTTGCATTCATCGTAGATTCAAGTATTTTTTTAACAGCTCCATTTTCCGCCACCATTAAAGGGCATCCATCTGTTCCAATTCCCACGCAAGTTTTTAAATTCAAACCGAAACTAGTTAAAGCTTTCACAACAATGGTGGATAGAGTGTTTGAATTTATTGACACTTCAACGTCACCTTCGATATCCTTTAAAGCCTCTTCAAATGCGTCTACAAAGCCAATGAAATTTTCTTCCACTTTATTTTCGTAGACATTGAAATATCTTAGAGCTAAAGAAATTTGGCTTTTTCCTGACAAGTCCGTGGTTTCATCAAAAATTATCGAATAGAATTTACTTTCAGCAACGTTTCCCAATATTTTTTCTAAAACAAGACTGTGACAACATTTAATAATATTATTTTGCGTTGTTTTTGAAATATATGTTGCATTTGCGGCGCTCGTTTTTAAATGGTTGTCTAATATATGATCTCCTGATTCTATGCGATATCGCAAAATTGATCGAAAAATACCTTCAGAGTTTGTATTATCAGATGATAGCAAAGGGCCATCATCGCGATGCCCACGTAAGGGTATATTATTTCTTCCAAGAAAAATTATGGTTTTAATGATGGACAATAAACCTTTTCGATTTTCAATTTTTTGTTGGAGCGCGGCTGTGTGGACTTGATTGACAACCTGAAGTTGAAAATTATCCTGCGACCTTAAAAACATTTTCCCAGATGTAATAGCATCTTTATGGTAAAGACATTTGGAATGATTTTCTAACTCGCTGTCAACACCGAGCAGCTTTTTAAAATTAATAAGGGGAACTGTTACCAAAGCTTTAAGGCTCACATTTTTTTTATATCCTCCCTTGTTTTGCGTTACAAATAGCGTGCAATATTAAAAAAGGCCTTTTTTAACATCTGATAAAACCAGCCACTCCTTGTACATTTCCAAATGCTTAAACCCAACATAGTTTTTAATTTCTTTTCCAGAAAGTTTTCTTATTGAAAATGGAAAGCAGTAATCTTTTGGGGGATCCCAATGGTTCGTTAATAATTTTTTCTTAGTATCATCATCTACCGGTTTGCCTAAGAAATTTCCAATATATAAAAATATTGCTGTTTTTGTATCTGAAATTGTAGTTTTTTAATACAATGTACATTACTATCACAAATAATAGAAAATACAAAACGAGCGTATCATTACAATATACTTTGGATTGACACACATTCTTAAACTCACCGGAATTTAGAACGTTATCTTCAACATTTTGTGTATTTACAATAAAAGAATTATCGCTATCATTATTTTGAACACATTGCTTTTTGGCAGATGAGGCAAAGAAAGCCGATATAGGTTTCTGACGTTTTTCCTATAAAACAATGAAATGAGATCTGGTCAAAAAAGCTGACAAAAACGTTGAGTCGCACAGTGGGGCATAATCAAAATATTTGGAACATAAATTAGGCATTTCTAAACAGATAGTCCTATTGAGATTAAATTTCTTCTAAATAACTTAATAGCTTAATTACACTGTTGCAAAATAGCATGTTTTTAATCGTAAAAAACGACTTAGTTAGGCTTGTAGGTCTTGTTGAGTAGATCATTTTTCCATTTTAAAAAATTGCAATACACCCCCAAAATCGGAAATTATCGATAAAAAAAACGATTTTTTGGGACTTCGCGGACAAAAACAATTTTCACTGTGTTGTTTCTGCACCGATTTTAAATTTTTAAACAGTGTCGAATAGAGGATGTCTTATGCTTTCCGTGCATTGTTCAAAGATTTTGTTTTGACTTATATTTCATGTAAATAATTTAATTTTTTATTTTATTCCGATTGTTTAAAATTTTGCGTATTTTTTCCAACAATTTGCCTGAAAACCTACCCATTTTTATATTTTCATATAAAGCGTATTTTATAGCGATCACAATAAGTTTTGTGTCTTTTTTTTTTGCTGGGAATAAGATATAAAAAACAACGAATTGAATTTGAGTTCATGGTAAAATTAACAAAAAATTAATTATTTTTTTTACAAAATAACAGCGCAAAATATTATTAATTTTTAAAATTGATATTAATAAGATTTAAAAATAATGAAATGAGTTTACTTCATGGTAAAATAACCAAAAAATAAATTATTTGTTAAAAAAAACTCTGAAAAAATTTTTAAAAGTATCATCGTATCGACAGTAAAATATTGCCTATACCGATGTATCGGAAAAGTAGAAGTATCACCGATATATCGGTATCGGTTATATCCCTAGTTAAAGCGAGAAATTTACTCGGCATCTGTTTACAGAATAGGGCCGATAATTTATTTTTTTGTTAATTTGACTATGGATTCAAATTCGTTGTTTTTTAATCTTATTAATATCAATTCCAAATATTAATAATCTCTTACACTGTAATTTTGTATAGTAAAAGTATAGCTTTACTTGAGTTTCGTCAATTTCAACTTGAGTTGAAATCTGTTATGTGTATCGGCCGCGGCATCACTATCGCCGATATTTCCTTTCGAGTATCAGTAACGTATCGGCAAAAAAGCGTATCGTTACATCCCTTAATTCAAATGGTTCTTTTTATTATTATTGCTTATACAATGTTCAAAGAAATTTTAGAGTTATCATAAAGAAACAACTGTAACTTTTGAGCCTATTTTCATCCTATCTTGAAAATTATACACAATAAAGATATAACAATTGACTATATTCTGTAAAAAAAATAAAGGCAATTAAAACGCAATTTTTCAGGATATTTAAGGATAAATGGTACTTTGGCATTTTAGAGGCACTTGTAGCCGGAAGCTATGCTCTTTTTAATCAATACTCGTTATAGGAGTCGGACACCTTCCAAATAACACCGAATTCATTTATATTCTTTGACGAGCTCTAACGTTATTCAAACTTCAATATGACGAACTTTTCTAAAACATGGTCGAGATGCCCATGTTTAGACGGCTATAAAATAGAAACCGTAAGAGGTATCGAAATATTTAAAACTCCTCTGCTATATCTATGTAAAATTTCATTGCGATAGGACTATCCGGTTTGAAATGCCTGATTAATGATCCAAATACTTTTATTCTGCCTCACTGTCGGTCGGTCCTTGTATAATTAAAATATTCACAATTTTTCCCATAACATATATTAATTTTTTATTGAGATATTCTATTGTTACGAAAATATTGTTTGTTTTTCACTTTTGTAGTTAAGTTTGTAAATTATGTATTAAAGTCACTGTTTTTCACTTTTACTTTTATATAATAAATCTTTATTAAAAACTTTTAAACTTCAACACTTTTTTTATTTAATATAAAACCTGATTCTTCCAATATTATTGTGTTAAATATGCAAAACTTTTATATACATATGGAGTAGGTATAATTCATTTCACATAAAAATAAAATTCAAAGCCTACTACGATTGAAATATGCAGCAAAAAAGCGTTAAACTCAAAAATGTTTATGGTTATTACAATCAACTTTCAAATTAGCTGTTGCATATCTTAGGGCTTCGTATTTCTCTCCAACATATTTTTTATATATACATATGTAGGTATAATCCATAAATTGTAATCTTTATACATATATACAGTAGAGTCATTCATTTCCGCAAAAAATTGTTTTTTTCTCGGTGGTCAAGCAAAATTTTAATCTATATGTAAAAAAAAAATGCAAAAAAATAATTGTATTGGAGTTGGGGGGGGAAATATCCCTTTCCCCCCCCCCCCCCCTTGTATCCGCGCCTGTATATATATATATATATATATATATATATATATATATATATATATATATATATATATATATATATATATATATATATATATATATATATATATATATATATATATATATATATATATATATATATATATATATATATATATATATATATATATATATATATATATATATATATATATATATATATATATATATATATATATATATATATATATATATATATATAAATATATATAAATATATATATATATATATATATATATATATATATATATATATATATATATATATATATATATATATATATATATATATATATATATATATATATGTATATATATCTATATATATATATATATATATATATATATATATATATATATATATATATATATATATATATATATATATATATATATATATATATATATATATATATATTCTTGTGTTTTGTACTAATACATTATTCGTAATAGAAAATGTTCTTAGATTTTTCTGTACGTCGTGTGTTTGTTGTAATTTTACCATTTTTGTATTGTTGTAATAAGTTTTCATACATTGTTATTATTATTATTATGTATTAGTTTTCAATGCGATGTCCATCATTCACAAACTTCTAACTCGTGAACCGTAATAGTTAGAGACCTGAAACTTTCAGAGGATATCTGTAATTAAGGTTACCGCAGCAACAAATAGTTAAAATAAAATTTTGCTTTTAGAAAAAGAATATACATACAGTTCAGTAACTCGGTAAGCCACAAAAAATATTGAATAAATGGACGTTTAAGTTTAATCAAAATTTAACATTGTATGGTTTTTGGAATTTTCTACTTTAAATACGCATCATAATTAGTGAATTATATTTTTAGAACTTATCAAAAAAATTCGCTAGGATGCAAAGCTGTACTTAAGCGTTGTTTTTTTAACATTTGTTATATATGATATAAATACATCCATACAACGCGGCCCAAGGGTGGAACGAGTGAGGCAGTAGCACAAGGCTCCAGGTGTCAAGGGGCGCAAAAAATCTAAATGCGAAAAGCAATTTCTAGCGCATTTGTATATTTCTATTATAAATTATGAAAGTTGAGCGTAGTTTTAGTAAATTGAAGCTAATAAAAACCTACTTAATGCTAGGAACACAACTGGGACGAATTTCGCCCAACGCGATGAATTCGTCGATAAAAATTCGCTGTTTAAATTCGTCGTATGAAGCAAAATAGCGACGAAAACGTAAGAATTTCGTCCGAAGCCGTTATTGTGTGTATTTTCATATACACAAATATGTTTTATTTTTGACGACGAATATTCGCACCCAAAAATTCGTCGTTCGTTCCAGTTGTGTTCCTTGCATAAGATTGACCCTAGCTCAGGAAAAAATATCAGACCTGGCAATTTTATCAATTGAAAATGATAATGCTCAATCCATAAATAAAGATAATTTAAGTCGATTAAAATCGCCTCGATTTGATAAAACTAATGCCGCTACTGGCAAAATGTTTTGTCTTTTTTAAACTTTGTGTTATTTAGGTCCATTATTACAACTTGGTAATAGTTAAAGGCAGGATTTTGTCGAAATGATAAACAGTTTATCATTATTACAAATTTACTTTAACCTACAAGGAAAGATGAATTTGCCTTTAACTTATCGCTCTTTTGCAACCAAAATTTTTTGTTTTTAATTTTAACACAGCTTTAACTTTTAATTTATTTTGAATTGAAAAAAATTCAATTAAAAATATTGAGAAAAGTAAATGCTACCTATTGTTAAAAAATCGCCAGCTTCAAAAATTCTTCCTTATATTGTATATTAAAATAGGACGTTGTTAAAACTAAAAAGCGTTTTCATAGTTTTAGCTGGCTGCCAACATTGACGATAGATATGTAAATGAAAAGAAATAATAAGCCACACAAAATTATTCATCAAGCCAGATAAATACAACAATAAAATTTGAAATCAGCTTCAAAAACATGTTAAAAAAATATATGTATTATATTTTTTTCTTTGACCAAAGGCCGCCGATCTCAAATCTCGCTCCACCCTGGCCAAATGCTAGAGCCGGCGCTGCATTCATATGTTTGTATGCAGCAGTTGATAAATTATGGAGAGAAGAGGTTTTAAAAAACATAATACTAAAAATATTAACATTAAAATGATTAGTTATTGGCATAACTATCCCTTTTATTCCTTACTTCTATTACATATTGTAGCAAACGCTGCAAAGTTCTTAATCAAAATCAAAATTGTTTTAAAAGTTATAAAATATTGCATCCCATATTTGACACCGAAAATTGTCAAAATGACAATAAATCATCAAATCTGGCAACCATCCCTATCATCTGATCTTTTGTAACAGCCAGGTGTTAAGTATTTATATTAAATTAAACCCATTTAACTTTGTGGATGTTTGGCTGAGAGCGCTAAGCGGTTTCGCAAATTGTTGTTTTTTAATTTTAATTAATATACTTATTTATTATAAGATATTAAAATCAATAATAGAAAAAATATATTATTAGTAGATAAATAAAATCAATAAAATATTTATTTGGGATACAAGTTTTTAGTATCAAATAGAAAAATTGCAAAAATTTTTTTAGAAAATCAATATTTTTTGAGCTCAAATGATTCTATATATATTTGCTTAAATTAATGCGAAATGAACTGTATATATGTAACCTAAATATTCTTGTTTAAGAATACCAATTTTGTAATATACTTTTTGTACAACTAATACACGTAATCTCAACAATATAGGTATGTATCTGATGCGTAAATTACACATAATATATTTAAAAAAACTCTCAATTGAATAAATTATGTATGTATTACAAAATACTGTATTACGTAATATCTACATATATAGAAAAGTTTGCATATTTTTAGAAAACAGTAATTAAGAAAGTTATTTGGAAATTATTGCATAGATATTTCGTGTATAATTGCAAGTACATGTATCTGTGCCCACAAGGAATAACGACTAAACTCGATTTTGGTTAGTGAGAGTTTTAAAATCGCTGTGTAAAATCAGGGAAATTAGACTAAGCTAATGCTAGCAATTTTATACTATATAAATTTGTAATTTAATTTATAATGAAATAACAGTTAAGTTAAGAGAAATAAACAGAATTATAATGATAAATACACTTTGTCCTAACTCGAAGTAACAGTTATACCTTGTGACTAAAGATATAAATTTTATATTTCTTTTTGAAGGGTATATAAGATTCGGCATAGCCGAATATAACCCTCTTACTTGTTTTTGATCTCTGAATTATACCGAAGCCAATGTCGTCACAAATTATTATGACATGCACGTCGATATTATAATCAAAAAGAAAATAACGTAGCCACTGTAACTTGTACTAGGCATTTCATAAACTGGTTTCCCTCTCCTGTGAACTTTGAAAAATTATAGTTAGTTACATTGTTTTGCGTTTTGTATGACGATATGTATGTATATAAGTACATATCGCTCATTTGCTGCAACTTAATTTACACACAACTTAATGGAGAAAGAAAATTTCATTCGCATCTCAAGAGTTGAATATACAAGATATTTATATGAAATTTTTACACAGTATGAAGAACGATATGGTGAATAATATTGCATTATTAGTTCAAAAAATAAAAATTTTTAGTTATGACGACGTTGCAGCAAATGAGCGATACGTATAGACATTAGGGTGATGACTCGATTTTATCAAAAAAATTTGCCTTTCCGCTTTAAGCAAATTGCCGAGTCGAAAAGCACGGCAGAAATGTTCAATTTCTGGCCTGATTATGCAAAGCCTTCTGGTCTTCACCTAGTAAGTAGAGCTTTTCTTTTCCCGGACTTTTTCATTTCCCGGGAAAGCGGGTTTGATTTTTCAATTTCCCGGGAATTGCCGCCCAATACAAAACGATACAAAATAGCATGTCACTTAATTTATTTGAACAAAAACAAATACCAATTCACGAGATCTATTAAATAAGTTTATGAATGCATTAAACGTTAGTAAAAAAATTATAAAATTTGAAGTTTGTAGCCGTTCCGCATGCTTTTTAATATAAATTAAAAAATTTTATTTTTTATTGTATAACTTCTGTTAGTAGCCACCCGAAGTAAAAAAATGTACTAATTTCATACTTTCTTATAATTTCCCTAGCTTCTTAAGTAGAAAAGATATTGTACTGATTTATGCTTTATTTCATAAGACACTAATGAGCATTTCATACTGCTAAAGCTATCTTTACATGGCAATAGAAGGTATTAAAGACTTTGTAGAATCAAAATATTATGAAATACTCTTCGTCCTTAAAAACAGAGAACAAAAGTCTGTTGTAAGTATTTTTCATGCTTACACCTCTGGTATGATGATAATACACAAGTTTCTAAAATGGTTTAGAAAATAAACATTTACCGAACGCTTGTCAAATTTTGTATCCGTATTCTCTCCTATTCAATACATTTTGCGTTTACATGATAAGATTTTTTCATTTTAGACATATCGTAATACATGTATTACCATGTAAAGACACCTTAAGCAAAACTGAATTGAAATAATTAAGTGGCGGAAAAGTGACCACCTGAAAATTACATTTTTTTTCGTTTGTATCGATTTTTAGTTGAACCCTGTGTGAACCTGTTGTTTTGTTTTCTTGCAAAAATTTATAATTTTTGAAAAATTAAAAATTTTGAGCTTCAAAAAACTAATGAGTGGCTTAAAATAACAATCTGATATTTTCATAAAATATAGACTAGTACTTCTTTATTGTGCCCACTTACGCTATGTCCACTTAGTGGCAATCTGTTATTTTCATTTCTTCACGAAATATGATTTTTTGAGTGCTGCTCTTAGAAAAATATGAAAAGAAAAATGGAGACAAGTAAAATGTGCTCAAAAAATACATATTTTTTCTTTTATTTACATATTTTTCTAAATAAAAACAGCACTAAAAATGTGTGCTTACAAAGAAAAGTTACCATAATAATATTTTAAAAATCCCGGGAATTCCCGCACAATTTTCTCGGGATTTATTTCTCGAAAAATCAGCGGGATCCCGCGAATTTTTTCCCGGGAAATCCCGAATGAAAAACACTACTAGTAAGTCTCTCATATCAGTTCTGCAATGCGTACCTACTTACACAAATATTTTCGACAATTTCTTTATTTATAGATCTATATTGACTTTATTTTGAAGTTCCTTTAGCTGAAAGCCTAGAGGACAGATGTTCCCAATATCAACCCAATATATTGCACATACTCAAAAGCAAAATCTCAAATTCTCAGGTGTCGAAGTATTTACAAGATTTGACCAACATAGACACAGGTTGGTATACAATTTTAATAAAAATATATTTACAAAAATATGTATTAATTAATTTATCGCATTCGTTTTTTACATTCTAAAGCCTTCATGCTGTTTTGGTTTTCTCACCACCTTTTTCCACCACAGCAAACAATTTCAACAGAGCCAAGTGGATCTGAAATATGAAAAAAGTTTTCGATAAGTGATTCCCAGGAGGGTTTTGTTATATTGGCCGCTACAACAGAAGAATTAGACGCAAAACTAAATCTACTAAAACTGTAACGTCGAAATATTCAACCTAGGCTTTTAATTATCGGTGAAGTAAACAAGATTCAGTCAATTTTTGTATACATGGATGAAATTAAATATCAATTTCTAAAATTTTTAAACGCTCTCGATATTTTATTTAAAATTTTCTTTTTATTCAATCTTCAATACCTCGACGAATCTGTCGTATTTTATAATTGTATCCAATTATTTTTTTTATGATATACCTACATCTAAAAAGTGTGCTAGAGTATCCACTGTCAAACATGAAATAATGAACTTGCGATTGTAATTTATAAAACAGAAATTTACACAATAAGCAGATCTTATATTAAAAAGCAATAGTTATTTATTACAATGTGTATATATTTTAAAGCTAATTTTTATTCAAACAATTTAATAAATCATTAAAAACTTTGATAAATCTATTAATCTCACATCCATACATAAAAGTAAAGATGTAAATTTTAAATATATTTAATTAATTTGTATAAACTTGAAAACAGAAACCATAACGACTGGAGCCATATTATAAAAATTACCATGTAATAATTATTTTCATGTTTTATTTTTTGAGTAGCTTTTACCCGCGGCTCGGCTAGCGCTATATATTTGCATACGCGTAGATAAATGGACAATGAAATACAATAAGTAAAATTTGGTTTATAGTTTCGGAGAGGCAGAAATTCCCCCCTTGCCCCCTTGTTCCTATTTTTTTAAAAAAGTATATAGCTCCTTCTAGACTTATACCTATCTATGTTTTAAATTTCATCAAAATCGGTCCAGCCGTTTAGTCGTTAAAGTGCAACAAACAAACTTAATTTCGCATTTATAATATTAGTATGGATTGCAAAATACTTCTTATTTCTTAGTGCTATTTTTTTGTTGAAAAATAACGGTTATTTTGGATTTGATTGCTTTTAATAAATACTCTTGGATCGTTATAATTTTTTCATAAATAGTAGTATTTCACTGTAAAAAACGTTTATAGTATTTCACTGTAAAAATATTGTCATAGATACATATATGTATACATTAAAGTTGGACATAATCGTTCTTTTTAGTGACTATTCATTTTTGTTCAGAACAAAAATATGAACAAGTTCATTCTTTTCGTTCAGCTGTTCACTTTATTTATGTATTGAATGTTTGAACAGCTTTTCAAACATACTGGGAGATATTATTTTATTTTAAGCAATTTGATTAAAAGAGCAAATTTAAAGCAAATATATTAATGCAAATTATTTTATTTAGCAGATGTGGATATATTTTGTGAAATATTAATGTATTTTGAAGAAATTTTGCGTTTGTCTAATCAAATAGAAAGAATAAAATGAACAAAAAAGGACAAAAAGACTGAACAAGTGCACAACTCTAGTATACATACCCAGAAAACAATTTTGGCCGACATGTCTAACATCAGAAAAATCTGAGACTTTGCCATACAATCAGCCGAGTTGTCTAAAATTCCCTCAGACATTTAGCAGAGCAGTAGGCAGCTTTGTGGTAAGACGTTTCTGAACATTGTCTGAAATATTATCCGATTAATATCAGAATAGTCTGCACATTATCCGAAGGCAATTTAATTTCCTTAAAGGCATTTAACAGAGTAGTCTGCACATTTTCTGATGTACGTCTTACGACTTTTAGCATTCACTTCTGCACATTGTCTGATTTTAGTTTTCGATACAATTCTCATTTATGTCTTGAGTTTATACGCACAAATATTTGAGTTTTCAAACCTATAAAATATGGGTAAATGTTTGCTGATGAGCTGCCATAAGCAGCACAATAATGCATGGAGAATTTTAAACGACATTTCTGATAAATTTCTAATTTTGGCTCCGACTTTTCTCTGATATTAATACGCCAGGACGGAAAACGTATCAGATAAATCGGAAAATGTTCTGATGTTTTGTCAGACATTTACAAGGCATGTCGAAAATTCCCTTAGAATTTCCTTTCGAAATTCGTTTCTTGTCAACCACTCATGTGATTTTCGGTACGTTTTCTGACCGACATCGGATACGAATGCGGCATCTTGTGCAGACTTTCTGACCGACTTCGGACCGAAATCGCCAAAATTGTTTGCTGGGTATGTTTAAATGGCACAAACGTTTGAAGTAGTTTACAAATTTGCGAAAAATATGACAAGTAACCAATTATAATAGCCTTTGAAAGTATGCTGCAGTTGTGTACGTTTTTAAAAAACCCAATGTGTTTGTTGTAAATTACACACGAAAAAAGTGGTGTTTATATTATTTCGCATGAAGACTCAAAATGTTGTAGATACATTTCATATGTTTTTCACAAAATAAACAGAGTACTACTTCTGCAACAATTTTTCATGAGAAATTCGTGACATTTTTTTTATATGAACTTTTGACAGCAGTTCGCACGAAATAATGAACACAGTATCATGCTATGAATGCATTGGTGTGTACATGACATTTTCTAACACTTAATTTTTAATAAAATAAATTTATGCCAATCTTATTTTTAAAATCAATAAAAAAATTTGTTTTATTTTAACATAATTTCTGCTGATATTCTACAGTATTTCGATTTTTTTTAATTCCATACAAAATTATTTGCAATTTCTATTAAATTTCAAAAAAAAATTTGTCTTAAATATTTTTTTGTTTGATTTTACTTTTTTTCAAACAATTTTATGTCTACTTAAGCAAAACTAAAATTTAGAACACAAACATATCTTCAAGCAAAAGTATTGTGGTGTCAGTAAAATATTTGTTTGAGAAATGGCAGAAAGTTCAATTAAAATTAATTTTGATTCAATAAAATAATATCTTAAATTTGCTTTTAAATTTCAAAATGAAATTTGTTTGCCTTAAATATTTTTTTGTTTGATTTTAATTAGTTTTTTTCAAATAATTTATTGTCTAATTCCGCAAAATAAATTTTTAGAATGCGAAATGATTTTTAGACAAAATAGTTGTCGAGTTAGTAAAATAATTATTTGAGAAAAAGCACAAAGCCCAATAAACATTTTGTCTGCTTTTGTTAAATTATTAGTTTGATATGTTTTTTTAATTTCTGTAAACCAATTTTTTGATTGAAACAATTTGTAAATTGAACAAATCTGTTTTTTTTTCAATCATACTACTACAAAATTTTATATTTGAATTTACAAATTTGTTTATAGGACCTAAATTGGACAATTTTACATTTGATTCAGAAAAATTTGTGTTTAAGTTGAAAAAATTATTTTTTCTCTGTATAAATAAAAATTGCAAAATAAAAAATCGTAAATAATCGTGGCAGAAATATGTATGTATGTATATTCTTCCTAAAAATGCTTCGAAAAAATAAAAGATCTATAACGGAAAAATCGCTAGATTTTTTTCCTGCAAAAAGCTTTCGAAAATCGGTAGATTTACGAGAAAATAGATGAATTAGCAACTGTGGTTGACATTAAGATCTTGTTTACAAATGACATGGTCCATGACTGCATTAGATAGGACTATGTATGTATGTTGTAACTAGTCCGATAATATCTGCAGGGTATGTATGTCATATGTACTTGTGTATGTACATACGTAACAGCGATAAAGTATGTATATACTTATGTACATATGTGTGTATCTCTGTTGTATTATTTTCGTATCATGATTTTGAAGAGAAAAATCGATAAATATTTTTAGATCTGCTTCATAAACATTTTAATTATTTCACAAGAAAAGAATTACAAACGCACCTTATTGTGTAATAAATCAATAATTTTTATGCTTTATTACTAATGTTTCGTTTTGTTTTCTATTGTTACAGTATTTTTCTAAGAATGCTAATCTTTTTTTAAAACTATCAACTGTTGATTCTTACAAACGAAATTCTTCGATTTATAATTGAATATGTTTGATGTAAAATGAAAATAGATTGTAAATTAAGTTATGCCTAAAATAACTTTTTTTTAATACGTACTTAAATCACAATTAGCCACTTTACTATCACGAAATATCTACATACATACTTACATATGTACATACTTATGTATGTATTTGCATTTATTATTATTATATTTTGTTTAGTACGAATTCTATTTGAAAATATGTACATATAGTTTAAAATGTGCACCGAATACGCGAACGCTGTCAATTTCAACTGAATTCGACTATTTTCAAAAATATATTCAGAGGAGAGATTATTTTGGACGTTCGATTGGTTAAAGCAATCGGCAGACTATGGCAGATTTATTTCACTAATAATAACTTTCCTTCACTTCTCATTAATGCAATTGTAATTGTTGTTGCAATATAACGCCTGCCTTTAACTCAGATTAGTCAATGTGCGAGTATTTTTTCTAATTTAGCACATATGTATGTAAGCGTTAGCGAAGCTAGAAATATAGTCTAGGGGGTGCAAGGCTTGATTTTTAGGTCTAACATATATACAATAAAATAAATCCAATTTTAAAAATGTTACGGGCTAAAACAATTCTGGGTTGGGCAACGCCCCCACCCCCAAACAGAATGGAATTTCTACGCCAATGCGAATAAGTACATAAATATAAAATGAAAACGAATAACAGCAAACTGAGCATAAAAAATAGGGTTGAGAACAACAAAAAACCATTAAAACTAATAAGTGAGCTGCTTTACACTGTACACAAAAAATGTGTTAATTATTGAAGTTTATATCACTTAAAGTACATAGTTTAATTTTTATGTTCACTGATTAGTGGGGTATTCAATCGGTTAACCGAAATTGGCTATTTTCGATTAACAATTGAATTGGTTAATTTGGGTAGAATTACCGATTAAACAAAATTTTATATTTCATTAGGTTTATTTTAGTTGTATGTTCGGGTGGAATTTTGTAATTAATTTTAAAGTAACTTCTTGATGAGCTGGAGACTCCATAGTTCGCACAAGTATTTGGTTCCAATAACAATACAATTTTATGATTAGAAAAGTGAAGTAAATTTTCATTTAAAATGTTTCTACTTAACCGATTCCTACAATACATTGCATACATATTGAACTCGTTTCGCAATAGAATTTTATAATTAGAAAAGTGGGTAGCGCCTATAAAAACTAAATATGTGTTTTGAACTATTTCTACTTAATTGCTTTCTATGAAACTTTGCACATACATTTGGTTTTCCATAATAAGCAAATTTTCATTTTCAACTAAATCCCCTTAATCGACTTCGATTAACTTTGCATACAAATTGGAGCTTCCAGACAATACTGTTTTATATCTTATAATTTCTATTTTATTTCGACCTTTTTTATGTTTAAAATTTATTATTATTGAATATTAAGCACTAGGTCAGTTTTTTTATATAAAAAGTTATTTAATTAATCCAATATTTCGTTACACTTTGTGTAACTTCTTCAGGGATAAATTATTATTGTAACAATTATTCGAATAAAAAATATTAACAATACAAATTGTCACAAAAAGAAATATTTGAAAAATAATTTGAAGTTAAAATTGAAATAATTTTCAAACACAACAAAAACTAATACTATGAACATTTTAAAAAACACCTTTCATCTATTATTGTTAGTATATTTTGATATTAAATGTCTGTAATTCCGAGCAACGCTATCAGTATCTGCTTTAAAGTTTATTCTATGGTCTGTGGGTGTATTAATAATTTGTAGCATCTCTAACATATATCTTCTTTTGTAATTATTTTCTGTATTTAATACCGAAACATTCTCAAAATCTGGATAATGTCTTAATCTAGAACAATGTGATGCTAATGCTGTTTTCTGTGAAGAAATTATATCTCTATATCTTTGATTCGATCTATGTCCCGCAATTCTAGTCTTCAATTTATTCTTTGATGTACCTATAGATACTTTATTGCATATTTCATTATCCGAATAAAAATTATTCGAATAAAAAATATTAACAATACAAATTGTCACAAAAAGAAATATTTGAAAAATAATTTGAAGTTAAAATTGAAATAATTTTCAAACACAACAAAAACTAATACTATGAACATTTTAAAAAACACCTTTCATCTATTATTGTTAGTATATTTTAATATTAAATGTCTGTAATTCCGAGCAACGCTATCAGTATCTGCTTTAAAGTTTATTCTATGGTCTGTGGGTGTATTAATAATTTGTAGCATCTCTAACATATATCTTCTTTTGTAATTATTTTCTGTATTTAATACCGAAACATTCTCAAAATCTGGATAATGTCTTAACTTGAACAATGTGATGCTAATGCTGTTTTCTGTAAAGAAATTATATCTCTATATCTTTGATTCGATCTATGTCCCCCAATTCTAGTCTTCAATTTATTCTTTGATGTACCTTTATTGCATATTTCATTATCCTTACCTTTACAAGGAATTTTATAAACTATATTAGATTTTTCTAACTTTTCTATTCCATCCTTCATTTTACTAAATAGTTTACCTAATGTATTATATGTTTTAAGCGCCATTCTATATGTATTTCTATCAAATATATTGGATTTTTCCAATCTTTCTGATATGAAAGGTATATAAGTTAATGATTTGTATATTTTTGGTTCCGAAATATTATCAACCGCACTATTTTTATTTCGTCTATACTGGTCTATTAATTTGTATGTAAGTTGTGTTGGAAACTTATTAGCATTCAATAAATTTATAATTCTATTCTCATTATTCTTGTGGAATTCTTTGTCACTAATATCCAATACTCTTCTTATAAGATTCTTACCAGTGTTTATAATAACTCGTTTTGGATGTTTTGAGTAATAATTAATTAACCTTCCTGAAGATGTAGGTTTCTGATACCAGTCAATTAATAAAATATTCTCTTTTCTTATTACTAAAGTATCTAAATATGAGAGTTTTAAATCTTTTTCCCTCTCAATCGTAAACTTAACGTCTGAGTGAAAAGTATTAAACGCTGTTAATACATTTTCTATTTCAGATTCTGAAATTATGCAAAATAAATCATCAACATACTTAGTCATGATCTTAGGTCTAACAGATAATTTTTCTATACAAATATCTAGCAATTTCTCCATAACAATATCGGCCACTATTGGAGATGCTGGAGAACCCATTGGCAGTCCCTTCTGTTGTGAATATATCTTATTATTATATTTGAAATACCTATTATCAATAATACAGAATTTTAGAATACGTATAAATAGATCTTTTTCAATGCTAATATGTGCTTCTATTTTATTCCAATTTTCTTCAATAATATTAATTGCTAAATCTATAGGAATGCTAGAAAAAAGAGATACCACATCTAAGGAAATTAATTTCTCATCATTATTTATTTTTAGATGTTTTGTTTTTTCCTTAAATTGAAGTGAGTCCTTAACATTATAAATTGAATTCTCTGTCAACTTTTTGAGGATTTTTGCTAGAAATTTAATAAGTTCATGTAATGGAGAATTAATACATAAACATATTGGGCTTAAAGGAAAATTATCTTTGTGTATTTTAGGAACACCATATAGCCTTGGGGCTATAGCCTCATATGTTTTAAGTTTCTTTTTCTCTGTGTCGGAAACTACTTCTAATGTAAAAAGTCTTCGACAAAGTCATTATTCATCTTCTGAAGTCTGTTCGTTGGGTCTTTTTGTAATAATCTATATGTGACAGTATCACCTATAATATTATTCATTCTAATATTATAATCATCTCTATTTAGAGCGACTGTCGTATCACCTTTATCCGCATCCAAGACTAATAAGTCTCTATTTGCCTTCAAAAATCTTTTTGTATCCCTTATATTATCCAAAATAAATTTATCTCTATTATCTAATCTCATTTTGTTCATATGGTCATCAATAATTGTTGTCATTTGTGTTCTAGCTATTTCCTGTCCTTCTTTCTCTCTAATTGTCTGAATAAAATATTCTCCTTCTGCTATTATCTTTAACATTGGGAAATGTTCCCTTTCCACTGGTAATGTAAATTTCTGCCCTAAAGAAAGAATCGACTCACTGTATATCTAATGGAATATCTATATTTGATTTATTAATAAACCAATTCTGATTAAATCTAATTCCTAATTCTTTTTTCTGTAATTCCCTAAGACAATTAAACTTTTTCTATGAGTGTCCTTAATCTTTCTACTAAATGTAAATACTAATCTGTCTTCATATTTTAAGAAAGTGTTGTATTCAGTGTAATTTAAATAATATCTTAAACTATTTTCTAAAACACTTAATTCCACCTTGACCTGCTTCAGTAATTGATGTTTCTGTTTTATAGCCAAATTTAGAATTTTGTTTTGTAGGCCTTGAATATATCTCGAAATTGATTGTTGAAAAATAGGACCATTCATATCAAAAAGATTAGAAATATTTTTAGTTGCATTCTTAATGAATTTCGGAATTATACCTGAATTGCGGCATCTAATTGAAAACGTTATTGCTGCCTTCAATCTAACTATTTTATTTCGTATGCCCTTATATCTATTCATGGCTTTTCTTACAACATCATTTCTCTTTAGTTCATTGAAATTCCTCGTCTATTTTGTATGTTTTTTGAATCCGTAGTCTTTAAAAAATTTTCTATTTGTCCTTCAGATTTACTTCTCTTTATTTAATAAATATAAACGGCATTGTTTATTTGTCTATTTTCTTTTCTTTATTAATTTTCCTCTCTTTATTTAACAAATAAAAGCGGCAGTGTTAATCAATATTGCGGCGTGCTCTCCTTTATTTCTTATAATTACTATTTTATTTCGACCTTTTTTATGTTTAAAATTTAATATTATTGAATATTAAGCACTACGTCAGTTTTTTTATATAAAAAGTTATTTAAGTAATCCAATATTTCGTTACACTTTCTGTAACTTCTTCAGGGATAAATTATCAGGGATAAATATCAGATTATTCGAATAAAAAATATTAACAATACAAATTGTCACAAAAAGAAATATTTGAAAAATAATTTGAAGTTAAAATTGAAATAATTTTCAAACACAACAAAAACTAATACTATGAACATTTTAAAAAACACCTTTCATCTATTATTGTTAGTATATTTTGATATTAAATGTCTGTAATTCCGAGCAACGCTATCAGTATCTGCTTTAAAGTTTATTCTATGGTCTGTGGGTGTATTAATAATTTGTAGCATCTCTAACATATATCTTCTTTTGTAATTATTTTCTGTATTTAATACCGAAACATTCTCAAAATCTGGATAATGTCTTAATCTAGAACAATGTGATGCTAATGCTGTTTTCTGTGAAGAAATTATATCTCTATATCTTTGATTCGATCTATGTCCCGCAATTCTAGTCTTCAATTTATTCTTTGATGTACCTATAGATACTTTATTGCATATTTCATTATCCGAATAAAAATTATTCGAATAAAAAATATTAACAATACAAATTGTCACAAAAAGAAATATTTGAAAAATAATTTGAAGTTAAAATTGAAATAATTTTCAAACACAACAAAAACTAATACTATGAACATTTTAAAAAACACCTTTCATCTATTATTGTTAGTATATTTTGATATTAAATGTCTGTAATTCCGAGCAACGCTATCAGTATCTGCTTTAAAGTTTATTCTATGGTCTGTGGGTGTATTAATAATTTGTAGCATCTCTAACATATATCTTCTTTTGTAATTATTTTCTGTATTTAATACCGAAACATTCTCAAAATCTGGATAATGTCTTAATCTAGAACAATGTGATGCTAATGCTGTTTTCTGTGAAGAAATTATATCTCTATATCTTTGATTCGATCTATGTCCCGCAATTCTAGTCTTCAATTTATTTTTGATGTACCTATATATACTTTATTGCATATTTCATTATCCTTACCTTTACAAGGAATTTTATAAACTATATTAGATTTATCTAACTTTTCTATTCCATCCTTCATTTTACTAAATAATTTACCTAATGTATTATATGTTTTATGCGCCATTCTATATGTATATCTATCAAATATATTGGATTTTTCAATCTTTCTGATATGAAAGGTATATAAGTTAATGATTTGTATATTTATGGTTCCGAAATATTATTAACCGCACTATTTTTACTTCGTCTATACTGGTCTATTAATTTGTATGTAAGTTGTGTTGGAAAATTATTAGCATTCAATAAATTTATAATTATATTCTCATTATTCTTGTGGAATTCTTTGTCACTAATATCCAATACTCTTCTTATAAGATTCTTACCAGTGTTTATAATAACTCGTTCTGGATGTTTTGCGTAATAATTAATTAACATTCCTGAAGATGTAGGTTTCTGATACCAGTCAATTGATAAAATATTCCCTTTTCTTATTACTAAAGTATCTAAATATGAGAGTTTTAAATCGTTTTCCCTCTCAATCGTAAACTTAATGTCTGAGTGAAAAGTATTAAACGCTGTTAATACATTTTCTATTTCAGATTCTGAAATACAGAAGTACAGAAAAAAGAATTAGGAATTAGATTTAATCAGAATTGGTTTATTAATAAATCAAATATAGATATTCCATTAGATATACAGTGGATTCTTTCTTTAGGGCAGAAATTTACATTACCAGTAGAAAGGGAACATTTCCCATTGTTAAAGATAATAGCAGAAGGAGAAGATTTTATTCAGACAATTAGAGAGAAAGAAGGGCAGGAAATAGCTAGAACACAAATGACAACAATTATTGATGACCATATGAACAAAATGAGATTAGATAATAGAGATAAATTTATTTTGGATAAGATAAGGGATACAAAAAGATTTTTGAAGGCAAATAGAGACTTATTAGTCTTGGATGCGGATAAAGGTAATACGACAGTAGCTCTAAATAGAGATGATTATAATATTAGAATGAATAATATTATAGGTGATACTGTCACATATAGATTATTACAAAAAGACCCAACGAACAGACTACAGAAGATGAATAATGACTTTATCGAAAGACTTTTTACATTAGAAGTAGTTTCCGACACAGAGAAAAAGAAACTTAAAACATATGAGGCTATAGCCCCAAGGCTATATGGTGTTCCTAAAATACACAAAGATAATTTTCCTTTAAGCCCAATATGTTCATGAATTAATTCTCCATTACATGAACTTAGTAAATTTCTAGCAAAAATCCTCAAAAAGTTGACAGAGAATTCAATTTATAATGTTAAGGACTCACTTCAATTTAAGGAAAAAATAAAACATCTTAAAATAAATAATGATGAGAAATCAATTTCCTTAGATGTGGTATTTATTTTTCCTAGCATTCCTATAGATTTAGCAATTAATATTATAGAAGAAAATTGGAATAAAATAAAAGCACATATTAGCATTGAAAAAGATCTATTTATACGTATTCTAAAATTCTGTATTATTGATAATAGGTATTTCAAATATAATAATAAGATATATTCACAACAGAAGGGACTGCCAATGGGTTCTCCAGCATCTCCAATAGTGGCCGATATTGTTATGGAGAAATTGCTGGATATTTGTATAGAAAAATTATCTGTTAGACCTAGATCATGACTAAGTATGTTGATGATTTATTTTGCATAATTTCAGAATCTGAAATAGAAAATGTATTAACAGCGTTTAATACTTTTCATTCAGACATTAAGTTTACGATTGAGAGGGAAAAAGATTTAAAACTCTCATATTTAGATACTTTAGTAATAAGAAAAGGGAATATTTTATCAATTGACTGGTATCAGAAACCTACATCTTCAGGAAGGTTAATTAATTATTACTCAAAACATCCAGAACGAGTTGTTATAAACACTGGTAAGAATCTTATAAGAAGAGTATTGGATATTAGTGACAAAGAATTCCACAAGAATAATGAGAATAGAATTATAAATTTATTGAATGCTAATAATTTGCCAACACAACTTACATACAAATTCATAGACCAGTATAGACGAAATAAAAATAGTGCGGTTAATAATATTTCGAAACCAAAAATATACAAATCATTAACTTATATACCTTTCATATCAGAAAGATTGGAAAAATCCAATATATTTGATAGAAATACATATTGTAATGAATGCCCAACACTAGTTGCTACCATCTAATACAACCCCTTTATAACGAACAATATATGTACATATTTATATACTATAATTCGAGAAAGATGAATAAAGGAGAGTCAGTCTGCACTTAACTTTAAATAGAACAACATGCCTTTAACTTAGAACCACTATATGGCGACCGAGACTTTTTGAAAAGTGTTTGTGAAATATTAAAGAACTGAATATAATATAGTTATTTTAAATAAACAATAAAGACAGCAGTGAGACTTGCAGATGAAAAATGCACAAAGCATTATTGTTCTCTTCAGTTTTTTTTTTGCAAACTACCAGAAAAGTTTAGAAGATAACCATATAGATAAATATTATTGTAAACTATTTCTATTTACAACTATTCTAGAAGTATTACTATAACATACTTACAACTATATTTTGCCATTATAACTATCTAAAGTTATTATACCTATACATCTAACACTACTACACTTACATATCCTACCATTAAAATTAAATTTACTCTACTTATATGTATACATAACACTATTATACTTATATATCTAAAATTATTCTACATCTACTTTACATACCATATATACCTAACACTATTATACTCATAAACCTACAATTAATTCACCGAAGTATATACATACATGTACAAAGTTATCGAGCAACAATAACATGAAAATAAATAAAATATTTTATTTAAATAAATATTAACCAATAATGAAACAAATAAAATATTTTATTAAATACATATTATTTGAAAGCATTTTACACAGCAAATGTCAGAATTTGACAAAGAAATATTTAACACATTGGTTTCCGATTTCTATAAAGTAAAAAAGCGAATCCTACAAAATAGACCTCTTTCTGCAAAAGAAACAAAAATCAATGAATATATTGAACTACTCATTGATAGTTACAACAAAATTTTATCATACACCAAGTCGCATACAGTTGAACAATCGATTTCTAGAAATACAGAAACGCACAATAAAATAGCACATTGTAGGGAACTTTTGATACGATGTTTTGGTAGATTAAACTGCAGAATCAAAGTGCCTTACGATATTTTCTCGTTTGAATTGGTAGATAGGGAAATAAGCACAGAGTCCGAATCCGAAGTGGAAGATAAGGTACTAGAGGGAAATAGCGACAGCGACGACGGAAAATCAACAGAAAACAATATTTTAGAACAAGAGATTAGAAAAGAATATATAGAAAAAGCCGTCGAACTACACCAAGTGGAACTAGAAATGGCTAATTTAGACCAGAAAAAATCTTTCATTAGCAGGTGCGCAAGCATAATTCGGGAAAATTAAGACGGTAATCCTCTTGCATTATAATCTTTCATAGACAAAATCAATTTGATTCAGGATCTAACCGATGACAACCTCAATTTTACTTTTGTTGCATTCATAAAATCAAAACTGGAAGGCAAAGCGAGAGAAGCTCTACCAGAAAATGTTAGTACAATCGAACAAATAAAAACTGTTTTAAAAAGCAAAATAAAACCAGAAAATTCGAAAGTCGTTGCAGGTAAAATTGCAGCCTTAGAGATACGAAATAATAATTATGCGGACTTTGCTAAACAGACTGAAGAGCTAGCCGATGCCTTAGAAAGATCTCTCGTTATAGAAGGAGTAACGAAAGCAAAGGCACACGAAATGGCTGTCGAACAGACGGTCAGCGTATGTCGACTAAATGCCAGATCTAATTTAGTCAAATCAATTCTTGCGTCATCATCATTTACTGATGCAAGAGATGCCGTGGCTAAACTAGTCGTAGAACAGACAAACGAATCAAACGAAAGACAAGTACTAGCTTTCCAATCTCGAAAAAGTAATTCAAATAACCTTTCTAGTAGAAACCACACAAATCGGCCTAGTAGCAGTTTCAGTCATGGCAATAGTTACAGACGTGGCTACAACCATCGGTCTAACAATAATCGTGGTAATTATAATCATAATTATAGTAATTATAACCATAATTATAATAATCAAAGCCGAAATAGTAGTAATTACTCAAACCGTGGTTTCAATAATAACAACAATAGAACAAATGCAAATAGAAATGCCAGGGCCCTGCCTTTAAACGCAGTGGCCCCTCAGCAGGAGTCGCTGGGGGAACTAGATCGCAATTGTTAACCGAAAATACGCATTTTTCAAACAAATCTATTTACAGCTTAAACCTAAATTTTTCAGACTATATAAATTTAAAATGTACAGAAACAAACAAACATAACAGTTTCTTAGTCGACTCAGAGGCAGATATCTCGTTGATAAAAGTGTCCTGTATAAAACCATATATCAAAATCAATCAAAGTGAAATAATAAATATTACGGGCGTAACAACACAGACCATTTCAACACTAGGAATAATCTATACAAACCTTATTATTCAAAACCAATTAATTCCTCAAACTCTACATGTAGTAGAAGATGATTTTAATATTACATCTGATGGAATACTCGGTAAGGATTTCCTCAAATTATACAAATGCACCATTAACTATGAACACATGGCAATCTCATTCTGGCATAACAATAATAAATTGCAAATCCCTATAACACATGGCTTAACCAAAAATAACTGTATAATCCCACCTAGATCTGAAGTTATTCGACTATTTAAATTCGAAAATTTACATGAACCCCTTTTAATAGACACACAAGAACTGGCAGAAGGAGCCTTTACAGGGAAATGTATCGTCGACTCTAAAGCACCAATTTTGAGAATAGTCAATGTAACCGATAAATACAAGTGCATCGGAAATTCAAAAATAAAATCAGAAAAACTCACAAATTATAACATCTATTCATTTAGTAACGCTAAAAAAGTTGTTGAAAAACCAAATGCCAGATGAAGTAGAAAAACATTTAATGCCTCTATGCGAGAAATATGCCGACATTTTTTCACTAAATGATGATAAAATGACTGTAAACAATTTTTATGAGCAAAGGTTAAGATTAAACGATAGCTCTCCAGTTTATATGAAGAATTATCGAATGCCTCATTCGCAGAAACAGGAAATCGATAATCAAGTAAAAAATTTGTTAAAAAACGATTTAATCGAGCCAAGCCAATCGAGCTATAACAGCCCATTGATTTTAGTTTCAAAAAAGAGTGTAGACGGTCAGAAGTCGTATAGAATGTGCGTTGATTATAGAGGAGAGTCAGTCTGCACTTAACTTTAAATAGAACAACATGCCTTTTACTTAGAACCACAATAAAATAAAATTTTCAAAAATTGCTCGGGCAACTGTGCTTGCATTTTTGTCGGGTATTGCTATTGTTGTGAGATGTTTTGTTAACTCACACATTAAAGTCAACGCATATTTGTTTCCATACGTTGATTCAGTTAATTGACCAATTGTGTCCAGAACGACCACATCGAACGCTTGTAGGGGTGTTGGTGTTAATATTAATTTCTCTTTATTCCCCGGTTTAACTTTATTCACATTGCATTTATCACACTTTTTTTAAAATTAGCTATATCTTTCGTCATGTTTTTCCAAAAAAAATTGGGTTCTTAATTTCGCATAGAGCCTCTTGCGTCCACAATGTCCTCCTAAGAGTCGATCATTGTGATAAACATTCATTAAATGTTCTTTTCGGCTTTTTTCAAGTACTTGTTCAATAGGATTAGTCAAAATGATTACTATATTTTTTAATAATTTGATGCCATGGTTTGAATACTACAAATTGTGAAGAAAGAGTCATCTTTTGGCCATTCTATCGTAAAAATATTCACCTTGACGGCTTCTTGTTCTAACCTCAAAAGCATTTCATCTAAATTTAATGTTTTGGTATCAATTTGAATATCTATAGATAGTGCCATTTTAAATTTTTTGTAAACTTTTATGCGCTATTTTGATAATTTGTTATTGGAGTAAAAGAGTTCAGATCTTATCTTTGGTTTTTTTTTTTTTTTTTAAAATTCGTGTGAAAATTTGTCATAAATTGGTATTTTTTCTACGCTAGTGTTCATACATTGTGTGTCTTCTTGGGATTGCTTAGACATTCCTCGGGTTGTCACAGCGAAAATTTGTTTGTCTGGGGTCTTCAGTTCGTCTATCGATATACGCGAGAGAGCATCTGCGGCTACATTATCTTTACCTTTTATATGCTCTATTGTAAAATTATATTCTGACAATTCTAGCCTAATTTTCGTTAGCTTCGACGATGGATCTTTGATATTAAACAAGTACACTAAAGGTCTGTGGTCTGACCTGACTATAAATTCCGTACCATAAACGTATGGTCTGAACTGTGTTATCGCAAAGTAAATAGCTAAAGGTTCCTGTTCGATGGTAGGCTTCTTTTGTTCTGCGTTGTTGAAAGATTTTGATGCAAAATAAATTGGTAAATCATTTCCGCTGAAATCCTGGCTTAGGACTGCTCCGCAACCTATTTTTGATGCATCGACTGTTATTATAAATTTTTTGGAAAAATCTGGGTACTGAAGCAGCTTAGGAGATTTTAAGCTAGATTTTAACCTTTCAAAAGCTTGTTGGCATTTGCTATCCCAACTGAAATGTACTTTTTTACGAGTTATGTAATTTAGAGGTGCTGCCAATGAGGCAAAATTTTTTATAAACCTCCTATAATAATTCGCGAAAGCAACAAATCGTTTAACTGCATCTTTCTCCGTTGGTACGGGGTAATTTTCGACGGATTTAATTTTTGAGTCGCCTGGTAGAAGACCTTTTGACGTGCATTTATGGCCCAGAAAGGTGACCTCTGGTCTGAAAAAGTTGCACTTATATGGGTTGACTTTTAAGTTGAATTTTCTGAAAATATCGAAAACATCTTTTAGATTTTTTAAATGGTGTTGCGTACCACATCCAGTGACAATTATGTCATCCACATAGAATGGCGCATAAAACATATAATACATTAGGTAAATTATTTAGTAAAATGAAGGATGGAATAGAAAAGTTAGATAAATCTAATATAGTTCATAAAATTCCTTGTAAAGGTAAGGATAATGAAATATGATATAAAGTATATATAGGTACATCAAAGAATAAATTGAAGACTAGAATTGCGGGACATAGATCAAATCAAAGATATAGAGATATAATTTCTTCACAGAAAACAGCATTAGCATCACATTGTTCTAGATTAAGACATTATCCAGATTTTGAGAATGTCTCGGTATTAAATACAGAAAATAATTACAAAAGAAGATATATGTTAGAGATGCTACAAATTATTAATACACCCACAGACCGTAGAATAAACTTTAAAGCAGATACTGATAGCGTTGCTCGGAATTACAGACATTTAATATCAAAATATACTAACAATAATAGATGAAAGGTGTTTTTTAAAATGTTCATAGTATTAGTTTTTTGTTGTGTTTGAAAATTATTTCAATTTTAACTTGAAATTATTTTTCTAATATTTCTTTTTGTGACAATTTGAATTGTTAATATTTGTTATTCGAATAATTGTTACAATAATAATTTATCCCTGAAGAAGTTACACAAAGTGTAACGAAATATTGGATTAATTAAATAACTTTTTATATAAAAAAACTGACCTAGTGCTTAATATTCAATAATAATAAATTTTATACTGTTTTATAGTTAAAAAACTGTTACTCTGTTCTGCTGTGTACGTTGACAAATTAGGTTGATGTTAATTTTTCCCTTGTTCCTTGGAACATTAATAATGCCCAATTGTTTCTGAATTAAAACGTTACGAACCTTAGCCTAATAATCAATTTAGATTCACAAGCAAATACGTTCGAAATTATCATATTAATAAACAATTTGCTACTGGCTTGAGCATTTCACATGTTTACATGTTCATACATATATACTTAAGTTTAAAATCAAACCAAAAAAGTTTGTCTTGAGTAGAACAAAAATCAGAAAAATGGGAATGAAGAAAAATAAACCAATGGCAACACTGGGAAAATGCAGTTAATATCAACTTGAAAGTGAATTTAATTCTCGTATTCAATTTTCACGAAAAAGTTGTATATATAAGAATTGAAATCACATTCAACAGAGCCAGCTAACAAGTAGTGATAAGCGAACTACACGTGAGCACTGACGATGGAAGTGTAGCGGCTTCCGAAAGTGGCACTTTACTCTGTTCTGCTTTGTACGTTGACAAATTAAGTTGATGTTAATTTTTCCCTTGTTCCTTGGAATATTAATCATGCTCAATTCTTTCTGAATTAAAACGCTACGAGCCTTAGCCTAATAATCAATTTAGATTCACAAGCAAATACGTTCGAAATTATCAGAAGTCTGCAGCCCATTTCTATAACTTTTCGGTATGATAACGAATGATTTTTATTTTTTTCATAACGAATGGGTCATAACGAAATTTTGCTTCGAAGTGTTTCTAAAACTCAGAAAATTTACCTTTCGTTACGAGCGTGGCGAGTTATTATAAAGTGTATGAAACAGTGGAAACAAAACACTGTTCGTTATGTGTAACAGCTGTGTTGTTTTGTTTACTTCAATTCTACTTGTACATATTGTATTGTATTGATTTTCTTAATTATTCATTTAAAAAAGTAAGTATAGATAAATAAAGTAAGTGTGTAAATATGAATTGTTTACTTATTTAATTTTTTTGAAGCTTGTGACTATGCTTGCAGCTGCCGCACTAGCAATAGTAGTTGATCAGCGGCGGACTTTCGGTGGCAGGACGATTCCCAGTGGTTTGGTTGAATCTATTAACCGCGGCTTGCTGCTTCTTGACAGTAGATTTCCAGTCTGCCCAACACTGTAAAAATAAATATATAACGGTTATGATGAATTCAAACATATACAGTGTATATATATATTATACACACTATATATAACATATATAATATAAATATATTGTTTTTCATTTGCTGAATACAACTTCATACAAATAAATAAAAAAAATGAACGAACCTTTTCCACTGGTCACTCGTCTTACATGCTGGTCCGCATGTATTAAGCTCTGCCGCCACTGTTTCTCAAACAGCCTGTGCCGATTTGCCGCTATTTGGTCCACCAAACTGCCCATAGCCACATTTCTGTGGCCATGTAAAATTTCCAAAAGCTTTTGCTTTTGGCCTTTGGAAATTTTACCAGTACGTACTTTCTTCTCTAAATAATATGTTTTAATAATTATAATTTGCACACAATAGTATAATTTTTCAACCTTACCTCACTCATGTTTGCTTTTGCGCCAAATATCACTACACTTTCTGTTGAACATATAATAACGAAAATTATAACAAAAATTATAACGAAAATGAATACCACCACACTTATAGAAACACCGCTGTTCGTTACACCACTAAATTCGTTATATCGTTCGTTATAATGCGTAACGAAAGTTATAGAAACGGGCTACTGAACCCGTAGATCAGTAGCCCGTTTCTATAACTTTTCGTTATGATAATGAATGATTTTTATTTTTTTTCATAACGAACGGGTCATAACGAAATTTTGCTTCGAAGTGTTTCTACAACTCAGAAAACTTACCTTTCGTTACGAACGTGGCGAGTTATTATAAAGTGTATGAAACAGTGGAAACAAAACACTGTTCGTTATGTGTAACAGCTGAGTTGTTTTATTTACTTCAATTCTACTTGTACATTTTACTTGAACATATTGTATTGTATTGATTTGCTTAATTATTCATTTAAAAAAGTAAGTATAAATAAATAAAGTAAGTATTTAAATGTGAATTGTTTACTTATTTAATTTTTTTTAAGCTTGTGACTATGCTTGCAGCTACCGCACTAGCAATAATAGTTGACCAGCGGCGGACCTTCGGTGGCAGGACGATTCCCAGTGGCTTGGTTGAATCTATTAACCGCGGCTTGCTGCTTCTTGACAGTAGATTTCCAACACTGTAAAAAAATATATATATATATATATATATATATATATATATATATATATATATATATATATATATATATATATATATATATATATATATATATATATATATAATGGGTGATTTTATAAGAACTATCGGAAAGTAAAAAAAAAAACACCTAAAATTCAGAAAAATGCATGAAATATTTATTTGGATCGATAGTTGGGTCGATATAATTTAATGTTTGAAGATTATTTCATGCAAATGTTGGCCGCGGCTGCGCCTCAAATGGTCCATCCGCTTAGTCCAATTTTGGCATACTCTTTCCAACATTTCGGCCGGTATCTCACGAATAATGTTGGCAATGTTGGCTTCCAGTGCGTCAATCGAAGCGGGCTTGTCGCTATAGACATTAGCCTTAACATAGCCCCACAAAAAATAGTCTAGAGGCGTTAAATCGCACGATCTGGGCGGCCAATTGACTGGTCCCAAGCGTGAAATAAACTGTTCACCGAACTCGCCTCTCAATTGGTCCATTGTTTCGCGTGCTGTGTGGCATGTGGCACCGTCTTGTTGAAACCACATGTCATGCAAGTCAAGCTCTTCCATTTTGGGCAGAAAAAAGTTTGTTATCATCGCACGGTAGCGCTCACCATTCACAGTAACGTTGTGATTCGCATCATCTTTGAAGAAATACGGCCCAATGATGCCGCCAGCCCATAATCCGCACCAAACGGTTGTTTTTTGTGGATGCATTGGTAGCTCTTGCAATGCTTCTGGCTGCTCTTCACTCCAAATACGGCAGTTTTGCTTGTTCACGTATCCATTCAACCAGAAATGAGCCTCGTCGCTGAACACAATTCTTCGATAAAAAAGTGGAGCGATGAACTTTCTTAACATAGCACGCATTTTGGTAATAAAATTCAATAATTTGCAAGCGTTGTTCGTTTGTAAGACGATTCATGATTAAATTATAGACCAAACTGAAGATGTTTGACAGTGACACAAGATACAAAACGTGCGTGAGCTGTCAAAACTAGTGTTGCCAAAAAGATAATAGCAAAAAAATCACTCGTTATATATATATATATATATATATATATATATATATATATATATATATATATATATATATATATATATATATATATATTTATTTATATATATATATATATATATATATATATATATATATATATATATATATATATATATATATATATATATATATATATATATATATATATATATATATATATATATATATATATATATATATATATATAACGTTTATGATGAATTCAAACATATACAGTGTATGTGTATATTAAACACACTATATATAACATATATAATATAAATATACTGTTTTTCATTTGCTGAATACAACTTCATATAAATAAATTAAAAAAATGAACGAACCTTTTCCATTGGTCAATCTTCTTACATGCTGGTCCGCATGCATTAAGCTCTGCCGCCACTGTTTCCCAAACAGCCTGTGCCGATTTGCCGCTATTTGGTCCACCAAACTGCCCCATAGCCACATTTCAGAGGCCATGTAAAATTTCCAAAAGCTTTTGCTTTTACCAGTACATACTTTCTTCTGTAAATAATATGTTTTAATAATTATAATATGCACACAATAGTATAATTTTTCAACCTTACCTCACTCATGTTTGTCTTTGCGCCAAATATCACTACACTTTCTGTTGAACATATAATAACGAAAACTTTAACGAAAACTATAACGAAAATGAATACCACCACACTTATAGAAACACCGCTGTTCGTTACACCACTAAATTCGTTATATCGTTCGTTATAATGCGTAACGAAAGTTACAGAAACGGGCTACAGGGCATTTATGATACATATCACCAGTGTGGCCACATTAGCTCTTTTGGAGCTAAATTTAGCTTTATTATGATTATGATTATTATGATTAGCTCGAAATATTTCATTTAGCTCTTAGCTTTTTTTCAGCTTTTTTCAACAATCTATTTAGCTTTTTCTTTAATTTCAATTTCGTGTAATTAATTTCTATTTAAAAATAAATAAAACAGTTTATCAGAATAAATTTATGTGCCGTAACCATATAAAGTAGTTAAAAATAATAATAATAATCTGGCAGTGCAGAAACATTCACTGCGGCAGATTTGATCGACATCATGGTGTAATAAGTATACAATGGTTGGAATTAAAAACTCACTTGCAACTTGCATCTATTTCGGAATTCTGCCATCAAGCTAATGCTTTGAAAATTTTTTATAGTGAAAAATATTAACTCTATTTGAAATTTTTAAAGCCATTACTTTCTGATGTTCAAAAAGTAAATAAAACGGTTTTCAGAACTTCACTTGCTTTTGAAAAATCTTTGTAATCAAATGTTTCTGAAGTCCGAAATTTTTGGCCGCTTAACATCAAATTTAGACGGTTTTCTAATTCCAACTCCGAATTTTAACTATAAGTTTGAACAAGGTCTGATTTCAAAAAAAGACATAATAGATTTTGAAACAGAAAAACAAATCAGATACACTTGCCGAAATTTTATTAAACAATTAATATAGCAACTACGACGTTTGCCAAATAACTTTTCAACTTTACAAATCACAAACATCTTTTCATTAGAAAACAATCTAAGCGATACAAAAGTAAATTGAATGAAAATTTTAAAGTATCTTTTGGAATTACAATGGCAATAATCACTTGTGAGTTTAAAATCGCAAATATCACTTTTGCATGTGCTAAGGGTCGCGCGTTCTGTTTATTTTTCGAAATAATCTTCGAAAAAGATTCTTATCAATGATCTATGTTTTTTGAAATCACAGTATCCAACACAGAATTTTTCAACTATTTTTAGACTTTTCCCTTACTATTTTTGCTTCATATTATATGTTTTAAGCATATGTTTTTAAAGTAAACAAAAGTAACATAATAGTCGAAATAAAGCAACATACTTTTTAATTTAGTATTTTGTATTAAAATGTATAAAAATTTTATTTGTTTAAATGGTATTAAATAGAAAGTACATTTTACTGGAATGCTTTTATTTTTGCAATTTGATACCAAATTTTTAAAAGAGGAAAGTTCACTTAGATTTCACTTTCCTCTTTGCTTGCGAATTAAAATAGCTAAGTTTTTTGTGATTGCGATTTCGAACACACCAGTTTAGTGACTTCTAGTCGAAATCGTATTTATTTTGCGAAATGCTATTTTTAGCACTTGGGTGGTTGTTCTTGATTGAATGTTTTTCATTTAAATGAGGCAAAAATAGATTTTCATATTATTTATACCTACATAAACACCATTTAAACTATAAAAAATTTAAAAATAATAAAGAGTTACTATTGCAAAGCTGTAAAAAATTTAGTTTTTTTTTTTGCTTTAAATTCCTTCTTGAGCTCTTTTTAGCTCTATTTAAAAACTGGTTTAGGTTTATATTATTTTAAAATCTAGTCACACTGCATATCACAAACGAACGTACTAAAAAACCTTATATATTCTAAGAACTAATCATATAAAAATGAACCCCATATATGTATTTCAATCATATATGTATTTCAAATTTAAATCGAACAATTAAATAATAGATACAAAACTTAACATGTAATTCATACATAAAAAATAATAAAGAAAAATAAAAAATTAATTTAAAATTACAAGGGGCGAAAATAAACACATGGGCTGACGATGCCACTTGTGTTTATTTCAACCAGTAATTGAACGACGTAAGCCCCAGGCAATAAATACTGGTAAAATTGCTTCATGTAAACAGTGTTAGAACAGAAAGCTTAACCCCTGTATCAAAAAACCAAGACAATTTAAGAGTGGACTAGGACAACAGGACAACTTGTCTAAAACCAGGGCAAATACTGGAAAACCAGGACATACACACAGAAAAAAAGGAATGTAAAATCCACATGCCGCAATTTTGATTGCAAATCATATTAAATTTACAAGAAATAATTTGTCGTTTGAGTGTGTTAGTGTTTACTTGCTTTGTTCATTGCTACAATTCGCTGTTCTGCTTAGTTGTGTGACTTGTTGTTGTTTATTCTTACATGTGTCGTCTATGTATACGACAAAAAACGAATTACCAGCGAATATTTACTGTTGCTGGTTTAAAATTACCATTGTTTCATATTAATTTTAAACGGAAAATAATTAATCTAACCTTAAATCAACGTTAAAACAACTTTGTTATAAACGTTAAGTTTCATTTTCAATCGGCATGACTATAACTTTAATTTCAAATAAGTTTTACGTTAAATAATCATTTAAATCATGTTGAATTAAAATGAAATGCATTTTACATACGATGGTATTTATTTAGTGTATAAGTAAAGAAAAGTTTGAAGCTGTTGTGGCTGCAGTGGTTAGCGCGTGGACTATCATGCAGGTGGCACGAGTTCAAATCTTGGCTGGGGCAGTCAGCTACAACGAAAAGTTTTCTGATGACTATCACGTAAGTAAAATAATTAATAAAATAGCTACATTAAAGTCATGTTGTTTCAGCTTGATATAACTTTAATTCAACATAATTCTTCGTGTTATTCCAATATCAAATTCACGTTGTTTCAACTCGAAATAACTTTGATTCAACATGATTCTTCGTGTTGTTCCAACATCAAATTCACGTTGTTTCAACTTGAAATAACTTTGATTCAACATGATTCTTCGTGTTGTTCCAATATCAAATTCATGTTGTTTCAACTCGAAATTACTTTGATTCAATATGATTTTTTATTATTATTATTTCAGTATCAACTTCATTTTGATTTAACTGTACTGGAATATTAAATCAACATGAAATATAGTTAATTCAAAAGGAAAAATTTTTTTTCAAGATTATTGTAAATCATGTTGATTTAACATGAAACACCTAGTAAGCAAAATCACTACCGAAAAATGTTAAGTTAATCTGGTTTTCGACGATTTTACATGGAAAGTTTTCTGTGTGTATGGCAGCCCTAACCTACTGTAACATATCGATGGTCATACATTGACAACACGTAACTGATTTGTTATAATTTTTCACAAAACGCAGAAAACGTTATATAAATCGCTGAAAAACGTTCCTATCTTCAAAACAAGAAAACCCGAAATTAGTTAAGAGTATCTACTAAATATTTGGCAGCTGTTTTTATTTATTTGCTAGTAACGCTTTCAGACTATTAATATTGGAATTTCTTCAAATAAAAAGTGTTAAAAATCAGTTACGTGTTGTCAACGTATGACCATCGATATGCTACATACATATTTGCATGTTTCTCATGCAATATATTCACAAAAGAACTTGAACATTTTTCCCACAGCGGTATTTTTTTTACAAATGAACTCAAAAATGTAGAAAATGCAACATTTATGCAACATATTTCTCAGTAAAGAAATCGCCATTAATGAATAGACGTTATAATGCGTGATTGAATGTAGGCCATGCTGGAAAGTGCTGGACCTTCTTTTGTTTTCCACGTGGACACGTCAAAGAGAAGAATAGTTTCTGTGCTCATAAACTTTTTGCTCGCCATTTACTGTTACACAGAAAAAAATATCATCAAACTGCAACTAATAATTCGAATTGCTTATATTTCAATTAAATTCAAAAGTATATTTAGGTAATCGGCTATGTCACAGAGTTCAATTCCGTTCGGAAACGGAATTCAACCTACCTCATTTTTGTAGCAGCTGGTGTCTAAAAAAAAAAACTAAAATACGCAAATTTTTCAGGTGTGTCTAGACTGTTGGCGGCGCTATTATGGTGCGGTATGCTCCAGCTAGGGCTTGACATATTAGGGTTGATTAAATTCCGTTTCCGAACGGAATTGAACTCTGTGACATGCCCGAATATAACAAATTAAGTTGTTGTACGACAAACACAGAATTTTTTTCAATAAAGGGAACTACCAAGTTTTTTGTTATTCATGGCCAGCGTTGCCATATATTTAAAAAAATTAACTTCTTATTTCTGAAAAAAAAAACTTTTTTCGGCCCAAAAACACTTTTTTTCTACAAAAGTGCCAACATTTTAAAAGAAAACGCAAAAAAGTGTATTTGGAACTCATTTTAAGGAATGTATGAAAACGGCATAGTTGTAGAGAGAGTAAACACAATTAAACACTGTTGCAGTAATAATGGAGTGAGAAAATATTTGATCGTATCATTGCATAAACAATCACTTAATATTTTCATCCGATATACTATACTGCAAATTTTAAATTATGTACATATTTATAAAAAACTTGCAAGAACTTTATATAAAATTAAAACTTTTTGGCATCTCAAAAAACTTGCAAAAAAAAAAAGAAAACTTGACAAATGGCAACGCTGTTCATGGCGCAAAAACTCATCAAGTTTCTAATATTTGTTTTACTAAAAATGTCAACTAAATTTTTTGTTTAAACTTGTGAAAAAATTAACAGTCATGTTGATATAACAAATTAAAATTTTTCTGGTCAATTAAGGTACTCAATAAAATTATTTGTTAAATTATATCATAACGGAATACGCACATATAGAAGAAACATAAGAAATCAAGTTTTGTGTGTATTCATTATTTGCATATTTAATAACGAATTGCTCTATAGCTGAGAGGTAAGTACGTTACTCTATAAGTCGCGAGGTCTCCGGCTCGATTCCGCCCAAAGCCATTTAGTGTTTTTCGCAGACAAGCAAAAAGTCGTTTCAAGGGTTGTGATTGCGTACAAATAAAAAATAGCTAATGTAACAATTATGACAATCAAAATTTATCCGGAAATTCAAAAATTCACATTGCTAATAAATATAACAATAACTTTAATTGAAATAACTTTGTAATCTAACAAAAAATAAATAAATAAATCGCTAAAAAAATTTTGTTTTGGAAAGCGCAACAAATCTTAACAAACAAGTTCCAGATTTTCAGATTTCTTTTATTATATAATTTATTATTATATTATTATTATATAATTTATTATATAATTATACAATAAAATAGAATATCTTATAAATTAGAGTATTAGAATCCGACAAATAAAAGAGCAATATATCCCTTTCGCCCCCAAAGTTGCTTATAAGCAACTTTGATTTTGTGGTACCGTTTTATTTCAAACAATTGTAACTAACTCATGAAAGTACACATAGAGTTGGTTGATTACAGTTCTTAGAACTAGAAAACAACACAAAAGTAGCAGCAGCGTCCCGATCAACATAAATACAATGCATTATTTGGTGTGAAGTCCAGCAAAACGCAGGTGTTGAAATTTTAGTGCAAAAAGTAAAAAATAAATAAAAATACTTAGAAAACATAATTTTAAAAAATAAGTACGCAGTTTTAACAATTAAAGTTGTAATAAAAAGTAAAAAAAGAAGTTAAAAAACTTGCATTGTTACGGAGCAATATTTTTTGTTTATTGAAGTTGCTTATAAGCAACTTTGGGCAACGGTGATAGTAAAAAACATTGATATCGCAGGCATGTCCAAACCACGCAAAGGACTTTGTGAAGCAGATATAAAGGCTGCCCTGGAGTTTGATTGGGACGAGTCTTCTGATGAAGAGTGCGAAGATTATGAGGCAGAATTTTTGGAGAAAGGGTTAAAAGAATTTTTGGAGAAAGGTGAGGAAATCGAGATTGACTCACTAGAAGCTATCGCCACTGAAGATCATGCTGAAGAGTATCCAGAGAGGCCTGAGAAAGTAGAATTGTCTACGTTGCGATGGAGAAAAAACAATTTGATCCAAAGGATGTACCATGGGAAAAGCCTGTAGAAGATGTTGAAATGGTGAAGAGCCCAATGCAGTATTTCAGATAATTTTTTGACGATGCAATGATTAATTTGGTAGTAAAAGAGACCAATTTATATGCTCTTCAAGAGTCCGGAGCTGAACTCAAATGCACCAACGATGAAATTCTTCGGAATTTCGGGGTTCTGTTATACTTGGGTGTAATTCATCTTCCGAATTTTAAAATGGCATGGTCCCAAGAACTAAAACTGACTGCAATAACCGATGCGCTGCCTCGCAACAAATTTGAAAAAATTAAAAAAATTCCTTCATTTCTCCGATAAATCGCAGCAGCCAAAAAAAGGTGATCCTAAATACGACAAGCTGCATAAAATACGTCCAATTTTATCGATGCTCAAGGAAAAGTTTAACAATATTTTCCGAGATGAGCACCAAAGCATTGATGAGCAGGTAATAGCATATAAAGGTAAGTTAAAATTTTCACGGTGTAAAAAGGAATGTTAGTCGACTGCTTGCACATTAAATTTTTAGGAAGATCGGGACTCAAGCAATACAACCCCGCTAATCCCCATGAATGAAAATGTTCACGCGAGCAAGTTCATCGGGAATTATTTACGACTTCGCCCTCTATGTTGGTGATGGAACTTGTCCGTCATATGGGCTTGGAATATCCTCTGACATCGTCTTATATTTGGCATCCTCAGTCACGAAGTTCAAAAACTACAAGCTTTATTTTGACAACTGGTTCACCTCAGTCAGTCTTCTTGTGTCCTTGAAAGAAATGGGTATATTTTCCATCGGTACTGTCAGAAAAAACCGAATGGGGAATTGCGAATTGCAGTCCGAATCTGAGCTGAAAAAGCTTGGCAGAGGTTCCTACGACATGAAGTGTGAAGTAAACCATGAAATTGCTACAGTTCGGTGGTTAGATAACAAAGCGGTGCAATTGCTATCTACATTTATTGGAGATCAGCCAATTGGAGCATGCCGCCGTTGGAGCGCAAAAGAAAAAAAGTTTATTGATGTCGCGAGACCAGCTATTGTATCGGAATACAACAAGCACATGGGAGGAGTTGATCTCTCTGACATGCTAATGGAGCTTTATAAAACTAACCATCGCTCTGCTAAATGGTACATGCGAATATTTTACAGGGCTTTGGGAACGGCAGTAACCAATTCGTGGCTTTTGTATCGCAAGCACCTCAAAATGGTGGACCCGAACGCAAAATATATTCCACTAATAAAATTTCAAATGGAAATAGCGAATGAGTTGCTAAATGCTGCACCACCATCCTCGGGTTCAGCACAAAGGAAAAGAGGACGACCCAGTGGAAATATTTTTGAACAAGAGGAAATAAGTTCAGCACAGTCGTCTCCGTCTTCACTTTCGTCTAGTTCCATTTCCAAGCGCCGTAAAATTAATTATGATCCTCCGAATTGGAAGAGATACGATGAAAGCGGCCATTGGTTGGAATGGGGAGGAAAAGGCCGATGCCGCCTATGCAAGACGGGAACACCGCTCTCAAAATGTGTAAAATGTGGTGTTCACCTATGCTGCAATACCAGCAAAAATTGTTTTGTAGAATATCATACCTAGTTCATTATAATACCGAAAAGGTTTCTTGATTAATAAATAAATAATAAAAAAAATTTATTATTTTTTCAATGCCATTAAATACTTCCTCAACGGCCCAAAGTTGCTTATAAGCAACTTCCAACATCTAGTCACCCGATAACTCCAGAAGTCCGAAATCTTCAAAAATCCTTAATTTAGATCTAATAATCAATGAAATCATAAAAAAAAATTTTCTGACAGTTGGTTCAGGAGCGGGCCGAAAGGGATATAGAATATAAAATAAATATAACATATAAAATAGTCAAGACCAAAAATTAAATTAAAATAAATAATTAAAAAAGTTGAGGTACAAATGATAATATCAGTATTGAAAAACACAAAAACAAAATTAAAAATGTATAAATAAAATTAATTAAATAAATAAAATGTATAAATATAATAAAAATTATATATCATATTACCAAATAAATAAATTAAATATTAATGCCTTAATTCGTAACAAAATATTTCTTTCTTATAACAGATAAATAAATCAAATGTTCATACAAAAATTTGTTTATAAGTCCCCTATATATCAAAACCCCTAATAAATTATGTGTTACGAAACCTTTATTTTCACTATTGTGCGAATCTTTTTGCCAGTAGCTCAGTCTCTCAACTCGGGCGCGGTTTCTCAACCTTATTCACACGGTTTCATACACTAAAATATAAAAACGGAATGTAAACTACCACAAAAAAAATTAAGTATAATTTCAAATAAACAAGAAAAAAATAATGGAACACTGCCAAATATACCACTAGAATTTATCTTTGATTTGAACAGATGTTTTTATCCAAATACGCCATGCCACCCTACCAATGTCATTATAAATGTTTACAAATGACCCCTTTAATAAAAACTCTTGAATTTCACTCACCAACAATTACCTCATCTTATCAAGACACCTCCATCTCACCCTTTTTATGGCATCCGAAATCCTTTAATAAATTTAGTTACACACACAAGACATAATTACTTTTTTTACAACATAATTTTATTCATTTTCAATATTTAATTAAACCTAACAAATATAAATACGAAATACTAATCTGTTTCTATATTTAGGGCTGTGTTTTTTTTTTATACCTTAAACTAAACAAGGTTAACTACTTCCTTTCTAATAACTAATTATATTTCCGGTTTCTATATAATGACTTAGCTTTTATTTACCCTAATCTGTCATTAAAGTGGTTTTATAAAAATTGTGGCTATTAACAATGAAAACTTACAAATACATACTAACAAAATACAAACTTTATTTAGCACCGGGATCGAACCGCCTACGCGACAGGCATTCAACTATCAATATTGCCTTTAAGAAGACTACCAACTGGTGCATATATGAATTTTCCTAAAAGAGCTCTCTGAGGTTTTTTTCTATTTACGTCACAATCGGTGACTACACCGCAACAATTTTAGCTTCGAACTAGCGTGCGATCCCTTTACAATTTAAGAAGCAATAAACTTCTCTTAAATTACTTAAAATTAACTCGAAAATAACCTACAAACAAAAAAAAAATAATAATAACCTACACTGACATACCCTAATACTATTCTGGTTTTGTTGCTATAAAAGTTACTTTAAGGATTCTCCACTATAAAACTCAATGTGGTGTGTATCTCTGATAAATTGTTCACCAGCCCGGCATTTTAGAGACTTTCGTTTTCTTTTATTGTCCAGGCTAACTACTGCAATTATAAAGCTTCTTTGTAGTTTTTTTGGTGCTGCCGTTCTTTTATTTGAATTTTTTTTACCCTTTCATTAAAACAAGAAACACTAAAATCGTTACCTTTTCCAGCTTTTGAAAATATTATTTTAATAATCCTTACGTGATCCTGGTCAGCAACCTATATCCTTTGGCGGTTAATATCCCCATACAAATGTTATGGATTATTGTTTATTTATTCTTACGCAGTCTTCCAAAATAATTTAATTGCCGATGAATCCTATATACGATAATAAACATCAAATGGATTACTAAATATTCTATTTTCTTTAAAGGAGTAGGACACTTCATACTCACAATTTCTCCTTTTTTTATTTTACTACACTTTTTTTAAATTTTAGTCGTATGTTTTCATATGTAACAAATTAATCTTTTACTTTATTTTAAAATCAAAAGAAAACTTTTCCATAAGGTTTATATTTTCCACAATCTTTATACTTTTATTTTAAAGTATGACTCTTGTCTGCCACTTTCACAAAGCCAATCACGAATATTATTATCTTACAGACAAACGTTCATATAACAACTGCATGAATATAAAAAAACAGGTACCGATGCACAACATTACATACTATTACACACATTCATACAACCGAGAGAAATCTAAATAAAGGTGAATGTCCATTTGGCCTTGAATCATACGATCTTATCATTTTGTTGTTCCTTCAGAGAAACTCCCTTTCTCTTACTTTTACAACTGTCAATACCCTATTTACTAACTGGCATCTCTGATCACTACCAAAACATACACCCCTACATATAAAAGCTTTTTCTTTTTTGCATACTTTTAATCACAACCGAGGACACAAAAAAAACACCGGCAGTCAAAAAACAAAATAATAAAATAAATAAGTTAAAAGCAGTTTAATAAAATATAACATAAAAGGACTTAACGTGCACGAGACAAAGTTATCTGACTATGTGCAAGAATTATTTGAAGCAGTATATAAAGGATATCCGTACACCACAATAAAAAAACTAAGCTATGCCTCTGTTCAATGCCTTCTTTACCATTAGTGACGTTCATCTCCAAGGTTGGTATTGTTCCTATATCTTAAGCTATTTTCCTCCCTCACTTCACTCTCTATTTTACAGACAATCCGTAGATCCACCAACATTCATCCATTCACCCTCAACATATGTTGTAAATATATATGTAACTAATAAATAGAGCGCATACTTATTATATAACAAACTAATTTCATGTAAAAAATTCATAAATTAATCTCCTAAATCTTATTGCGTTGTTGGTGTACTGCATATTATTAGGAAGCTGATTCCAGAGATGTATAGTATTTATTAAAAAATGACATTCGGAGATGTGAATCGTGATCTTGCAAACCTTATACGTTCATATAAATACTCAGGCTCCTTTGTTTGTTGAAAATATTTATTGAAATTGGCAATAAAATTGTCAGAAAAAAATTAAATTTTATTGAAAATGAATGAGTTGAAAATTTTCTATTAAATTACAAATACTGTGTTTGTATGTACAAAAATCATTATGGGCTCATTTCCAGTGAAAGTTTTAATTGTATATACTAAAAAATTAGTTCTATTTACAAATCTTTTTTTCTGTGTAATGAACAAATATTAACTCAGCGTATTAGCGGACACAGTGGTCTCAGACGACAACTTATTATTATTTTTTTAATGAGACCAGCACTCTGGGGATGGCCCTACTCATGCAATGCATTGTGCCGGAACTAGGAAATTATTATTTATGGACATTTGATTTAAACTTTCCAACATTGAAAGTGACAGGAAAGACCTCTGCAGGTAGTTTATTCCACATACGAGCTGTTCGGCTAAAGAACGATTTCTCTGTGTAATGCGTAGTGCGATTACTTATTTTCCTCCCTCACTTTACTCTCTATTTTACAGACAATCCGTAGATCCTCCAACATTCATCCATTCACCCTCAACATATGTTGTAAATATATAACTAATAAATAGAGCTCATACTTATTATATAACAAACTAATTTCATGTAAAAAATTCATAAATTAATCTCCTAAATCTTATTGCGTTGTTGGTGTACTGCAAATTATTAGGAAGCTGATTCCAGAGACGTATAGTATTTATTAAAAAATGACATTCGGAGATATGAAATCGGTAGCGTACTTGAATAATGTATCTACCTCTACGTGAGCTTGCAAACCTTATACGTTCATATAAATACTCAGGCTCCTTTGTTTGTTGAAAATATTTATTGAAATTGGCAATAAAATTGCCAGAAAAAAATTTGATTTTATTGAAAATAATGAGTTGAAAATTTGTTATTAAATTACAAATACTGTGTTTGTATGTACAAAAATCGTTATAGGCTCATTTCCAGTGAAAGTTTTAATTGTATGTACTAAAAAATTAGTTCTATTTACAAATCTTTTTTTTCTGTGTAATGAACAAATATTAACTCAACCTATTAGCCGGACACAGTGGTCTCAGACGACAACAACTTATTATTATTATTATTATATTTTTAATAAGACCAGCACTCTGGGGATGGCCCTACTCATGCAATGCATTGTGCCGGAACTAGGAAATTATTATTTATGGACATTTGATTTAAACTTTCCAACATTGAAAGTGACAGGAAAGACCTCTGCAGATAGTTTATTCCACATACGAACTGTTCGGCTAAAGAACGAATTCTCTCTGTAATGCGTAGTGCGATTTACTGGTTTATCGACCACAAATGGATGAGGTTTTAATGAAGAAAGTGTTGTTCGCAAAAATGAATGAGTTTCGGGAACAAGTTCCCTGATTTCATCAGAACACACTCCATTGTAACAACGATAAAACAGCGAAACACACCCCACATTGCGTCGATGCTCCAGCGAGTCAATAGAGTTGGCTACCCTACTGTTACCGGTGAGGTTCTTCGCCCTCTCCTGTACGCGGTCGAGTGACTTCAAAATAGACTTTGAAGCACCGGCCCATACATGAGAGTTGTATTCCATTTTCGGATGGATGTAGGCGGTATAAATACTAAGGAGATCAGATGGGGTGCAGTATATCTTACACCGTCTTAAAAAGCCGAGGCACTTCAAAGCTTCTTTTGAAACTTGAAAAATGTGATCCGTCCATCGAACATTACACTGAATTTTCATGCCAAGAACATCAAGCTGATTCCTCAATACCCATACCGCTCATATGTACAGATGGAGCAGCACGATCGGTCATACCTCTGTGCGTAAGCATACTACACTGGGCCTTACGAGCATTAAAATCGACCCTATTCGCACGACCCCATTCAGAGATTGTTACAAGATCGCGACTTAGTGTATCATTCATGTTTTGCCTCATGGCCCCAATCTCCGACAGGCTTGGTCTGTTAATGAATGAATATGAATGGCATATGCTGCTGTCATCTGCCAAAGAGTAGATAGTCTACTATTGGAAGTTCGACAGAGAAGGTCATTAAGACAAATAAGAAATAGGGTAGGAGAAAGAACGAAGCCTTGTGGTACCCATGAATTAATCCTGAACTCGTTTGATGAGATTCCGTCTATATCAACTCGTATAGAGCGATCTCTGATAAAGCTCGATATAAATCAAGAGAAATGATCACCAACACCAAAAGCAGCAAGTTTCGACAAAAGTGCATCGTGCCACACTTTATCAAACGCCTTGGAAATATCTAGAGCCACCACCTTACTCTCGCGGAAATGGTGTATGGAGTGACACCATTTTTCCGAAAGGAAGGCCAGTAAGTCTCCCGTAGAGCGTCCCCTGCGAAAGCCATACTGGCGGTCGCTGAGTAAACTGTTGGACTCCAAATACTTCACAAAATGGAAATTCACCATACTTTTTATTACTTTGGAAAGTGCAGAACATACTGCAATTGGGCGGTAATTTTCGGGGTTAGTAGCCTTACGTTGGCAACCTTCCAACACGACGGAAATTCACCAGCAGGTGCTGAAGAGGGTTGCCAACGGACGCGCCAGCGTCGAAGAACACTGCTTCAAGACCAGTGCTGGAATACCATCCGGCCCAGAAGACTTATTTATGTCGCGATCCGCTAAAACCTCTGCACGCGCTCGAAAGAATATTTTTGGCATAGTAACAGATACTCTCTCAAGCACGGGCTTTTTCACGGCATAGTACTCGGGGCACACGAAGATCTCGCCTGTTTGCGCAGCGTATCAGTATCTGTGTTTTCGTTATAACGCCAGATACTGAATGCTTCCTCTCTGGATCTGACTGCATTTTTGCAAGCCTGATTAAACCAAGACTTCGTTCTGGGCTTAGTCGGAATTTGCTTGGTTGGAATGAACATTTTCATTCCCAGCAAAATTGTGTTTACGACCATTTCTGCCATGGCATTGACATTATTGTCAAGGAAACATAGTTTCCAACGAAGCCCAACGAGCCTTTTGGTAGATATATTTTAAGCGTTTTGGAGCTGTCCGTGAAACGTTACGAAGTTCTGAGAACGAAAAGGAGGCGGGAATGGTACAGTGATCCGAGTTACCGAGAGGTGCATTAACGCTCACTTCATACTTGCCAGGCGCGGTTTGACGATTTATCGTCATTTTGACGATTTAGGGTCTCAAAAATGGCATTTTGACGACTGGATGATTTTTATCATAAATTTAACGACTTTTAGGAATTATAAGTTGGTACCATTTTTTAGAACTTTTAAAAGAATTTTGAGCTTGATCGAGAACTTCGCAACTTTTGCTACAATATGTAATAAAAGTAAGAAGTAAAATGGATAGTTATGCCATACTTAATTTTTATTTATTTTTATTTTAATTAATATGTTTAGTATTACAGAGTTTAATTAAATTTCTTCCTCTCCATAATTTATCAACTGCTGCATGCATACATATATATGGATGTATATCATATATAAAAAATTTTAGCCACTACTCTGTCGGAAAATCCCTAGTCGACTACAAAAACAATAAACTTAAAGTTAACTTTTCTTAGACTAACTAAAAGCTAACTACAATGCAATCCAGGACTGACCCAAAATCAATTCTTATGTTGGGTACATAATCGGATTTGGTGAGAGACAACAACTTTACTTTCAGTTACTTTGAAACTCATTTCAAGTTTGTATTAAATTTTTGCGGTTATTATTTTAAATGGTACCTTAGCTGGGTAGTCAGCGCGTTGACTTTAAAACATGTGATACATAGTTCGAACCCCAGCAACATCTTCTTGCCAATATATTAACTACCAGGTGACTTAAATAAAGTTAACTTTAAATTAATTGAAAAGTAGTACAGAGTGGGACAATTGACTACCACCTAGGATATCGCAATGTTAAAATAGTTAGTTGTTTCTGTTGAAAGTAATTTAAGTGTCAGTTGCCACTAGTTGCGAAATAGTTAGCTTAAAGTTAACCCAGTTTCTGACAGGGTATGTAGAAAGTAATGCCAAAATATTTACAAAGAAATTAACTGAGTTCAGTGTTTGATGCATATAGTTTTGCAAAAGTGCAAATGCAAATTATAGTAGCTTTTTTATGATTTCTTTTTTTTGCATTTTGCTGTTGTATTTCACAAAACACACTGAACTCCGCTATTCTTAGTTTTTCAAATATATTGGTATCTCATATCTCAAAAAAGTGAAGCTTGGCGAAATGTATTTAAAGTTTTAAAAATGTTAGCATATATATGACTGTTATTAGCTTTTTAGCAGTTATAACTTTGGTTTAGATTAAGATTGGTTTCTGAAAAGCTTTCTGCGCATAAAGAGGGTTTTAATGAACACATTTACTAAAGTAACTTGAAAATTCTGGTGTTTTGAGATATGTATGACTGTGTTACGTATGTATGAACATATCGATTTAAATTATGCAAGTTTTTGGTATTGCATTACATATTAAATTAGTATTGTGAAACGTATAAAATCTTGTGAATATATGAAAGGCTTGGTGCATTCTCATTCTCTTGCTAGGTACCATAGCATTGCATTCTAGAGAAATTTTTTGATAAATTCTAGTATTTTGTAAAAAGTTCTAGCATTTTGCAAATACTTTTGTTTAAACTTAAAAGTCGAATTATTCAATATTTTGTTTTTAAGGCTTAACAAACTATTGTACTAACCCTCTCACATGTATTTTAATTAATGTATTTGTATGTATATAATTTTTCTAAAAAATATACTAAACGTGCGATTACACTGTTTATTCAGTTAAAAAAACAGTTCCTTATTAATAAGAATTTCGTTTATTTTATGTAAAACTGTGAATTTATTTGTTATGCTATTCATAATATATTTTATTCTGCTTACAAAGCAGATTTCCATACAAAATTGTTTTATTAACCTCGAAAAAGTGCTTTTTAAATTTTGACGAATGGTTGACGATTTCGGATAATTATTTTGACGTTCTTGACGATTCTTTGCTCGAAATTTGACGAATTCATCCCTATTTCATCTGGCAACTATATTGTCAGGGTGTGAAGTAAGAAAAAGGTCGAGAGTATTGTGTTGGTGTCCTTCGGCACACGAAATATGCGTTGGACCATTCACTAATTGCGCAAGGTGATTGTGCGCGGCGAATAACTCAGCATATTGGCCTTCTAAAGTTGTATGGCCCGAATGGTGAAGCCATGAAGAGTTGTGAACATTGAAATCACCAGCAACAACAATTTCACTGTTCGGACAACTCTCGAGTATCGTCGCTATGGAATCGGAAAGGTTATCGAAACCTAAAATAGTTGTATCCCTTCCCGCGTTTGGACTTCTGTAAAGAAACCCGAAGTGCAAATAGTGTGACTTGATTTTGAATTTAACCCAGAGACAGCTAAGTTCAGGATCAGACGTGCCTAGTGATTGCTGACAATGATACACAAGTTCACTGCGTATATACATTACAAGACCCCGATGTAAACTGAAAAGCGAAAGAAAGTGATACCCAGGTAACTGAAAATCCTGTCGATCAGCATCCCCAGACACCTGAGTCTCACATAAGGCTGAAATGTCCGGCCAATGGAGACACATGTGAGCATATAATTTGTAGTAACCCCTAATAAAACCATTATGTAAATAATTCCGTTCTATGAACACACATACAAACATACATAACATACTTAAACATTTAATACTTTCACTTTTCTGCAGTCACATTTCTTACATAAATCCATTGACACCCAAATAACATCTAAGAATGCTTGTCATCAAAAATATAGTAATTTTATTTAGACCAATGAACCATTAAAACAATTTTGCAATTAAAACAAACAATTCTGGGAAATCAATTTTAAGTAAAACCTTTAGATCAATGAACCATTAAAACAATAACAGAATGATTTGCAATTAAAACAATTCTCGGAAATTAATTTTAAGTTGTAATAAAATAAATAAAAACGTTTCGGTTATTTAGCAATAATTCTTAAGAATTAATTTTTAAGCATTTTATTTTTACTTGATAATAATTATTAAAAAATTATTCTTATATTTTTGTTAATATCGAATAAGCATTTATTTTGTATTTAAATAGAAGAAAATTACTAAATAGATCAGTCATAAACTTTGATTCAATTATATAAAGTGATAAAAAAATAATTAGTTTTTTTTTTAAATCCAATCACCTTGTGTTTTTATGGCGACGAGGATGGGATTGTGAGGATTAATCCCCAAAGAAAACAAAAAATATATATATAAATATCTTTAAGAAATAATCCTTAAAAAGCATTGTGAGGAATAACCCCCAACACAAAAAATTATATGTATATATACTGCATATAATTAAGGAATAATCCTTAATAACAAAAAAAAAAAAAAAAGATTGTGAAGAATAATCCCCAACTAAATATGTAAATATCCTTCATATAATTAAGGAATAATCCTTAATAACAAAAAAAGGATTGATCACCAAAAAAAATTATATGCCCTTTTATATAATCAAGGAATAATCCTTAATAGTAATTGTGAATAATAATCCAATTGTGAATAATAATCCAACAACAAAAAACAACTATAAAGATCTGTGTTATATTTTCCCAACAAGTTCCCAATAGTTTCCCATTTGGGAAGAACTTATGTTAAGGCATTAGTTTGTAGATGGGCTGCCCCAACAAGTTCCCGATCAAATCACAAATGGGATGACCCTTTTGGATGTGCCACATGAATTCCCAATCGGACCCCAATATGAGTATTGGGAAAATTTCTAGTCGGGTAATAACAACAACTTGAAAAGGACAATATACAACTGTAACAAAACATCGTTAACACCAAATTGAAAAAAGGAGAAGATACAACAACACCAACTTGAAAAGGACAATATACAACAGTAACAAAACATCATTGGAACACAAAGAAAAAAGTAAGCTTAGATTAAGTTATATTATATGAGCGACTCCGAGTCAGACTATTTTTCCGATTCAGGATTCGACTCGAACGACGGTTACATTACTGACGAATACGTACCCATTAGACAGATTGATAACCCTAGACCTCGAATAGTTAGAAGACTGAGGAAAAGAACACATAAGTAATCTTTCGTTTAAATACATATAAAAATGTCGCAACCAGTAGCACCTTCAATAACCATAGATCCCTTAAAATATCTAAAATCTCTACCAGAATTTTACGGAGACAAAAAGGACCGTTACAATTTTCTAAATTTAGTTGACCGAATCTATCCTGTTCTAACACAATATGACACAATTAGTATTTTCTGATTTGATTAAAAGACGTTTACTAGGCAAAGCAAGGGAAATAATCGAAATAAACTTCCACGTACAGTCATGGAGAGACATAAAAAATGTATTAGTTAACAATTTTGCTGAAAAACTTAGTATAGAGGAACTGTAAGATAGGTTAAGACAACTACCATCGATTTTTATAACGAAATTAAAAACCGCTTGAGGAGCTTGAACAATAAAACTAATATGATATTGGGCTCGAATGCTGGAGCTCAGCAAGTCGCTGAAAATAATATAAAATCTGCCCTCAATATTTTTAAAGAAAAAATCCCAGAGCCTATGAGAACAATTTTAGCTTGTAGGAACCCTGGTACCCTCCAAGACACCTTTGAAATCCTTTTTAAATCAGGATACGCCTATTTTGGTAACAAACTCGAAAAGACACAAAGTCGTGACAAAAACAATAAGCCAAGAAAATCTAACCATTAATAAAATAATAAACAAACGACACAAACAAATTCTCAATATAGACCCGACAACTATTCCCAAAATAATCAACAAAAAAGATATACAAATTTCCAACATAGATCCGATTTCCACTCCAACTATCCCCAAAACAATCGACAAAGAACATACACTAACCCTAACTATTACCAAAATAATCAAAATAGGACTAACCTTCAATATAACTCTGGTGCTAACTATCAACAACCTGAACAACAAAACCCAGAACCAATGGATATTAATATGATCCAAAACACTCAAACACACGAACATTTTCAGTCAATAGCCTCCACGGCAAATTAAAACTAAATTAAATAGAAATTAAAACTAAATTAAAAAATTTAAAATTCATTATCGATACAGGCGCTACACATTCGATAATAAACCCTGGGATTTGTAATCCAAAATGGAAAATACCTTGTGACGAAATTAACTTAAAAACTCTACAGCACCATACAAAAATTAAAGAATAAGTTTCTATTCCAGTCTTTAAGGAATTTAGTGAAAATTAAATTTCTAGTTTGTCCTTTCCATGACCAGTACAATGGTTTGATAGGAAATGATAAACTGAAAGAATTTAAAATAATAATAAATTTAAGAGATAATTTGTTGGATATTGATGGAAAACATATTCCAATAAAATATGACAATGACGTTATTAAATTTTATTTTAAAAAACGAGGGTTGCATGAAGTTAACTTACCCGTCGAACAAAAAGAATGTCTACTATATAATCCTCAAACTATTTTAGAAAATGAGAATATAGAAGTTTTGGAATGGATATATGAAGTTGATAATTCAAAGATACAAGCCCTTGTTAATGTGTCAGGAAACATACCAAAAAGAGTATTTTTGAAATCAAAAGATACCATTGAAGTAAATACAGAAACTTTTTATATTAATAGTATCGAAGAAAAAAAAATGGAACCAAATCGATATAAGACCAAATCCGCATAGAACACCTCAATACAGAAGAACGAGGAAAACTTCTTTCCATTATAAAAAGATATAGGAAAATATTCTATACAGAGGATAGCGACCTCTCATTTACTAACGCAATTAAGCACGAAATACGTACAAAGGATAATATTCCTATCGCGGCAAAAACATATAGATACCATTATATCCACAAAGAGGAGGTAAACAAACAAATTAAGGAAATGCTAGACAAAAAAATCATAAGACACAGCCATTCTCCGTACTCTGCACCTGTCTGGATAGTTCCAAAAAAATGGACGCCAGCGGCAAAAAGAAATGGAGGCTGGTCGTAGATTATAGAAAACTTAATGAAGAAACAGTGGACGATAGATACCCTATCCCAAATATTGATGAAATTCTAGAAAAACTAGGAAGATGTCAATACTTCACTACGTTGGATTTAGCTAAAGGTTTCCATCAGATTGAAATACGTAGTGAAGATATCCCCAAAACAGCTTTCAGCGTGGAAGGCGGGCACTACGAATTTCTACGTATGCCCTTTGGCCTGAAAACAGCGCCAGCAACCTTCCAAAGGTTAATGAACAATGTTTTAGGCGACCTTATTAATCAAATATGTCTCGTCTATTTAGACGATATAATAATATTTTCAACCTCTTTACAAGAACATACAGAATCTTTAGTAAAGGTATTTCAACGGTTAAAGGAAGTGAATTTAAAGATACAACTCGACAAGAGTGAATTTATGAAAAGGTCAACGAATTTTTTGGGACGTGTTGTTACCAATGAAGGTATTAAACCTAACCCAGAAAAGATCGCTTGTGTGCAAAAATTTCCACTACCGAAAACCCAAAAAGAAATTAAGCAATTCCTGGGCCTAGCGGGATATTATAGGAAGTTTGTTAAGGACTACTCGAAAATACTTAAAAAAGGACGTGGCCATGAATATAAATGATACAGAATATATAGAGAGTTTCGAAACCCTTAAAAGACTTCTAATCAGTCCTCCTATTTTAATATATCCTGATTTTAACAAAAAATTCATCTCGCAAACAGACGCAAGTAACTTTGCTTTAGGAGCTGTTCTTTCTCAAGACAGTCACCCTGTAAGCTACGCAAGCCGGACATTAAACGCATCAGAACAAAATTATAGTACATTAGAGAAGGAACTCCTCGCAATAGTGTGGGCAAAAAAACACTTCCGACCATACTTGTTTGGAATGAAGTTTCTGATCGAAACCGACCATAGACCATTAACGTGGCTATTTTCAATCAAGGAACCCAATTCTAAGCTGGTGCGGTGGCGATTGCGTTTACAAGAGTACGATTACGAAATTAAGTATAAGAAAGGAGTTTTAAACGGCAATGCAGATACATTATCCCGAATTGAAATAGAGAACAATGAGGCAAACTTAATGGAAGAAAACGAAATCATAAAAAAAGTAAATACTCCACTAAACTTCTTTAAACGACAATACATTATTAAGCAAATACCCTCTGGTTCGTTAAAAATAAAAACCGAATTTATATTTCAGAGCAAAAGAAAAATTATTTCTGCTAAGAATTTTGATGAATTAACACTAATAACTCTTTTAAAAAACCACTTCGATCCTGGAAAAATTAATACGGTAGTAAGAGAAAACGAAACGTTATATGAGAAATTTAAACAAACTGTAGCCAAGTTCTTCAATAATAATAAATTTAAAATTTATAGAAGTAAGATAATCCTACAGGACATTGTTGATGAAAACGAACTCACTGCAAAAATAGAAAAAGAACATAAAAATAATAGCCATAGAGGTATAAACGAAAACTTTGCGGAACTTAAATCAAAGATTTATCATCCTAAATTGAAAAAACGCATCACACAATTTATAAATAATTGTGACACATGTAATAAAGAAAAGTACGAGCGACGACCTATAAAACAAAAATATAAGATAACAGAAACGCCACAAAACCCTGGTGAAATAGTACACGCGGATGTATACTACAGTTTGGAAAAGAAACTATTTCTAACGTTTATCGACAAGTTCTCTAAGTACGCACAAGCAATAAGTATCAAAAATAGATCATGGGTAGAATTTAAAACTGCATTAGCTCAATACTTATCGTCTGTCGGAAGCATCAAAAAACTTTTAATTGATAATGAATTAGGTTTTAAAGCTTTACCCCTTTTAGAGTATCTACGACAACAAGAAATCGATATCCACTTTACATCAAATAATAACCATACATCCAACGCAGTTGTAGAGAGATTCCTTAACACTTTAAATGAACATGTCAGAATTCTTAGACACGATTCTCAAAAAGATATAGAAACCGTAGAAGAAAAGATATTTAGATGCGTTAAATATTACAATGATACAATCCATTCCACTACTAATAAAAAACCGATAGATTTCATGAATGGAAAGATAAATAGAGAAAAATACCCCAGTATTAGGGATAGAATGATTAAAATAAAGGAAAGAACAATAGAGAAAATGAATAAAAACCGAGAAGATGTAGATATTCAAACAGGACCAATATATCTAAAAGATGAAAGAGGCGGAAAGAACCACTATAAATTCCGAAAGGTAATAGTTTCTCAAGTAGACAATGACCATGGCATGACTAGCAAAGGTCATAAATATTATAAATCCCACACAAAAGAAAGAAAAAATTCCAAACAATAAACGCCAATGAACAAACTTAAGCTTTACATTTTTCTTATTGTTTTCAGATGCCTTCCCTTTTGTTACTGTTAACATCCATACCTACTACCATAACTGCACAAACGTTAGAAATGAAAGATTTATCAGATAATCATGGATACATCCCTATCAAACTTAAGGACGAACAAATTATTAACAACTACGCAACAATTAAACATATTATTAATACAACCCAGTACATAGAAACCACAAATTTATTAGAAGAAAACATACATAGGTCAACAAATACTTATACGAACGTTACACCACTACTTAATAGTATAAAGAAAAGCATGGAACTATGCAAAACAAAAATCCGAAACTTAATACCACAATTTAGACAAAAACGAGGACTAATAAATGCAATAGGCAAAGGACTAAAATATGTAGCCGGAACTATGGACTGTGAGGATGAGGCAAAAATACTTCATAAAATCCAAACACTAGAAAAAGGCAATAATGAAACCATGATAGCAATAGACGAACTGACTTCTAAGCACTTCTATATCAACAAAAATATCTAACATTACAGATCACATAAACATACAACAAAAAACTGTTCAAAAGTATATAAACAAATTCAAGATGGAAATCGCAAATAGAATTCTTAACTTAGAAGACGAAACTATATTTTTAGAAAACATTTTTCAAATCAATAATGATATAAACTTACTAATAGACCACATAAACGAAATCGGACATGTAATTTTTAATACCAAACTAGGGGTAGTACCATCCGATATACTGACTACAGAAGAATTCAACTACATAAATAAAATAGAATCATACTTTCATGCTAAAGTATCGTTATCATACAGAAAAGATTTAGTTATTCTAACACTGAAAATTCCAAAATTTTTAAATGAAACATTCGCGGAGATCATATTTGAGTCACTCCCTGACAATCAAAATAAATCACTTATCCTAAAGGAAAAAACAGTCCTTATCCACGAAAACGAGATGTACAAGTCAAACACTATAGAACACAATGAACTTATAAAAATAAATGACGAATGCCTTACGAATATAGCGAAAAACTTAGAACCAAAATGTTGAATGGACATAAGAACAAAACAAAAAGAAAAGGAAATTCACCCCGGACTGCTTATTTTTAAGAACTACAAAGACAAAATTACTACCAACTGTAAACATTTATACAAGTTTGAAAATATAAGGACATATTTGCTAAAATTTGAAAATTGTGTTGTGAAAACCAAAAGAAAAACATACGAAAATTACAGAATAAACATAAACGAAATGTATGTTTTGGAAAAATTTTTCTTAAAAATAAATGAACCATTGTGTTCATACCCTAACTTAAGTATTAAAAACATAGACCTAAACGAAACATTAAATATTGTGAATCATAAACCTTCAAAAAATAATTTAATAAGTACAAGTAGTAACCTAAGTTTTACAATAATACTGTTCTCTATTCTGACTATAATTTATATTAAAACAAAAAACAGAACTTATATAATTTTCTCGTCGGAGCTTCGCTCTAACGGTGGGGGAGTTATAGTAACCCCTAATAAAACCATTATATAAATAATTCCGTTCTATGAACACACATACAAACATACATAACATACTTAAACATTTAATACTTTCACTTTTCTGCAGTCACATTTCTTACATAAATCCATTGACACCCAAATAACAATGCTTGTCATCAAAAATATAGTAATTTTATTTAGACCAATGAACCATTAAAACAATTTTGCAATTAAAACAAACAATTCTGGGAAATCAATTTTAAGTAAAAACTTTAGATCAATGAACCATTAAAACAATAACAGAATGATTTGCAATTAAAACAATTCTCGGAAATTAATTTTAAGTTGTATTGGTAATATTTTTTGGCCAAGTCAATTATGTGTGAAGTTTGATTTTGCATAAGCTAATGAGGCCTAACGTACTTTATGTTAATAAAAATGCATAGTTTTTTATTACATATTTTCCCAACGTTTCGTGAATTTTTTGTTCACTTTCTCAAGGGATTCGGCTATTTTATTAAAAAGAAAAATTATTTCAACACCGTTAATTTAGTGATAATTAACAAAATTTTTTAAAAATTAACTTACATTGTAAGTAATTACTACGTCATCTGTGGAAAAATATACTTAAAATTATTTTAAAATTACTTAAAAAATTTTTTAAACACAAAAATATAAAACTAGTATCACAGGTTGTATTTTAATTTTATGTTATTGCCACTCTATAATTCGCGCTCAAGTTGTCAGTGTCCTCCTTTATATTCATTGTTTTATCTATTTTTTGTTGTATCCTTAAACTTTCTGTTGTGTATCTCTTTCTTGCATTATTCACTTTATCTAATATTTTTATGTTGTCAAAATCGGGCTTATGTTTAGTTTTTACTATGTGTTGTGACAGCGCGGTACTTTCCTTATTTCTATTAATGTCAGCTTTGTGTTCGTTTACTCTTATCTCTAAATTTCTCTTTGTTGTGCCAATATAAACTAGATCGCAGCTGTTGCTTTCATTACCTTTGCATGGTATTTCGTAAACAACGTTGTTTTGTTGTAATTTGGTTATCGGTGTTTTTGTTTTTGTAAATATTGTACTTAGTGTTTTGTTGGATTTGTAAGCAAAGCAAACGTTATTTTTATTTATTGCAGTTTTTATGTTTTTATTGTCCGTAAGGCCAGGAACAAATTTTACACTGTAAAAACATTTATCTTCTCTGTCAGTGTTGCCGTGTTGGTTATTTTTTGACGATTTATATTGTATGATGAGGGATTTTATTAGTGATGCAGGAAAACTGTTATTAGTTAATATTCTTGTTATTTTTTGTATATTTTGTGTATGAAATTGATCGTCACTTATCTCTAAAACTCGGTGAATGAAGTTTTTGGCTGTGTTGATAATTTGTGATTTAGGCAGCGTTGAGTTAAAATTAATTATTCTACCTGAAGAAGTGTCTTTTGCATACCAATCAAATACGATTTTATTTTCACCTCTGAATAGTTTAGTATCAAGGTATGATATTCTTCTGTCATCTTCTACTTCAATAGTAAATTGTATTTTCGGGTGGTAACTGTTGAGGGTGTTTAAAATTTCATCCTTGTCGTCAATGTTGATTATGGCTAAAATGTCATCTACGTATTTTGCTACGTATTTTAGATGAATGTTTTTGTTTTTCAATTCAGACAGTGCCACGTCAAGTAAGTTATCCAATACAATATCAGCAATTGTTGGAGAAAGTGGGTTTCCCATAGGCATACCGAAAATTTGATTATAAACTGTGTTATCATGGATGAAATAGTTGTTATCGTATAGACAAAACTTTAATGTTTCTACGAATTTTGAGCGTGGGATTTTGGTATTAGTTTGTAATTTGTTCCATTTTTCCATAATATTATTAATAGCGGTGTTAATAGGAATATTAGTGAAAAGAGATATGACATCGAAAGATACCAGAGAGTCATTGTGATCCAATTTTATGCATTTCAGTTGTTGTTTCAAATCTAAAGAATTTTTTACGTTGTATTTGTCCGATATAATGCTTTTCAGAATATTTCCTAAATATTTGCTTAATTGATAGCAGGGGACTTGAACGGATGACACTATAGGTCGCAAAGGTACACCTTCCTTATGAATTTTGGGCAATCCATATATTCTAGGAGCGGTTGCCGCAGAACAAGTGAGAATGCGTTTCAGACTGCTGTCTATAAGTTCTTTTTTGCATAGCTCTGAGACTGTATTGTTATTTAATTTCACCAGTTTGCTGGTAGGGTCTGTTCTCATTATACGATATGTATTCTTATCCTCCAGTAACATCTTCATTTTGTTGTTGTATTCTTGTTTGTATATGACTACAGTTTTGTTGCCTTTGTCCGATTGGGTAACCATAATGTTCTTATGTCTTTTTAAAAATTTTTTTGTTTTCTCAAAAACTGATAAAATAAGGTTCTCTTTTTGAGTATTTCTAATATTTCTTTTAAATTGTGTGACCCTGTTTGCTACTATTGTTCCAGCTACTTGTTTTTCTCCATTCGTGTTATCTTCAATTTTCTGGATACATTGTTCGATGTCCGCTATTATTTGGAGAGGTGAAAAATTGCTTCTGTTAATGGGCAATGCAAATTTTTTCCCTAACGATAATAACCATCTACACTCCCAAGGTATTTCTAAATCCGTTTTATTTTCAAACCAAAGGTCGTTTAAATATAGCCCATGTTTTTTGAAAAGTTTTTCTTTGAGTGTATCTAGTTTTTTTATTTGTTTTTCCTTTGTAATTCTAGTAATATGTTTTGCTCTGTCCATTTGGTTTTTGGTAAAAGTTTCAAAATCGTCTATTGTTATGAACTGTTGCAACCCTGTTTTTAAATGATACATTTTTCTTCTAGTGGTTTTCAGATCTACATTGGCTTGGGAAATTTCAAGATTTAAAATCTTTTTATGAAAGTTATATTCAATTTTGTTTAATTGTCCCTTTATTGTTCGGCATTCAAAAAGTCTAGTAACCTGCGTAGTAGTATTCTTCGTGTGATTTGGTATTATACCATACCTCCTACATGATAGTAGAAATATTATTCTCTGTTGTATTTGTACCAACCTTCTTACTTCGTTGCAGTATTCCTTCATTGTTCTGCATGATTCACCGTCATATTTTAGTTTTATGTGTTGAAAGAATCCTTTCATATTCGTGTGTTACGATGCTTAGTGTGATTAAAGATGTTGAAGTTTCCAAGTTTTAATAAAAATCGTTTTTCATTCGGCTAGCTATCCGATGTTCAGTAATATTGGTAATATTTTTTGGCCAAGTCAATTATGTGTGAAGTTTGATTTTGCATAAGCTAATGAGGCCTAACGTACTTTATGTTAATAAAAATGCATAGTTTTTTATTACATATTTTCCCAACGTTTCGTGAATTTTTTGTTCACTTTCTCAAGGGATTCGTCTATTTTATTAAAAAGAAAAATTATTTCAACACCGTTAATTTAGTGATAATTAACAAAATTTTTTAAAAATTAACTTACATTGTAAGTAATTACTACGTCATCTGTGGAAAAATATACTTAAAATTATTTTAAAATTACTTAAAAAATTTTTTAAAACACAAAAATATAAAACTAGTATCACAGGTTGTATTTTAATTTTATGTTATTGCCACTCTATAATTCGCGCTCAAGTTGTCAGTGTCCTCCTTTATATTCATTGTTTTATCTATTTTTTGTTGTATCCTTAAACTTTCTGTTGTGTATCTCTTTCTTGCATTATTCACTTTATCTAATATTTTTATGTTGTCAAAATCGGGCTTATGTTTAGTTTTTACTATGTGTTGTGACAGCGCGGTACTTTCCTTATTTCTATTAATGTCAGCTTTGTGTTCGTTTACTCTTATCTCTAAATTTCTCTTTGTTGTGCCAATATAAACTAGATCGCAGCTGTTGCTTTCATTACCTTTGCATGGTATTTCGTAAACAACGTTGTTTTGTTGTAATTTGGTTATCGGTGTTTTTGTTTTTGTAAATATTGTACTTAGTGTTTTGTTGGATTTGTAAGCAAAGCAAACGTTATTTTTATTTATTGCAGTTTTTATGTTTTTATTGTCCGTAAGGCCAGGAACAAATTTTACACTGTAAAAACATTTATCTTCTCTGTCAGTGTTGCCGTGTTGGTTATTTTTTGACGATTTTAAGTTGTAATAAAATAAATAAAAACGTTTCGGTTATTTAGCAATAATTCTTAAGAATTAATTTTTAAGCATTTTATTTTTACTTGACAATAATTATTAAAAATTGCTTCTTATATTTTTGTTATTATCGAATAAGCATTTATTTTGTATTTAAATAGAAGAAAATTACTAAATAAATCAGTCATAAACTTTGATTCAATTAAATAAAGTGATAAAAAAAATAATACTTTTTTTTTTTAAATCCAATCACCTTGCATTTTTCTCATATACCGAGAAAAAGTTCGCCCTTAGTCCGCGTATATTGCCGAAGTCGATTTTGAATCTTCCTGCCATAGCATGGAAGAAAGCTCAAATCAAACCGCCTATTTTATATAATTTACACCAATGCAATTAATCACTGTTACCTTAACTGTCTAGTGACCAGTGTTATACCTTCATCACCAGACATTCCAACAGCAATTATTACACTGGTACCAATAACATAAAATTAAAGGATGGGCATAGTTGGTTGATGGGAATCACAATAACATTGTGTATAAAAGCCCTGATCTAGTCACTCGCGTTGAAAATGTCCCGATAGGCCAGCTCTAATAATTGTGCCAACACTGATCTCTCTCCATGCACTTGTATTATTATTGTTGTTATTGTTTTATTAATTTGCACTGTAGGTAATTTTAGTTTGTTGTTATTGTTGGGTTATTTCTTGTATTTGTTTTAATTTAGTTCTGTTATTCCACGCCTCATAAGCGAAGCGTTGAGGTGGGTACTACTCTCACTTCACGCGAAACTACTGATTTTTCAAACTTAAAACGGCTCTATTATTATCATATATTGCACTTCTAAAAATATATACACACACATATTAAGAAAAATACTATTTTTAACACTCATGACATTTTTAATGTCATTTTTGTTATTTAAACTAATTAAAAAACTGTTTAAAAAAGTTCTGTCTTGAACGTCCGTTTGACTGTATGTACGGATCCTGTATGTGGTCACGATAACGACCGAAAGACTTCACTAATCGAGTCCTTATTTTTCTTTTTACGCTTCAGTATAATTGGGAATAGAAGCCTATTTAATTTCACGGTCTAAATGAGATTATGAGGTGTGCACTTTTGGATTTTCCAAACTATTTTTTATTTGATTAAATTTTGGATTTATGAAGTTTCTTGGAGGAATCCTGATGACTCCAAGTGAAGTATATAACCTAGAGCGTTACGTAATATGTGAATAGCCCCTTATGTCCTATACATAATAGCAAGAATAATAATTTCAGAAAAATATAGAATAAATGAAGTCTATTTACTTATAGTTAAGCATTGTCTATACATGTACATTTCATTGGCGCTTTACCAAATCGTCAATAGACTTCAACCACGACTTTGAGAAGTCACAAACCCTTTATCTTATATCGATTTCTTTTCTGAGAAATATGTTGCATACATATATATTACATATTCTACATTTTTGTGTTCGTTTGTACAAAAAATACAACTGTGGGAAACATTTTCAAGTTCTTTTGTGCATATGTTGAACATGTTGCACGAAAAACATGCAAATATGTGGCATATTTTACCCTCTTTTATTTAAGGTATCTACTACTTTATTTGTAGAAAAAAAGTTTTTATTTTGTTTGTTCTGTTGTGAATAACAAACAAAATAAAACCTTATTTCTGCACGATCAATGGTTTTTGTGATTCAAGCACACTCGTCTAAAATGCGGTTGCGGTATGATCGCCAACGCATTGCTATTGCTCAAGTATTCGCCACATCGCATACACTTGAGTATTGCTAGTTTGAGCTTCTAGCAGACTCAATCATATGCGTTCGCGGTGACTGCTCTGCTTTACTTTTTTCAGACATTCGGCTGTCGTACTGTTACTTCATGCACACAACAAGAACAATATTTGTATACGATCATGCAAGCGCGCTCATTGATGTGTGCTTATATGAATTAAATACAGCGTTGCCACTGTGTAATTATACAAAAGCTGTACTATTCATGCACACAGCAAGAACAATATTTGTATACGATCATGCGAGCGCGCTCATTGATGTGTGCTTATATGAATTAAATACAGCGTTGCCACTGTGTAATTATACAAAAGCTGTACTATTCAAATTTTTTTATAATTTTTGCTTCATTAAATTTTTGTACTACTGACTTACTGTTAAAACTAAAACTTCGAATATGTACTATTAATTTTGTTATGATACACAAAAGCAAGAAATGTATGCCGTTTTATAAATTTTTATATTAAAGTAATTGATTATTAAATTAAGAAAAATAAAATTTTAATAAATTCGTTATTATGTTATGAATACTCGTATGTATATTAGACGATAAATTTTTAGTTTCCTTAGTTTCATAATTTTTTCCGAAACCCGGTAGGGAAATTGGTTTGCCCCCCCCCCCTCTCCAAATGCTTAACTCTGTGATTTGTGAACCGATTTTAAAATTTTTTTGTGTAAAAGAGTTTGCTTAAAGTTTAGTCCCATAATTTTTTTTGAAAATCGGTTGGGAAATTGGCCCCTTCATTAGGAATTATGAACATTTTGTTGTGCAATACATGTTATTTTTGTACACCCTTTCTAAATGCGTAATTAACTTTTATTTTCAATTTATACAAAAACAAAAAATATGTCAGTATTACTTTTTGTGGGCGTGGCGCAGCCGACTTGTTCACCACAAAATTGCGCTGTCGTTAAAAGTAACGGTGTCTACCAAATATCAGATCAATAAAATATATATTACTTTTTTTTGGCGTGGCGAAGCCCATTTTTCTTATTGAGAAATTGTATAGTCCGCATAAATAAGGAATTAAGGTGTTTACCAAATCTCAGATCAATCGGTTAAGAGGAAGGGGCTAAAACTAAATATTGCTTTTATGGGACTGGCGCAGCCCACCCTTCTAATCAAAACATTGAATTGTCATAAAAAGTAAGGACGCTTACCAAATTTCAGATATATCGGTCAACAGAAACGGGGTAAATTTGCAATTATTATATTTGAACCTGATAAGCAATTTTTTTTTTTAAATTCCGATGTATTTCAGCATACATCACTAAAAAATCAGAGTTCATCTATCAAAAATAGAGATTTAAGAAATCTAAAAGTAAATAGAACTGGCCAGTTAAATTATTTGTCTATGAAAATTTTCAATTTTAACTTTCTTTTATTTTGTTATGGCAGCCATAATAATACACACACTTGTGTCTACCAGTTACTGTTCACAAGATTAAGCCTCTTATCATGTTTTGAGCTTCTCTTGTAGAATAATGAAGTTGCTAGTTAGGGCATTTATCGTTTCAGGTAACGAAATGCTAAATAAAAACTCGTTTTATTTTTAATGATTATTTCATTGAGCTCTCATACAACTTTCACATTGTTTTACAGCATCGAAACTTGGTTTTTGCAATCCTGTGCATTTGCAGTGAGCAAAATAGCTATCTTAAAGAACAAATGTTGAAATTTTCTTTTGGCTTAAGGTCCTTTTTATTTTTTTAAATACATCAAAAAACTGTTATTTTGGTTTATTTATTAATAAATTCTTTATTTATCCGATATTTCGGCCAACTTTGTTGGTCATCTTCAGGGATATATGTATATTAACTAAAAAACAATTGTTATACTAGTAATAAATATAAATTTTTAAAAAACAATAACAAACAAATGTATTTACATATTTATATAGTGCTGTGTTGTCCGGTGTTGATGTTTTTATTATTTGTCACTGACTGGTTTGTTTTTATTTCTCATGTTTATGTTTATTAATTGTGTGTCGATAGATGTGTGCGCAGTTGTCTGTATCTGTTTTGTAGTTTATTCTTTTTTCTGCTGGAATATTAATGATATGTAGCATCTCTTGCATGTATCTCTTCGAAGTGTTGTTCTCTCTCACAAGTACTCTCACATTTTCGAAATTCGGTTTATGTCCAGTTACTGCACAGTGGGCCTCAAGTGCTGTTTTTTGACTTAAGGGTTTGCTAGTTATATTTAAATCAGATTTGTGCGATGATAATCTTGTCTTTAGTTTTGTTCTTGTTGTTCCAACATAAACTTTTTTACAAGAGTTAGTGTCGTCACCATCACATTTTATCTCGTATACTAGATCAGACTTGTCAAGTTTGTCTAATTTAGATTTCATGTTTGAGAATAGTTTATTTGTCGTGTTATTTGTTTTCATCGCTATTATGTATTTTTCCTTGTCATATATATCTGAATTTGTTATCCTTTCAGACAGCCCCGGGATATAATTTACCGATTTATAGATTTTGTCTGATTGCTTTGTTTCTCTGTTCGGAACATTTTGTCTCTTTTCTATTGTGTGTTTAATTAATTTGTTTATTAAGCTAACTGGAAAATCATTTTTAACTAGAAATTTTTTAATTTTCTTTTTATTTTCGTTGTGGAATTTTATATTGCTCGTATCTAATACTCTTCTGATAAAATTTGTTGCTGTATTTATTATTATATTCCTTGGATGTTTTGAATGAAAATTTATGAGTCTGCCAGATGCCATAGATTTTTGATACCACTTAAGTTTAATTGTATTTCCTTCTCGGATAATTAGCGCATCTAAATATGGTAGTGTGTTGTCAGTTTCTTTTTCCAGTGTAAATTGTATTTGTTTATTAAATGAATTTAGTGCGTTTAACGTTTTGTCAACTTGGTCAATTTTCAATATTCCGAATAGGTCGTCCACATATTTCGTTATCATTCTCGGTTTAATTTCTATTTTGTTTAAAACTGTATTCAATAGTTCTTCCATGATTATATCTGTGATGATTGGCGAAGCAGGAGACCCCATAGGCATTCCTTTGTTTTGTTCGTAAAAATAATTATTATATTGGAAGTATCTGCAGTCTCTAATACAAAACTGTACTATTTCCATAAATAGCGTTTTTTGGTATTTTTTATGATTCTTCAATATTTCCCACTTATTGCCAAATTATTATTGTCAAATGATATTAAAATTTCGTCATCTTCTATATGTGTGTTGTCTATTCTAGACTTAAATTCTTTAGCATCTCTTACATTATATAATGAGCTAACCGTCAAGTGTTTTAAAATAGTTACTATATACTTGCTGAGTCCAAATGAGGGGGAGTTAATCGATGAGCAAATAGGGCGTAATGGCATGTTTTCCTTATGGATTTTAGGTAAGCCATATATTCTTGGTGGAACTGCAATCCTTGTGGTAAGTTTATTTTTCTCAAATTGATTTATGAGATTTAGATTATATAATTTGTCAACTATCATATTATTCTTGTTTTGTAGGCTTGTAGTAGGATCTCTCTTTAGTCGTCTGTATGTGCACATATCCCCGATAATGTTTTTCATTTTGATATCATAATCATTTTTGTGCATTGCGACGGTTTTGTTGCCCTTGCCTGAGTTCATTATAATCATATCCTTGTTTTCTTTCAAATATTTTTCACTTTGAGCCACTGTGTTTAGTATAAATGTATCCCTCATATCTGTCTTGGATTTTCTCTTGTGATCTTCCAACAGTTCAACGAACTTCATTCTTGTTGTTTCTTGTTGTTCTTTCTCTTTAATTGTCTGTATACATTGTTCTCCATCTGTAATGCATTGGAACAAGGGGAGTGTTTGCTTGGTAAATGGCAACGCAAATTTTGGGCCGAGTGATAATAGCCATTGTACATTTGGCGGCATAGTCTTGTCAGTTTTGTTTACGAACCATTCTTTGTTAAATTTCATGTTAACCTTCTTTGCTTGTTTCTGTCTCAACTTTTCTAATTTTTGATTTAGTCTCAAACTGTTGTTGTTTTTTATGGTTTCATAAATTGTCTTTTCACTTAACATTAGTGTCTTGCTACCATGTTCTCTTAACTTGTGATGTATAATGTCTCTTAATTTATCTATTGTATTTTGATTTTTGTGTATTTGCTTGTGTTTTTGTTGTATCAATAATCTTAACATTATGTTGTGAAAATTATATAAGTTTTTTGATTTATTTAAAAAAATAAAAAGGACCTTAAGCCAAAAGAAAATTTCAACATTTATAATAAAAAGGTCAACAAATTAATAAGTAATTTAAAGAACAAATTTAATTATTTCCAATGAATTCCTGTACACAAATATAAGCAGATAGTGCCTTAAGGAAGGTTTTATGAAAGATTTATTCGTAAATAAAATATCTTGGTTTATTTAAAAAAATTGTAAATTGTTTTTGTGTAATTTTTGTGTAATCTTGAATCTTTGATTATGTAATGCTTAATCTCAAATCTGGCATCACTGATTGTTAGAGGAGAAAATTCGGAAAAGCAAATATAAAAAAATAATAGAGTACCAAAATACAAAATACCAAAAATTTTGCTGCTACTGATTTTCGCGATCATTGTTTTTACATACACACACACCGCAAAGTAGCGCGCGTATTACGATCGCATCAACTCTTTGTAAATAAACGGCGAGCTAAATCAACACCGCAACTTTTTCATGTGGTGTTTAAAGTACTCGGTTATGTAAATCATAGGGTACATACATATGCGGTGTATTTTGGTTGAGGTGTGATCGTGATTCACAATGTCTGTAGTTTTGAGCAAAAAATCTTTTAATTAAATATATAAAAGCTATTATTACCTTAACAACAATAAGAAATGGAAATAAATAAAATGTTTAATATAATTAGTGGTGTCAATGTTCCTTTCCAAACAGTTAAGGTGTGGGGAAAATAGCTCAAATGGCTTTAAAAATCGCCAATTAAGAAATAAATACACTCAATATTTGAAATGCTAAATATACCTTATGTTAAAGTGGAAGAGTTGTAAATACAGGCAGCTAATTTTGTTCGATTGAACTTATACAAAATGTAGCACTCGGCAAGATTGTGGGTAACATCTAAACAGTGTTACATATGTATATACAATGTAACATATTTTTGCAGAAAAGAAATCGCCATTATGCAGACTTTCAAAAACCATTTGAGAATTTAAGCGTTCTATGCAGCTTTGCCTGAAATTCAGGCTGCCATAACAAGTATGTGCAAAAAAAAACAAACTGAAATTTATATTGGTCAATTTCTTAAAGAAATTTCCGTTTACATGTACGCAGTTCCAAAAGAAAATTACATTCACGGAATTTTGGCATTTATTGTCTATTACAGGCATGTTATAACAATAAGTGGAGAATTTTTTCGGTCAACTGAAACAAAAATTAATGTTCAGACAATTGTTTGTTCACGGAATTTTTGGCATTTTTAATTTTTCGTACATTGTAATTAATTTTTAATGTTTTTGTGTGCTGTAAATTAAAAAATATATGAATTTGTGTGTATGGAAACAAAATTCTGTAAAGAATTCTACACGATTATTTTTCCGTGTAGAAATAAAATCAAAACTCCAAACCTGAATTTCAGTGAGACCTGCATACTACGCTTTACAAATGATAATATTTTCAAGAATCACAAAAGAATAAGATAAGCGTAGTAGGCTTAGAAACTTATACAAAACTCAGCAAATAATTTGTATTCGATATGAATCTATTTTATTTTTCTACACCTTTGTACAATTAGATATCAATTGGATATCAATAAAAGTATTTATAAAGCAAAATAAAAAATAAAATCCAAATTTAACCTTTAAGAAATTTATTATTTGACATATTGTCATAAGTTTATTTTAAATGAAGAGTAGTATAGAACAATTCGTTCTGCGGCAATTAAAATTTTAAAATTTGTGTTATTAAAATTATAAAATTCTTTGAAATTTTAAAATTCGGGTAATTAAAATTTGAAATTTTAAAATATTAATTGGTAAATAAACAAATATGTAGGCAAATGTGGTAAGAAAAATTGTGTTGGATTATTATTGAGTTAATGATGAGTTGGTGTGTAAAATTATGGTGTGGATAATGTTTTGTGTTGTAGACATTTATGGTGTGTTTTGTTATGGATATGTCAATAGTGAGTTTGTAACTTGAAAAAAGTGACTTACTATAGACAAGGTGGTTATTATTGGGTGATATTGAGAAATTGGGGATGTCAATAGCTAGCTCGGAACTATTTACTGACTTACTATAGACTAGATTGAGACATTGGGGATCGCACCATAGTTTCGTAGACGATTTGTTGTTGACAATATCATTAAACTTGTTGACAAAAGAGGTGACTTGAAGACAGTTGGCCCCATGGATCCTACAGGGATTTATTTATGGCTATTGATTTGATATGTTGATAATTGTTTGTGGTGATTGCGTTTACAATTAAATTGTAGTTGGGTTTATTTAAGCATGTCCGTCCACTAATTGACAGGTGGAGAGTTTGTATATTTTCAGAATGTGGTTATGGATGTTTGAGAGGGGGGGGGGGGGGGTGGTAAGTTCCAATTAATATGTATACATATACATACCTACATACAATAAGCGTTTGCTTTTTGTTTATAAAATTTTTTATTTTTTTTGTCAATTAGGGGTATTTTTTTGCATCAAATAATCGCACGATCGTTTGGGTTTGTAGTTGTGTTGCTTAGTATGACAGATGGACTGAAATGTTTGTTTACGTTAAATATGCATGCTTTAACTTGTTGGTGTTTTTTGCTTATTCAGCTGGATGTGTTGGAGAATAGTCATCATCCTAATTTTTGTTTGTTGGTGGGGGTTGGTTAGAGGTTGTGTTACATTAAGAGTCTGTACATGTTGATTGATGTCTGTCTGTCCATATTAAAATCTTGCTTAATCTTGTTTATTGCTTTGTTTATTCAGCTGCATATGTCTTGAGAATGAGTCATCATTTGATAACATAATTCCATTAGTCATCATTTGATAGCATAATTTCATTACTCATCATTTACAGCCTGTTCATAGAAAACAATGTACTCAAAAACGCGAATAAAACTTGAAGTTTTTTTGTATTTGGGTCTATGCAACGCGAATGTCAATTTTTTTAACAAAAAACGTAACAATTGACATTTACTTTTGGTCTGTGTATCGCGCATTTAAATGTCAAAGAACTGAAAGCTACGCGAAGGGAAAAATTCATTCGTTGGTAATAAAAAGTGCAATTAATTTAAATAAAATAAACAAGAAAATGGAAATCACAACGAAAAAAAGGTAAGTTAGGTGTATACTTATGTATGCTTTTATATACATAGTACATACATATGTACTAACGTACAGGGGCCCGTGTGTATTTTAGTTGTAGTTTTGTAATTTGTATTTTTGAGGAACTGACCCCAGGTGTCCTATTGTACATTTGTATGCAGATATTTGTATACATATGTATGTATATACATATTTGTATTGTGTTTGTTACTGATGTTTCCTGAAAAACTATTCCAGCATGAAGATGACAACTGCCACACAATTTCAGAAATTAGTTAGCTGCATGGAAGAATATCCACACCTTGCTACCGGAAGCCCTCAGTTTGGTAGCACTAAAGCTGCTATGGACCAAACATGGGAGGCGGTGGCAAAAAAAGTAAATGCCTACGGTCCACCAAGGAGAAGCGGCAACGAATGGAAAAAGGTATTTTGAAATGCATTATACATTACTACATACATAATATGTATGTATGTAGTATATGTACATATGTACATATATTATGCATTTATTATATTAGTCAATATTGTTTCAGGTGTGGGCCGATCTTAAGTGCCGCTTAAAAAAAATTTCAGACAATAACAGAAGTCTCCACGAAACTGGTGGTGGACCTTGCCGCGTTGCCAGCTTAACAGAGCTGGAAAATGACATAGACAGAATATGTCACATTTCTGTTGCAGCGGCTCCTGGTGGAAACGTTATTGGCCTGCAGACAAAAGTCATTGCGCCTGTGACACCTCCAAGAAGTGTCCAGAAAGTAGCTGTTATTACGCCGACATCTAATGCAACACTGAAGCGGACGCAAGAAGATTGCTTTCTCGAAGAGTGGGAGATTTATGAAGAAAAGTCACTGTCCCCTCCAACTAAATCTAAAAAGACATCAATAAATACATATCCTATTAAGAAAGCAGTATCTTCAACCACAAAAAATGATACCCAAAGAATGTTATCTTTTGAAAGAAAGAGAAAACATTGTGAAACTAACACGGAAGGTCAGGAGAGAGTAAAACTGCTGCGTCAACAGAGTGAAATCCAAGCAGAAACACTAAAATCAATTAAAGTTCAAGCCGAAGCATCAAAAGATTGTGCAGCAGCTTTAAAAGAATGTATAGCTATTTTCAAAACACAATATGAATCCCTCAAAACAATAGCTGAATCTATAGAAACGGTGGCAAAAAGTATTTGTGATATTCAAAAGTACTTAACAGAAGAATATTAATAGTTTTTTCTTATGCTTATTTAAAGAATTTATCCATACCAATACACAGTACGGCAAAATCAAAATATTTCCAAAATAAGCCAGTCATTTATAAACAAATAGTCCTAAGCATTTCTTGTGTGTCATTTGCCCAACAAAGCGTAACCAACTAATTTCTTATGAAAAACTGTTTGATTCAGACTAGTATTTATTGATTTAAACAGTTTCCAATCATGTTGGATTCTATAAAACTGTCTATTAGTTATGTATGGAACTATTTAACTTAATAAATACATGTCTGAATCAAACAGGTTTTCATTAGTAATTAGTGGTTACGCTTATTTTACGTTTGTGTGGCATTTGGCACACCGATGTAAACCCGGCCCTAGATGAATAATTTCGTTGCAAGATTAATATATGTATTTATTTTAGAGTATTTATGCAATGTAAACTCCACCCGTGGCAAGTTAAACATCTGGCATTTTAAAGAAAAACGAAATTATTCACCTAGGACTATTTGTTTATAAATGCCTGGGTTATTTCTCAAATATTTTGATTCTGCCCTATTACGCAAAGTACAACAAAATCAAGCCTTTTTAAAAATAACAACCTTCCAACGAGAGAGAAATGTTTTTAGCGAAATGTTTTAACTCTGTTACTCATAAGGGGTTAAAATGTTTTATAAAAATTTTCGCATTTAACAATAGCTTTAAGCTGAATGTAAAAAAGAAATACAACTTAAAAGTAACCTCAGTACTCATTTCTTTTATTCGAATCTTGATATTTTGGAAACAAGACTTCGATTGTGTTGTATAGTGTAATTTTATGGATTCATTACGATTTTTTATATTTACCTTCCTTTTAAAAATATTTTGAATAGTACCGTATTTTTATTTTAATTATAATATATGTCTACAAACATATATTTATATGTATGTATATGTCGAAAGTTAAATGAATTAACATTTTTTAAATATGCATCTACGTAAAATTTTTCAGGAGAGGTAAAAAAGTTAATTTAACAGCCGTATTCTAAGCTCTGTGACAAAATAAAAATTATAACAAATGACAATTTTTACATTGCTTAACATATAAAAATTGTCATTTGTTATAATTTTGTTATTTGTCACAAATTTCAGAATAAGGGGGTAAATCTAACTATTGTTATAAAAAACTGTTTCTTCAGTAACGTATCATTGATGTAAACTTTGCTAATGATTTAAAACAGAAAAAATCGTTTCTATAATACCAATTTGCATTTTATTAAGTTTTTTATCTCTCCTGAAAAAAAGTTTCAAGACGATGTTAGGACTTTTTGCATTTTATATGAAGATATGTATCTATGTATATGTATGTATATACTAGAGTGCGTCAATGGTTTTTTCAACACTCGTCTAACAAAAACGAAATCTACACTAAATTCTAAGAATATTACCCTCAGGTACTACGGGTCTAGGGTTTTGATTTTAAAACTTAAGTTTCTTAAGATAATTTTTTTTTGCAATTTTGCATAGTTTTTGTTTTCGCTAGACGCTTTTTGGGTTTTTTCAGCAACAAATTAACCCAGCCTAATATACATACATACATACATATGTACATATTAACAGCCTTATTTATAAAACTTGTTAAGGCTTTAAAAAGTGTTTTTAAAACAAATTTTCATATAAAATTTTTCTTAAAAATACTTTATAAAGCATTAATAAGTTTTATACATACGGCTGTAAGTTGTTATGTTAAGTTTCCCTTTATTATGTTTAGACGTTTGTTTTCTTCCAACGAATTTGGCTCTTAATTTATAATTTTTTAATTTAACCTTCTTTTTATGTGAAATAATAAAAATATATTTTTTTCTAACTTATTTGTTTCATTTATTGTCATAAAATTTTTTTTTTTGTTTCATCTATTATTATACAATAAGGGTCTTCTTTTATTTATTTATTTTTATAAACTTCGTGCAATTTGATCTCTTATAGATCTTGCAACCACCGTATCTTCATGAGAATCTTCTATTTCTTCTTCATTTGAAAATTCAGTTGTGTTAGTACTATCATACTGAGTCCAATTATTTTTGTAGTAAATGCACAAGTTGTGTAGTGCACAACAGACGTTAACAATTTGCGATACTTTTTCGGGAGCATAATGTAATCCCCTAGAGCCAATTAAACATCTGAATCGGTTTTTCAGAACTCCAAAACAACGCTCGATTACATTTCGCAACTTGCAGTGTTTCTCATTAAACCTCTTTTCGTGGATAGCTGTAGGGTTTCGATATGGTTTCAGCATATATGGCTGCAATTTGTAACCACCGTCACCTGCAAAATAAGCATTAACATGAAGAAACAGAAGCTTTGATGACAGATTTCATTAAATACCAAGCAGCCACGTATTTGTTTTTCCGCTCAAGTAATTAGCTTTGAAATAAGAATGCGCAGCACTTTGCTCCCACACGAAGGCGTCATGATTCCGGCCTGGATGACGGGCATCTACAAATGATATAAGCATATTGTGATCACATATCTAAAAAAATAAATCGCAAAATTACTGGAAATTAGTCAAATATAAAAAAATTAATGCTTACATATGTATGCACATATGTACATACATATACTTACCACCATTACATTAATGCTATGGAACCCCTTATAATTACGATATAAATGCATTACATTTTTTCCTGGTGACTTTATCCTAATATGAGTGCCATCAACGCAACCTACAATACCGGGTATACCACCCTTATTGTAAAAAACCTCTTTAGCATGGTTTTCTTCTGCTACACTCTTGTTTAAAATTATCCACTTAGGACATAAATTAGTTTCAAACACATTTAAGCACTCCGCGATAACTTCCGAAACCTTGGCCTTACACATTGAAGATGCCCATTCGTTGCCAATTGAATTTTGATATCCTCCACATCCAACAAATGTTAGAAACGTGCCTAGTGCATTCATTGGCGAAATGTGTGTGTTTCTATAGCCCACTTTCAATTTTGGAGTCATTTCATCCAGTAATATCTTGAAAATTTCTTTATTGACCCGAAAGTTTGCTACGAACCTACAAAATACATTTGTATGCATGGTATTTATATACAAATATCAAACACACGTAATATACATTAATATCATCATAAAAAATTTAAAAATATCTAAACTTACCTTTCCTCGGGCAACTCGAAAACGTTTAAAATGTCTCGTAAATTTCTCCGACATAAGCGGGTGTCATCGTTCTCACTATCACTAGAGTCGGTACTGAAAGCAAGTTCTACCGACGGAAACATTATTTCTATGCGTTAAAGTACTATATGTATCTTAAATATCACGAATTAAATATGTACAAAACTGTTTATCAAATAATTTTGTTTTTACAATTATTATCAACTGCTTATTATTTTTACTTCAAAGCAGAGTTACCACATTAAATATAAAAAAATATTTCATATGAAATAAAATAAATAAAAAGCTTATATTTACATGTAGGCAACTCAGTAATTATACACAATGTTGTATTTTACGCTACACAACGTAAGTGAACACGAACAATTAGAAACGCGTTACACAGACGGTATTTGTTACGTACTCGTGAACGTTTCGCCCAGTTTCGTTTTACTCTTGACGTTTTCCATGAACAGGCTGTTAGTTATGTTATATTTCAAATAAAAAACAGTTTGTATTTGAAATAAAAAAACAGTTGTTTATTTTATTTTTTCTATACTTTATATTTTTTCATGCACAACAATGTGTTTGATTCAACTTTAGTTCATATGTTAGACGGGGTTTATCATTAAGAATTGTTTCAACAGTTGTTTTTGTAATAATTATCACACACTCATTTGTATTTTTCTGCCAATCAGACACACAACATTTTTGTTATGTCTTACTATGATTTATCTTAATGAAATTTTTTATCTGAAATTCTATTTATAAAACAATTCTGTAACACTCCTGAATAAATCATATATATCTATCTATCTATCTATCTATCTACTTTATATTTTTTTAAATAATTTAAAAATTTTAAGTTTATGTTAATAATGATAATAATAATAGTAATAATAATAATAATAATAATAATAATAATAATAATAATAATAATAATAATAATAATAATTAATAATAACAATAATAATAATAATAATAATAATAATAATAATAATAATAATAATAATAATAATAATAATAATAATAATAAAAATGATAATAACAATGATAATAATAATAATAATAATAATAATAATAATAATAATAATAATAATAATAATAATAATAATAATAATAATACTAATAATAATAACTACCGAGTCTCACGAGCCAACTAGCGAAATTCGTGATCAGCAACAACAAGAAAGTCCCCAACAACTCCCCGGAAGACAATCCGCCAACTCAACGTATTGGGTTAAACTCCGAGATATCTAGGAGCAGAGTTTAACCCAACACCACCAAAATCTTATGGAAATAACAATGACTGAATATGAAGGAACAAACCCCACTTGCCAGCTAAGAATCCCTAAAACATACCGCACTAACGAAGTGATGAACATAATCGGTATGCTCAACAATCGCATCTTACCAACCTTTATTGCGAGAGTAAAAAACCTTTCCGAACTTCATCTACTTCTGTATTGCAGCTCCATAGTCGTAGCGAAAGCTTCAAACTTGAAGTTCACTACCGAAAAATCCAATATACGACGTCAGAAAACACCACCTAAATGGTAAATAAGGCTAAATTGCAAAATTGATAAACTAAGGCTGTATATAGGACATCTAACGGAGTACGTAAGAGGTATAAGATCTAAGAAACTTAAAAAGAGCATCAAAATACTCTGGCGGAAATATAATACACATTCCAGGTATGATGATCCTAATCGTGCAGCTGTAGAATGTCTTGATACACTGAAGCAAAAGCTTTCAGTCATTGCAGCGCGTTTGAAAAAATATAAAACCAGTGCCTGCAGAAAAGAGAGTAATATACTATTAAGTCAGAATGAACGTATCTTTTACCGGAGACTGAAAGAGAAAAATGAAAATTTAATTACCGGATACCCAACCCAGCCAGAAGTCCAACAATTCTGGCAAGAGCAGCTATCAACATTGCAACATTTCAACCCTAGAAGAGCTACGGGCAGAACAAATAGAAGAACAGCAACATAATGATATCACAGCTGCTGAACTAGAGGAAATTATAAAATCGTTACCAAATTGGAAAGCACCAGGTCCAGATAATCTTCAAAATTTTTGGATAAAAAAATTTACCAACACGTGGGAAAAGCTTCGTGAGTTTATAAATGAAGCCATAGCGGACCCGGAGAAAATTCCTGAGTTTCTGTTGCTACGTATAACGTATTTACTCCCAAAGGATCCGCAAAACTCTCGGGACCCGGCGAAATACCGACCAATAACATGTCTCCCAACATTGTATAAAATCATAACAACATGCGTAGCCAAGAGAATCTACGAGCACTGCGAAGGTAACAATATTATTGCTCCTCAACAGAACGGTTGCACGAAAAGATCTAAAGGCTGCAAGGAACAACTGATAATAGACTCAGTGGTCTGCAACCAAGCAGCTACAAAGAATTGTAATTTGTATACAGCGTACATAGATTACAGGAAAGCTTTCGACTCCGTACCACATGATTGGCTTACAAAAGTTCTGGAAATCTACAAAATAAGCCCAAATTATATAGACTTACTTAAGCAAACCATGAGGAAGTGGCAAACGGAGATCCACCATAATACGTCGAATGGAACGATAAAAACTAGCAAAATCGAAATAAAGAGAGGCATCTTTCAAGGCGACTCACTTAGCCCTCTTTGGTTCATCTTGGCCATGAACACTCTGTCATCTGTTTTAAATTCTACGGGCTACGGGTTTTCAGTTAAAGACAACACAGGAGAGCAATATCGTCTGTCGCATCTCCTATATATGGACGATATAAAAATATATGCTTCAAAGCCTTCACAACTGGAGCATTTGTTAAAGACTGTTGAAAACTTTTCTAAAGACATCTGAATGAACGTCGGCCTTGACAAATGTCGCACATTACGAACTATTAGAGGCAAATTACAAGCAGGGGAATTTGAGATACAAGATGGACAAAATATTCAGACAATGATTGAACACGAAACCTATAAGTACCTAGGAATCAAGCAGGCAAAAAATATACAACATACGAAGGTTAGAGAGGAAATAAGAAGTGTGTTCACAAAGAGAGTCCAACTACTCGCAAGGACGCCTCTAAAGAGTAAACATCTGTTCAAGGCCTTAAACCCCTATGCTATTCCAGTATTAGGCTATTCATTTGGTATAATTCATTGGAGTCAGACAGATGTTGAAGCCCTGGAACGAAAAGTAAGAACTCTGCTAACTAAGGAGTGAAACATCACCCAAAATCAGCAATCGAAAGATTTACTCTGCCCAGGTACATGGGAGGAAGAGGGTTAACCGACATTGGGAACCTTCTTGAGAGCCAAAAAATAGCACTGCGAGAATACTTTTTTAGTAAGTGTGAAACATCCGACCTTCATCTTGCTATATGCCATGCAGATGAAAACACTCCACTAAGACTTGCAGATCGTGAGTACCAAAGCGCCACCGTTTCCAACGTAGATAAAATAGATCGATGGACGAGTAAACCCTTGCATGGCAAGTATATATATTCTATAAGCCAGGAAAATGTCAACACGGATGCTTCAAATCACTGGCTTAACGCAGGGCTGCTGTTCCCGGAAACAGAAGGGCTTATGATTGCCATTCAAGACCAAGTCATACTAACAAGAAACTACCTGCGAAGAGTAGTGAGTGACCCTGGGGTCACAGGGGATACTTGTCGGTATAGGTGTGAAGCGGTAGAAAATATACAGCATGTAATATCAGGCTGTACATATTTTTCACGTAGCGAATACAAACGAAGGCATGACGCTATAGCAAAAATTGTGCACCAGGAACTTGCTTGCAAACAAAATCTTGAACGTAAGAGGGAACCCGTCTACTTGTACCAGCCATCCAGTGTTCTAGAAAGCGAAACAGCGGGGTTGTACTAGGATAGGACAATATTTACGACCCAAGTGTGCTATCCAACAGGCCAGATAGTGTCCTTTTTGATAAGGGGAGAAGCAAACTGCTCCTCATTGATGTGGCTGTCCCAAATACCCAGACTCTGCAAAGAAAGTACGCGGAAAAAATATCAAAATATGCGCAACTAATAGAGCCTATAAAAAGACAATGGAAGGCCAAAGAGGTACAGATAGTACCGTTGGTAATATCAAGCACAGGAGCTATACCACACCATATGCTGAAGGGACTTCAGGATTTAGGGCTAGACCCTGATCTGTATAAAAGTATCCAAAAGTCCACAGTCATAGCAACAACTAGAATTGTGCGCCGGTTCATGGATGCTAGATAAAGAATATAAATAAAATTATATTAAAATAATAAAAATACTAATAATAATAACAATTAGTACCGAGCCTAATCCTTTTGATAGATATATATGGGATAGGTGATTTTCCCTCAATAAAGCTGAAATGATGTAATTCGATAATAATAATAATAATAATAATAATAATAATGATAATAATAATAATAATAATAATGATAATAATAATAATCCGTGTGGAGTTATTCCAGTCTCCCATCGGACGCGTCCCCAGGTGGCGGATAGGGGAAATCTCGGCTGATCTTTTCAGAATCGCAGGGAAGGTGGGAAATAAAATACCACCCGTGGACCAAATACTGGACAGCTGATCACCACGCTCGGTGACGCTGATGATGACGAAAAATGGAACGTATATGGCTCACGATACTGATTAACGATTTTGAACTGGTTGCTACGATCTGACGGCTGCAGTATTCTATCACCTTAGTAGGTCAGAGTGAGATCTGCTGAAACGGCTGTTGGGCTAATGCTGTAGCTGCCTCCGTCCCGTTAAAACTGTGGCTAGGCTCCGAGTACGTTCCGAGCACGTCGCCACTGAGGTGGCGGTACAGGTACAGTTGAGAGCGACTCCTGTTTTTTGCGCCGAGATCCTGAACACGGGTGCTCATAAGGTCCTGTGTCAACCCTCGCGTGGACCTCACTGTTTGCAATGGGACCCATGGGGATCGCATTGAGGCGACTGTACAACCATGCAAGGATAGCGGCCCGGAGCGGGGAGCCAACAACATTGAAATGAACACAAACGCGAAACAAATCAATGAGAGAAAAATAGAAACAGAGAAGCGAAATGAGTACGATGTGACTCCAAGGGTAGCCTTTAGAAGAAGCAGCCTGCTGCAGAGATCGCCAGCGCATACACCGCTTTCGAATATAGCCGGAAATGACGCGGTTCATATTGATATTACGAATGTTGAAGTCCTACCCAATACCGCCATAAATGACTGCCTCCAAACAAACACAGGCTCTCAGAAAGGGGACGATTCCAGTGTTATTACTAGGGCGACAGGAACAGTGCAGAGAACACCAACTGGTATACACTCAGCGCGAGCGCCGCTTGTCGATACCACCCCAGCAAGCAACAGCACAGCCTGCGTAGCACCGGCTGTCCAAATAGACTACGTAGCAAGTTTATCAATAGTGAGCTCGCCCCGACAGGAGCTTATACAGAAGATGAGGATTATGTAGGAGAATGCGATTTCTCAATGCAAATTGATAATAAGCGGCATGCAGCAAGTAGTAGGGAACTGGGCTCATGACCGCAATTAAAATTTTAAAATTTGGGTAATTAAAATTTGAAATTTTAATTGTTAAATAAACAAAAGTGTAATTTGATACCCGTGGGAAAAAAAATAAAAGTACCCTGTAGGTAAAATGTTGTTAAAAAATTGTGATGAATTATTATTGAGTTAAAGTGTTAGTGTGAAATTATATTATAGATAATGTTTTGTGTTATATGAATTTCGGATATGGGTGTATCTGTGGGTGAGTGGGGTTCGATACCTACCATAGACCCTGGATGTTTTCCGTTGCTTCGTGGGTTGTGGTTGTGTTGAGATAGTGACCTAGGAACAATTGATTGGGTATAGACTAGATGGTTCTTATGGGGTCATATTGAGAGATTGGGTAGTGTTTTAGATTATATGTGGAAATAAAGAGTGTTAATAAAAAAGTCGACTTGGGTTCCTACGGGGTTTATTGTGTCGCTATTATTTTTTTGTTCTTGATAATTTTTTGTGGTGCTTGTGTTTACATTTACTTTGTGCATGGCTGTGGGTGCGTGGATGTGTGGGGGATGGGTGTGTGTGTGTGTGTGTGTCTCTTTTTTCTTATCTTTAGATTTGTGAAGGATGTGTGTATGTCGTTTCAAATGTCCGTCTTGTTTATTTCTTGGGATAATAATTTGAATATTTGTTCTGCAGAATCATGTTTATGACTTTGTTTATTCAGCTGCACATTTTTTGAGAATGAGTCATCATTTGAAATGTCCGTCTGATTATTTGTTTTGCAGAATCATGTGTATGACTTTGTTTATTCAGCTGCACATTTTTTGAGAATGAGTCATCATTTGATAACAAAATTTTATTAGTCATCATTTAGTTGTGTTGTATTTGAAATAAAAAAACAGTTGTTTTAATTTTTTCTATGCATTTAATTTTTATTAAATATATTTAAGTGATTAAAAAGTTTTAAAATTGTTAATTTTAAGACAATAATAATAATAATTTGTATATATAAATTATTTTAAACAAGATATTTCTTTTGTTAGTAAAAGAGCATTTCTTAATATGCAAACACCATATGTATGATAATTACAAGAGATTACTCGGGATATTTAATTTCCATTTGTTTAAAGTTGATGCATCCAAAGTCATCGATGTTAAAAACTCTTTTTTTAAATATTTTTTCTAGCCCTTGTCTCTTTTCTTCTCCTTTAACATATATTTTAGAATAACGTACATTAGCTTTTAAAAACTTGCAGACGCTTTGAAATGTGACTGATCCATCGTTCCACTTTAGGTGATGATAGTTCTTTGTTAACCAGTTTACTTCTTTGGCGATAGGCATTTAAAATCAAAGGGGGGTTCTATAATGAAATTTATGGCTTCATTGTTGTTGTTGATGAAATCATTTGAATCGCTTTTGAATCCTTGCATATCTATACAAACTATACTATCATCCGTATTGTTTAATTTATAAGACTTTTCGGACTTGTCCTTTTATGGGTACATATTCAATTATGCGATCATGAATAAGAATGCAGAAAGCTGATGTCTTTGAGGCAATATTTGTAGCTGTTTCAAATTCAATTTTTATATCAATTGGTCCGTTATTGAGCGATTCATTTTGATGGCTGACATCTACTACAATAATCGGTGCATTATTTTTAAATTCTTGAGCAGTTAGAAGCGGTTGAGATTCTCTCATGTAATAGCTCTGTTGAAATCTTAAATACATATCATATAGAATTGCATAGCGTCCATTCTTAAATTTTATATATAGGTCATCATATGGATATGACACTGAATTTAAATGTTTTTTTAAATTTGTCAGGTAACAATGAACAAACTTATTTTCTTGTTGAAAAGCAATCAATACAAAACGGGGTCGTTCTCTACTTGCAGCTAATTTAACATTCCAGATATGAGTTGTTCCTGTATTAAGTTGTGGATTAACATGAATATCCCAACTACGGAATGCCATCGGTATAGAAGCACCATTGTTAATAATTTTTATCATATTCAACTTGCTAAAATCAGATAATTGTACATGTGGAATTCTCCATGAGATGAGATGAAATTGAAAATTTTGCTTTTTCCGTGGACACGCTCGAGTGTACAAGATCTTCATCGTTCTTATTACGCAAGAGTATCAATTCATGTTTCCCATTTAGTATGACTTTGTTGTAGTCTTCAGCGAAACCCAAAAGCATTTTTAAGGGTACATAAAAGTTAAAATATCCATTAACAAGTTTTAAATCATCAATTTTATTCCAGCCAGCATTCTGCATTACAGTGCTTTCCGTTGGTGATAAAGAAACCAAATTTTTTATGGTACTTGTACCTCCTAAATATCTTGTATGATCAATTTCAATACCATTAAGTTCATAACAAATTTCATCAAAGAGATATGCAACAAAGTGGAGGTTTTCTCATCTACAACAGATTCCTCAACATATATATAACTTTCACTAGGTAACACATACAAATCTTGATTTTGAATTGAAATGCGAATTTCATCATTATTGTTGTAGGATTGTAGGTATGGCACATATGTATGATAGTCCTTTTTGATTATATTTTCATCAGATAAGGGTTTATCTAAGACATTTATTATTGAACTCATTTTGCCTTCAATTTAAAATTCAATGACTTGAGAAAATTTTTATTTGCTGTCGTTAGAGTTTTTTGATGAATTGACCTCTTTAATTGTGGTTTAGGTCGTAATAATATTTTAGGTTCGTATGCTGATGGTGTTGTTGTTGTTGCTATATTCTGAGATATACTCGAGTTGAATATTAGCATTATTTAGTTGGTCTTAAATGAATTCGTATTGTTATTTCCTCTCCTCGGAAATTAATTAAATCACCGTGCTGATCAACTACTTGTAGAGCTAGTGAACTTATCTCTCTGGAGTTCACCGGTAAATAGATGAGATTTCGAGGTATTTCATCTATTTTATAGCCTGGAGGCACATTAATCGGAAATTCATGTAGTGTGTGCGCCTTGGAATTATTCATATATGTATTAACATCGATACTACTTTCAATTCGCAACAGATTCACCTTGAAAATATTAACTGGAAGATCAGAATAATGATCAACGTTTGGAGTTAGGATTTTACTATTGAATCCCAAGAGTTTTCCAATTGTATTTTCTCTATTAAAATATATTGCATCCTTAGAGCTGTTGACTTTAACTTGCATTGTATTGTTATTGGCTTCTATAAAAATTCTATTTTCTGGATTGTAGCGTTTATATTGTTCCTCTATATAATCAACAATATCATTCAATTCATAAGATCGAATTGGTATTTCAATCACATTTTCACCTATATGAAACAAATTGTTGTAGACATCAATATTTGGGATGCTATTATATGAATGAAAATCAGTTAGAGCACACTCATATGCCCCATTTAAATCAATAGGTGGGAAGTAATTAGCAGATAACTCTGATGAGTTGGAGCTTAGAGTAAGTGTTATTGACATTATGACTGTCTGATTACGAATAAATAAGTTCAACACAAAATTGTTTATAAAAAGGATTTAAATATTTATTTCATCTGTTTTATTTTAAATTTACATTATAATCTTAAGTACTAAGTATGTATGTATAATAATTGCTGATAATGTTTCAACTATAATATTTCATCTTTACTTATCCATGAATTGTGATCGTTACTAAATCCTCACCATTTAACAAATGCTTTGGCTCCTTTGGTTTTAATAATCTTTTCAACTAGATATGTATTAGGAAATCTTGTTTTTAAAAGTTCTTCGTCATAAAATCCACCTTTAATAGGAGTTCCACGATAATCTTCTAATATGTATGTTGTGGGATATGTATTTTGAATAGATTTAATTGTGAAAATTTCTGTTCTCCAATTTGGAGTATAACCTTTTTCAAAAATATGCTTATATTTGCTTATGCGCACATGATCACCAACATTAAATTTCGATATTTTATACATTTTCAAATGACTGTATACTGTATTCAATAATTTTTTCTCATTTGAAGAGTTGACTTTAATTGGAGCCATTTTAATGGTACGATGAACTTTTCTGTTATATGATTCTAATAGATCTTTGTAGATATCAAGCCAATTGTATGTACCACTAAAACTAAATTTTTTCCCATCATCCCTTTTAATGTTCTATTAAATCGTTCTACTATTGATGCTTTCATTCTGCTATACGTTGAATAGTGATTAATGTTGTACTTATCCATAAATTTTCCAAGGTGTTTAGTGAAAAATTCTTTAGCATCATCTGTTTGTAGGTTTTTTGGTACACGTCCCAATTGAAAAATATCTGACATGGCTTGGGTTGTTTCAAGTGCAGTTTTTATTTTAAGTGGTACTGCCCATGCAAATTTGGAGAATGTGTCAATTACAGTTAACAAAAATCTATACTTTTTATTGTCCATAGAATAATTTCCCATTGCAACTAAATCAGCTTGCCAAAGATCATCTATTCCTTTCATCACAACTCTACGACGTAAAAGAGATTTTCGAGCTTGTTTATGGAGTTCATTTACTAAAATTCTTTTTGAAGTCATTTTTTAGTATTAAGAATTATTTTCGGTGTGTTGTGATCTATTTGATACACTTTCAGCTATTGATACCAACATGTAATTTTCAAATCTATAAATCTTATCACTAACTTTTCTTTTGTATACTTTCAACAAATTTTTTAAGATATCCGTCTTCCAAAAATGTTTTGATTTTGGAAATACTTTCTTGCATTTTCTTATTCTCTTCCAACTGTAATATTATTGCATGTTGTAGCATTTCGATTTGAGTTCTTAGAGTATCATGAATATTGTTGTTATCTTCCTTAAAGTATTTTAATAGCTTGTGTTCTATTTCTTCGATTTGAGCTTGCAGAAACAATTTATTGGCAACATCGTTTTCTTCCACAGCTTTTGCCACATTTTTGATTCTTTTGCATCGGACATCGATGTTGTTGTTCGTATCCATAAAGAACCCCAACATTTTAGGGACATTTTTCAATGAAATTATATTGCTTGTATCGTTTAGATAATGTCCAAACTTATCAACAGACATACTTTATATAGATTATTATTACATTAGCTTCGCGAAATTCTTCAATAATTGATACAATTTCGTTATTATGATTAGTATGACCTGTAGCTTGTGATGATATCAGTAGTCGAAGTCGATCTACCATCTCATTTCGATCATCCCAGTATATATAGTTTGGTTTATGAGGGTTAAACGGTATCAATCCATCACCTTTATAATTAGATATTGTCTTATTTGGTATTGATTTTGATAGTCTGTTGGTTCTCTCTTTAAACATCTTTTTAATAATATGTTTATATTTATAGGCTTTCGTTCCCTTGATTTGTCCATCAGGTTTATAGTCTCTTCTGTACGCAGTTGTATTAATTAAATTTTTTTTGTAGAGTTCTAGTTCATATTTATCATAGTTTTTTGGTATTTTATGAAACATTAGAGAAAATAGTCCTGGTGTTAGAGCCCATATTTGACTACCAACATGAATTTTGTTTTCATTTAATTTGCGCTTACTATCACCAAATTTCCATTCATTATTGAAATCTTTATGTGGACCATAGTTAGTATCTAATTCATTTCTTCCTTCCAAAACAGATAAGTCAGTGTAACTCTCTTCAGCATTTGAATTTGAGAGTAAAAATCGTCATCATCATCATTATCAATAGTACTTTCACCATTAGGATCAGCAAGTGAATTGCTGGTATCAAATATTGATTCTTCTACAAGTTTCTTTGGTGTACTTGTCTCCAACTTAATTGATGGTTTCTTAAGGTGATTAGAACTGTTATTATATTCAATTTCTGTTTTCATCTCATTCTTTTCTTTTTTGATAATTCCATTGATATTATTAGAATTATTTATAAATTTGTTTAAAGGATCTGTTATAGGTTTAAATGTATCTTTTAGTTGTTCACGTGTGTCTATTTCGAAGCTTTTTCTTCAAGACATTTCTTGTCGCAACCAGCTCTTTTAAAATTTTTTCATCCATTTTCCAGCTATCAGATCAGCTTATTAGGTATCTGATCAGGTTATCAGATCAGCTTATTAGGTATCAGATCAACTTATTAGGTATCTGATCAGGTTATTAGATCAGCTTATAAGGTATCAGATCAGCTTATTAGGTATCTGATCAGGTTATCAGATCAGCTTATTAGGTATCTGATCAGGTTATCAGATCAGCTTATTAGGTATCTGATCAGGTTATCAGATCAGCTTATTAGGTACCTGATCGGGTTATCAGATCAGGTTATTAGGTATCAGATCAGCTTATTAGGTATCTGATCAGCTTATTAGGTATCTGATCAGGTTATCAGATCAGCTTATTAGGAACCTGACCAGGTTATCAGATCAGCTTATTAGGAATCAGATCAGCTTATTAGGTATCTGATCAGGTTATTAGATCAGCTTATTAGGTATCAGATCAGGTTATTAGGTATCAGATCAGGTTATTAGGTATCAGAATAGCTTATTAGGTATCTGATCAGGTTATCTGATCAGCTTATTAGGTATCAGATCAGCTTATTAGGTATCAGATCAGCTTATTAAGTATCTGATCAGGTTATCATATCAGTTTATTAGGCATCAGATCAGCTTATTAAGTATCAGATCAGATCAGCTTATTAGGTAGATAATTAGATCAGGTATAGTTGATATTTCAAGAGCTATGTAGATGTAGTATGGTTAAAGCCAGATTATATACTAAAGTTTTTCTTTTATGTATAGCAATTTATATTGTTATGAAATAATCGAATAATTTTCTGTAGCGTCCATTGTTTAATTCATTATCTTTGCTTATCATCAAAAATCCATATTTATCCTTCCAGCACAATCGACATATTTCATGAAACTTTGCATAACTCATTTCGCTGGCAACATGATCCCTATAAATATGTTTCATATTTGTCTCATCTTGTTTAAACATTATAATCATATTCACATTATCTCTTATTAAATGCTTTGGAATTCTGGTATAAGTTTGGCACAAGTAGAATGAATCAACATCCCTTTGTCGTCCCATACAAAAATAAGCTCGTATATTATTCTGCTTCTCACATGCAACATCATCAAATATCATAATTGAATTAGTTTTAGCTTTGTCAGGGGGAATAACTGATCCATTTTCGGTGAATGTGTAATATCCCATTCCCTTAATAGGTGTAACTAATCTCTTCAAGTATTCATATTTCGGCTGATATAGAGATTTTGAGTATAAATAGATGTTTTCAAACTTTAGTCCATTAGGACTTTCTAGTAAGCCAATCATAACATTAGTCTTTCCACAATTTGATGGTCCCACTATTAGAACACGAATAGAATTTGGTAAGAGTGAACTATGTTTTATTTTTGAACTGATGTTCTATGAATCATCAATGTTTCGAACTAAAATATTTTTACGTTGTTTTACTAACTGCATTTTTATAACTAAATGCAATTCATGTTTGTTACCTTTTAGTATAGAAAAAATAAATAAATAAGATCGTTATACATTATCAAAAGTCATTTAGTCATAAAAACACCTTCGTTGGAGCAGGTTTACTAGATAAAATAATAAACTCTCTTCCTGTTGAACTTCATCTTCCTGGATATCAATACTGTGGACCTGGAACTAAACTACAAAAACGTTTAAATCGAGGTGATAAAGGAATCAATTTATTGGACTCTGCCTGCAAAAATCACGACATAGCTTATTCTAAAAATAAAGATTTAAATATTAGACATCAAGCTGATAAAATTCTTGAAAATTCAGTTTTATCAAAAGATAGCAGTCTTGTGTTATAAGACAAAAACATGATTTGCTTAAACATTTTCAAGGTGAGATAGGTTTGATAGAAATGCATTTACGAAGACATTTTACAGAAAGGGATATGGAAGAATTTCTAAGATATGAGGACAGATTAGCAGCATCTTTTAATGAAAAGGTAAGAAGAATTCATAGGAAAAAGTTTGATAGTTTAAGAATTTTACAAAAGAAAGAACTAGGAATAAGATTTAACCAAAAATGGTTTAACAATATAACTGATATTGATATTCCAATAGACGTACAATGGATACTATCACTTGGACATAAATTTGCTTTACCAGTTAGACGAGAAGAATTTCCCATGTTAAAGACGATAACAGACGGAGAAGATTTAATACAGACAATACAGAAAGAGAGGAACAGGAAATAGCTAGAACTAGAATGACAACTGTGATTGATAGTCATGTTAATAGGATGAGATTGACTAATAGAGATAGATACATATTGGATAAGGTTAATGAAGCAGAAAATTTCTTAAGGAGAAATAAGGATATTTATATTTTGAAGGCTGATAAGGGTAACACAACTGTAGCTTTGAATAGACATGACTACAATATTAGAATTAATAATATTGTTGGTGATGATGAGCAATATGAACTACTTAATAGAGATCCAACGAACAGATGAACTTTTTAGGAAAGAAATTCTTACGAATTTAGACAGAAACAGACTAAAGACTAATGTTGCTATTGCTCCTAGATTATATGGATTACCGAAAATTCATAAAATAGACTTTCCATTAAGACCAATTTGTTCTTTCGTAAAATCTCCATCATATGGACTATGTAAATATATCACGAATATATTAAAAAGGCTTACTGAACATTCTATCTATAATATTAGAGACTCACTTGATTTTAAGAAGATATTACTTAACAAACGTATACTGCATAATGAAAGATTAGTTTCATTTGATGTAGTAGCTTTATTTCCCAGCATTCCAGTTGATTTGGCAATTAGTACAATAGAAGATAAGTGGGATTTGATCAAGGAATTTACAACAATAGACAGGAACTTATTTTTTCGTATCTTAAAATTTTGTATGGAAGATAATAGATATTTCCGGTATGATAAAAATATATATTTACAACGTAAGGGCCTTCCAATGGGATCTCCAGCTTCTCCAATTGTTGCTGATATAGTGATGGAGAAATTATTGGACGTTTGTATAGAGAAACTTGATATAAAACCAGATTTAATGACCAAATATGTGGATGATTTGTTTTGCATTATTTCTGAATGCGGTATAGATAATATGTTAGAAACAATGAATGGATTTAATCCTTCTATTAGATTTACAATAGAGAAAGAGTGCAACTCTAGGCTTCCTTATTTGGATACACTAGTAATAAGAAAAGGTAACAATTTGATAACGGATTGGTATCAAAAACCAACAGCTTCAGGGAGAATTATTAATTATTATTCCAAGCATAATAAGAGGACTATTATTAACACAGCAAATAACTTGATAGAGAGAGTACTAACGTTAAGTGACAGAGGGTTTCATAGAAAGAATGAAAGGATAATTAAGAATATACTTCGTGAGAATGATTTTCCTATCCAGCTTATTTATAAATTAATGGGTAATTATAAATTCAGAAGGATTAATAATACATTAAATGTGGTTGAACCGAAAATTTTCAAGTCTATGACGTATGTACCTGGAATATCTGAAAGATTAAAGAGATCAAGTATATTTGACACTAATAAATATAGAGTCGCTCATAAATCATATAACACATTGAACAGATTTTTTAGTAAGACAAAAGATAAAGTACCGAAATTGGACATGTCGAACATAGCATATGAGATACCTTGTAATGGGAATGACTTAGAGAATTGTGATAAGGTATATGTAGGTACAACAAAGAATAAATTGAGAACTAGGATTGCTGGTCGTAGATCTGATCAGAAATACAGACATATTAATTCACAAAAGACAGCATTATCATCACATTGTTCACAATTAAATCACTATCCTAACTTTGAAAATGTTTCAGTTTTAAATACAGAACAGAATTATAAACGTAGATTTATATTAGAAATGTTGCACATAATTGATGTAACACCACATAAGAGAATTAATTTTAAGGCGGATGTAGAAAATGTAGCTCAGAATTAGAGACATTTGATACGCAAAATAACATGAATATACATATGTATTGATTTTTGTTTGTACTGTTAACATTTGATACATTACATAACATGAATTTATTCTGTTATATTTGTGTTAAATGTTAATACTTTATTTAGAGTATAGTAGATTAACGTAGATTTATATCGGAACTGTTACACGAAATTAATGTACCATCACAATCAGATAATTAATGTTAAGGCAGATGTAGAAAATTGTAGCTCACTATTATAGGCATTTGATAAAAAAAAAATTACTTTATTTATTAATTTTTATTTGTACTATTAACATTTGATACAATAAATAACATGAAAATATTCTGTTATGTTTGTGTTAAATGTTAATACATTATTTACAGTATAGTTTTAGGCTTTAATTATTCCCATTTGGGAATAAAAAAAATTAATTCTGTATTGTAAATTATAAATAAATAAATAAAAATGCATTAAAGAGTTTTGTGATATATATATATATATATATATATATATATATATATATATATATATATATATATATATATATATATATATATATATATATATATATATATATATATATATATATATATATATATATATATATATATATATATATATATATATATATATATATATATATATATATATATATATATATATATATATATATATATATATATATATATATATATATATATATATATATATATATATATATATATATATATATATATATATATATATATATATATATATATATATATATATATATATATATATATATATATATATATATATATATATATATATATATATATATATATATATATATATATATATATATATATATATATATATATATATATATATATATATATATATATATATATATATATATATATATATATATATATATATATATATATATATATATATATATATATATATATATATATATATATATATATATATATATATATATATATATATATATATATATATATATATATATATATATATATATATATATATATATCACAAAACTCTTTAATGCATTTTTATTTATTTATTTATAATTTACAATACAGAATTAATTTTTTTTATTCCCAAATGGGAATGCCGCTTATTATATGATTCTAATAGATCTTTGGAGATATCAAGCCAATTGTATGTACCACTAAAACTAAATTCTTTCCACATCATCCCTTTTAATGTTCTATTAAATCGTTCTACTATTGATGCTTTCATTCTGCTATACGTTGAATAGTGATTAATTTTGTACTTATCCATACATTTTCCAAAGTGTTTATTGAAAAATTCTTTACCATCATCTGTTTGTAGGTTTTTTGGTACTCGTCCCAATTGAAAAATATCTGACATGGCTTGGGTTGTTTCAAGTGCAGTTTTTGTTTTAAGTGGTACTGCCCATGCAAATTTGGAGAATGTGTCAATTACAGTTAACAAAAATCTATAATCTGAAAAATTTTTTTTATATTATTTCGGCTTTCTAGTTCAATAATTGAATTAATGTAAATTCAAATTATTTTTATTAAGAGTGGAGTGCTGGAATATTCAAATCAGATTAGCAGAACGGATCAGTACTACTGATTTCGACGGCCGCTACGCTCGTCATCATCAGCGTTCTTGTTCGCTTTTACCACTTATGAAGGTGGATGCTTTTTTCAATGAAACATCAGCTATTTAACTAATTTTTGCCAGTAAATAGAATACAAGACTTATTTTCCATGGTAAATTCTTGCATTTTTATTTCAACTAAATTTAGTCAGCTTTGAAATTTCACCTATCTGATTAATATCCAACACTACCACACTTATTGTTTTTCGCTTTTGATGAGTATTCTTTTTTAATACATTCACTCAAAGCTGTTTGTTTGGTTTTTGTTATTATACATGCCTTTAACAGTCTTCAGTTGCTTGTCTTGATTTTTAGTTCTAGGCAGCCAACCGAGAAGTAAACACATGCATATAACTTATTGCAACGGGCCGATTGCATAGTAATTATTTTACGTAATTTTTATTTTATTTGAACTAATAGGTAAAGTCTGAAAAATTTTTTTTATATTATTTCGGCTTTCTAGTTCAATAATTGAATTAATGTAAATTCAAATTATTTTTATTAAGAGTGGAGTGCTGGAATATTCAAATCAGATTAGCAGAACGGATCAGTACTACTGATTTCGACGGCCGCTACGCTCGTCATCATCAGCGTTCTTGTTCGCTTTTACCACTTATGAAGGTGGATGCTTTTTTCAATGAAACATCAGCTATTTAACTAATTTTTGCCAGTAAATAGAATACAAGACTTATTTTCCATGGTAAATTCTTGCATTTTTATTTCAACTAAATTTAGTCAGCTTTGAAATTTCACCTATCTGATTAATATCCAACACTACCACACTTATTGTTTTTCGCTTTTGATGAGTATTCTTTTTTAATACATTCACTCAAAGCTGTTTGTTTGGTTTTTGTTATTATACATGCCTTTAACAGTCTTCAGTTGCTTGTCTTGATTTTTAGTTCTAGGCAGCCAACCGAGAAGTAAACACATGCATATAACTTATTGCAACGGGCCGATTGCATAGTAATTATTTTACGTAATTTTTATTTTATTTGAACTAATAGGTAAAGTCTGAAAAATTTTTTTTATATTATTTCGGCTTTCTAGTTCAATAATTGAATTAATGTAAATTCAAATTATTTTTATTAAGAGTGGAGTGCTGGAATATTCAAATCAGATTAGCAGAACGGATCAGTACTACTGATTTCGACGGCCGCTACGCTCGTCATCATCAGCGTTCTTGTTCGCTTTTACCACTTATGAAGGTGGATGCTTTTTTCAATGTAACATCAGCTATTTAACTAATTTTTGCCAGTAAATAGAATACAAGACTTATTTTCCATGGTAAATTCTTGCATTTTTATTTCAACTAAATTTAGTCAGCTTTGAAATTTCACCTATCTGATTAATATCCAACACTACCACACTTATTGTTTTTCGCTTTTGATGAGTAAAGGCATTAAAAAGATGTTTAAAGAGAAAAACCAACAGACTTTATCAAAAAATAAGACAATATCTAATTATAAAGGTGATGGATTGATGCAGTTTAACCCTCATAAGCCAAACTATATATACTGGGATGATCCAAATGAGATGGTAGATCGACTTCGACTACTGGTATCATCACAAGCTGCAGGTCATACTAATCATAATAACGAAATTGTATCAATTATTGAAGAACTTCGCGAAGCTAATATAATAGAATAATCTATATAAAGGATGTCTGTTGATAAGTTTGGACATTATCTAAACGATACAAGCAATATAATTTCATTGAAAAATGCCCCTAAAATGTTGGCGTTCTTTATGGATGCGAACAACAACATCGATGTCCAAAACAAAAGAATCAAAAATGTGGCAAAAGTTGTGGAAGAAAACGATGTTATCAATAAATTGTTTCTGCAAACTCAAATCGAAAAAATAGAACACAAGCTATTAAAATACTTTAAGGAAGATACAAATTAAGTAAATATTTAGTTGAAATTTTAAAAAACTTGACGAAAGATTCTGTTTATAATGTCAAAGATGCCAAGGATCTCAAAAACCGAGTTACAAATTTTACGATAAATGATAACGAAAGCCTTATATCTTTTGATGTAATTTCCCTTTTTCCGAGCATTCCCATAAATCTGGCTTTAAAAACGATTGAGAAGAAATGGAGTACATTAGAACAACATACGAGGATACCTAAAAATATTTTTATGGAGATGATATCACTTTGTATAAAAGAGGGTAGATATTTTAGATACCAGGACAGATTGTATGAGCAAAGAAAAGGAATGCCAATGGGCTCACCGGCCTCTCCTATAATAGCGGATATTATTATGGAGGAACTATTGGACGCGTCTCTAAGAAAAATGGAAAACAAACCAAGATTATTGGTCAAATATGTAGATGATCTTTTCGCGGTTGTAAGATCAGACAGTGTTGAAAACACTTTGCAAGTACTAAATGCTTTTAATGAACAAATAAAATTTACAATGGAGGTAGAAAAGGATGGAAATCTACCGTATTTGGACTCGGTCATAATTAGGCAAGGCAATACATTGAAGTTGGATTGGTATCAAAAGCCATTGTGCTCAGGAAGATTGATAAATTTCTATTCAAAACATCCAAGAAAAATAATTATGAACACTGCTATTAATTTTATTACAAGAGTATTATCTATTAGTGACCAGACATTCCACTCAAAAAATATTAACAAAATTAAGAATATTCTAGCAAAGAATGATTTCCCAAGAAAAACTATATTAGATCTATTGGAACATGTAAAAGCCAAAAGCGGCAATGAACGTATTCAAACAGAAAAAGCACCCAAATCATATAAATCATCAACATATATACCGGGGTTCTCTGAAAGACTAAAGCAGTCTGACATTTACGACAAAGACAAAAACCAATTAGCGTTCAGAACTTTTAACACAAACAATAAACTGTTCAGTACAACAAAATCAAGATTAAAAAATGATGAAAAATCGAATATAGTGTATAAAATTGGTTGTAATGGAGACGGGTCCAATATATGCCAAAAGGTATATGTTGGTACCACAAAAACAAAATTGAAGACTAGGATGGCTTCACATAAGTCTGACTTAAAATCAACTCAAAAACCACTATCACAAAAAACTGCACTTGCGGCCCACTGTGCTTTAACAGGTCATAAGCCAAATTTCGAACATGTAAAAGTACTCAAATCAGAGACTAATTATAAAAAGAGATATACACTGGAAATGCTACATATAATAAATGTACCAGCTAACAAGAGGCTAAATTATAAGAGCGATGTAGAAAAATGCGCGCAGATATATAGAAGCACGATAAACAAATATAGACCAAAACAAAAATAGTGTTTGTTTGGATATTGATAAGGGCTGATTAAAGTAAAGCCTAAACAACGCTTTTTACTTAAAAGTTTATTTATTTATTTTTCAAAAATGTAAATTTACAATACAATTAATTCCAATTTACCTTTTTGTAATTATATTTTTATTATATTTTGTGTTGTTTTTTCACTTGTTGTTTTTGTATATATTTTTAGATTCCCCTGAAGATGATCAACGAAGTTGATCGAAATATCGGGAAAATAAAATATTAAAATAAATAAAATGAAAATCAGGAGTTTTTTCAATTTATTAAACGGACCTCAAGCTGAACTAAATCTTTTTTAAAAATTAATTAAATAAAAGGTTCTACTAAAATTACACAATAATTAAGTTTACACGGGAAGCACACCGCAACTAAAAGTCACAATGGCTTTATACACAAGCATTAAACTAAAATACAACAAAAACACAATTAACATCATTAAAAAATATTCCAAATATAATAAAAGTGTGGCAAATATAAAAACTACAACATCGTTTCTTATAAAATGCAGACAAGCAGGAATTATTCCAAATTGTATACATAATTCAACGAAACATATATTTAATTTATTCAAAACTAATAACTATATACCTCAAAATATACAGAGAGCTTTAAATAAACATATTTACAGATTTCATTTCATAATACTAAAGTTAATGATACAACAAAAACATAAACAAATAATTAATAATAACAAAACACTAAATTTAACAACGATGAAACTAAATAAACTTGTGGACGAGGAGGATTTCAAAATGCTTATGGAGAGTGAAGAAAGTATTTTAAAAAGCTTTCTAGTTAAAAAGAAAAGTACACATATAAGAAAATTTGAAAAATTGAGAGAGATTAACAAAAAGGAGATAAATATGAAGTACAATAACGAGTGGTTTATAAACAAAACAAATAAAGAAATACCAACAAATGTACAGTGGCTTCTTTCACTGGGACCAAAATTTGCATTACCACAAACAACAAAAACATTTCCTTTATTTAAATGCATTGTAGATGGTGAAGAATGCATACAAACACTGGAAAATAAAGAACAACAAGAAATAGCGCGAACAAAACTTGTATCACTATGTAACGAATTCCATGTTTATGGTATATAGTCTTGGGAACGGAGCTACCTAATATTCCGGCCGTGCTCGTCGTTGGGTTGGGTACTTTGTTCCCGTATGTAAAAAAAAAAATTCGCTACTAAAGACTTTAAATTTAGGTAGCTAAGAAAATCAAAATAATCATACAGTAGTAAAGAAAAGAAGAAGACATTGATTGACAATTGGAATGTAACTTATGATGGAATCTGTTACACTAAGTCTAGCCCACCCTCCATGCTGATAAAATTCAAGTTTAATTATCAGCCCATTGCAAAAACAGAGGACAAAAAAAACTAAAAGAAATTTACCCCATATCTTTCACTTCACCTTTCGTAATACCTTAATAAATTCAACGTTTCATTTCATATTCGAAATCAATATATAAATCTGAATTTATTAATAAATAAACAACAAAATAATAAGGAACAATTTAGAATAAATGAAAATACTAAGTGGTAATTGTGTAGTTAGTATAACAATTGGTCACAAAAAAAAAATAAATTAATTTAAATTAAACGTGTACTTGAAATTAATTAACGAATTCAAAGAAAACGAAACTAACTAGAAGATTTGGTGAAACTTGTTAGGTAAAAGAAGAATTTAAATTATGGTGAAGTTTCTTTTGCAAAGAAGTATCAATGTATTCTAATTATGTAAACTAATTAAGAAAACGTATCATGAATATGGTTAGCGTAAATTATAAATATTTAGATATTTATGGCACTGTTCGTAAAAAAAAATAGTAATAAGATTAGTAAAAACTAAATTAAAATTTAATAAGATATTAATCTTACATTTTCTTAATTAAAATTCGAGTTTTAGAGAGAGGTTATTTGTCAAATAATATATATAAATAGCAACACAACTTACTTTTTCATTATCCCACGATGTCAGCAGGCGCCAGATGACAGTAGAATTGTTGCGAATTAAACTTAATTTTGAGTATAGATGTTGAGTGTATTATATGTGTGGATTATTAGTTTAAATTTTAATTTACATTTATAACCGAATGAAATTTATGATTTTTGTATGAATGCGCTAATTTTTGTGAGTGTATGTACGATCTCGAGTGTTGATGAAGAGTGTATGCACGTATGCTTTATGTAATTGACTAAAATAAAGTTAAAATTGAATTAGGTGACCATTTCCAAAATTAATTAATATAAGTAATTTCAAAACCACGAGAAATACTATAAAAAGTAAGTAGATACCGCGAAATAAATTTATGTAGAGTTTAGGAAGTTAATTAACATGACTAAATTTATGAACTTTTGAATTTAAAACAAAATCGTTTATGTATATAAATATGTGCCAAATTGGTATAAGCAACTTAAATTTCTTTAACTCTGCAACATAAACTGTAAATGGTGTTCACACCAGGATGAAGTTGAGTTATGGTTTTCACAATAAATAAAAAAAATCTCTACAGGAACGTCCTAGGATTTGCTTTTAATTAAAGTTGGTATGGAATAACTAAAAATTTCCAGTTATAGCATCTAGATCCCAATGTAAATTTTTGCAGACTTGACCAATTCCGGAATCGTATGACTCCTCTTTTAATTAGTTATTTTGATGTAGGAATATTTACAAAAAAGAGCTTATTTCCAATAAATCTTGCAATCCTATAGTTCCACAATAAATTTGGATGACTTAATAATGGCACAACAGATAAAAATTCAGCTAAACTTCCAAGCAGAATATCTTCTCCAAGCAATAGAACATTTCAAAATTTTTATTTTATATTTTTTTAACTGTTCCTGAACTTGCGATCCTCTTTTTTCAAACTATTTTTTTCCAATCCCCAAAATTTTTTAATTTCAAAATTAAAATAAAATTCAAAGGCAACCACTCAAAAAAAAAATATATATATTTCTGTAAATCTAAAGTAAAACAAACTCAAGTAAAATTGACGCCATCACAAAGCAGATTAAAGACAAACGTTGCTGCAGAGTTTAATCTGAAACAAGCGACAAATATCTAGATTAAAAGTATACAAATTTATATCCATATATCTTTAATATGGTAAACACCGGTGTGACCTCCTAATACATCCTCCAGCTCATAGTTGACATTGCCAATTTGCCGTTTTACCACTGCTTTTACCCCAGTAGGAGCAAGTTTGGCATTAAAACTATCTATCAGCGAGCTCTGGGCAAAGTTCCGACGTATCACTGACTGGCCAATATTGAATTCTCTTCTACGGGCTCTCAGATTATATGTCTTCACGTTCCTGTTATATGCCTCCTGTATCTTCGTCCGTATAGAGTCTCGTAACATAGTAAAATTGTCTTGTCTGTTTATTTCCACGTCCGTTTCCTCCAAAAGTTTCAGATTCCGTAAGATTGTATAGTCCCGCCCATGAACAATCATCCTCTGACCAAACACCAGTTCATAAGGCGTCAGCCCAGTCGTCTGATGTATGCTGTTGCGAATAGCACAATTTACACTTGCCAAATATTTGTCCCATTGTCGTTGATCATCACGAACATATGACCGGAGAGCTTCGTTAATTGACCTATTGACTCTTTCACTCGCATTTGATTGAGGACTGTGCACAGCTGTAAATTTGTGATCTATTCCAAATTTATCGATTAGCTTCCTAAATTCGTTTGACTTGAACTGGCTGCCATTATCGGAAACAATGATTTCTGGAACACCAAAACACGTAAAAATTTCGTTTTCAAGATACTCAACAACAGGTTTTGTAACAAATTTTTTTAAGGTCTTCAAAAAAGTATACTTTGAAAAATGGTCCAAAATAATTAATATCCCTATATTTCCATTCCTGGTACGGGGAAAAGGTCCAATGAAGTCCATGTACAGACGTTGAAATGGCCTTTCCGTCTCGACCATTTGACCCATAGGTGGCTTAAGTGATATATTTGGGACTTTAGATGTTTTGCATAAAGAGCAATTCGTGACGTAATTCTTTATATCTATAACCAATTTTGGCCAGAAGAAGAATTTCCTTATGCGATGAATGGTTTTGGCTATACCACCATGTGCAGCATTTGGTGTGTCATGTGCTGCATACATTACATCCTTACGGAGTTCTTCTGGGACAAAAAGCTTCCAAGAGTCGGACTCGTCTATATTTCCAGATGTGAAATTGGTTCTCTTGTATATAAATTTCTCAACAACTTTATAGTCCGGGAGCTCTGCTTTCGTAAATTCGTCCCTAAGACGAGCATAGTTAATACTTTCAAAAGCGACAGAATCAAGATCGATTGAGGGTAACACTTCTAGATCTAATTGGGAAACTAAATTTCCGTTATCGAATGATCGAGATAAGGCATCCGGCACAACATTATCTTTACCTTTACGGTGTTCGATAACGAAATCAAATCCTTGCAGTTTGAGTGACCACCTCGCCAAACGCCCAGTTAAGTCCTTCTGCCTCATCAGCCATTTTAGGCTTGAATGATCAGTAATGACTCTAAATGGGTGGCCCTCGATATACGCTCTGAACTTCTTAATTGCCAAGATGACTGCTAGACACTCCAATTCAGTTATCGAATAATTCCTCTGTGCTTGTTCAGTTTTTGGGACATATACGCTATCTGCCTCTCATTATCTTCTTCATCGAGCTGTGCTAAAACAGCGCCTATTCCAAACGAACTTGCATCGCATTGCAGTATGAATGGATTGTTGAAGTTCGCATGAACCAAAACAGGTGCAGAAGTCAACTTCTGCTTAATGGCTTCAAACGACCTCTGAGCATCTTCCGTCCATGAAAAGTGCTTTCTTTTACACAACAATTCTGTCAAATAAAATGTAATGGTAGCATAATCGTCAATAAATCGACGGTACCAGCCTGCCATACCGAGAAATTGTCGAAGTTGTCGTACCGATTTGGGTGCTGGAAAATCGGAGATGGCGTTTACTTTTCCCGGATCAGTTCTTAAGCAGCCTTCACCAACAATATATCCCAAGTACTGAACCTCTTTTATGCCAAAACTGCTTTTCTTTATATTTATGGTCAGATTCGCTTTACGTAATTGTGTGGCTACCTCCTGTAAATGTCTAATGTGTTCATCAAAATCCTTTGAAATAATAAGTAGGTCATCGAGATACACAAAAACGTTGGACTTTAAATAATACGGAATGACTTGGTCCATCAGTCTAGACATTGTCTGCGGTGCATTGCATAATCCAAACGGCATCCTTGTAAATTGGTACAATGGCCGATTAGGGATTGTGAATGCGGTCTTCGGTTTTGAAGTTTCGTCCAATTTAATCTGCCAAAAGGCATCTTTCAAATCCACTTTTGAAATGAAATAAATTGGAGGAAGCCTTGAAATTAGTCCGTCTATGTTGGGGATAGGGTATGCGTCCTTTGTCGTAACTGAATTCAATTTGCGGCTGTCCACACAAAAACGTACTTTCCCAGGCTTTACGATTAAAACACCCGGAGATGACCAAGGAGATATTGGGCACTCTTCTATTACACCTGCTTTTATCATCCGATCGATTTCTCCGCACAAAAGTTTTTCCCTAGCAGGAGATATCGGATAATACCTCTGCTTAATGGGAGTTGCATTTCCCGTATCAATATTATGCTCTATGAGCGATGTACAACCTAATCCATCACGTTCAGAATTTGGAAAATAATTAATGGTACATTGTAGTTGCTGTTGCTGATTTGTAGTCAAGAGTATTTTGTCTGGATTTTCGTCCAAACTAATTTCATTTACAGTATTTACTGAAATAATTTGAATTCCGAACTTCTCCCAAAAATCCATCCCGCAAATAATCTCCTGAGTAATAGACGGAATCAATAAAAAGTCGGCTAATTTGGTTTGGTCATTATAACCAATTTCTAATCTTACTGTTCCTAAAACACGTTGACTTTGTCCATCAGCTGTCTTAACGTTACCAGCTCCTCGTCTATAGGCGCCATTGTTAATGATTTCTTCACATAAATCACCACCAATAACATTAACATTCGCGCCACTATCTAACAAGGCAAAACGATTTTTATCATGTAGGTTAAGTAAAATATAGGGCCTATTATCCTTCTGTTTGGTTATCAACGATGATATAACATATTTCCTAAAATGTTTTCTTCGTTTGTAAAAATCATTAATTCTCCTGGCTGATCTGCTGGGCTGGCATGCAAGATCAGATCCATTAAAAATTCTATTTCTGGCTATATTATAATCTCGCAACCGAACATGATAGGGTCGTTGCAATGGGTGAATTGAGGTCAAATCAGGTTCATTTGACATAGCAGGTATTTCTGTTTCAGTAAATAGTTTTGTCACATTAGGTATATTAGACTCATCTAGTGAAATACATTTAGCATCTTGGTTACTAACGTTTGATAACGTGTATTCTAATTTTGTCTTGGATGTCCGTCCTTCTGCTGACGAACATCCCGGGATAAGTTTCCCCGATTCTTAGAACAATTAAGGCATTTTGGTTTATAGATGTTTTTGGCTCCACATCCATAACAAAACACAGTTCGTGGTTCTAAGCAATCGATAAAGCTGTGACCAACATTTTCACAATTCCAACACACTGATGTCTTAACCATCAAACAAACTTCCGTGTTGGGATCATTTAATTTAGGGTCTAAATCAATTTGATTGTCATCATTAATGACTTCTGAAACATGTCCTTTTTGATAAGTGCGTTTATTCGTGTTAGAAGCAAGCATGTCTTTAACAAATTTTTCGTGCTTTCTCACAGCACGTCTTAGATGACCAACTCGGATGATCTCCAAATGGAGAAGTTCATGCCTCACCTCAGGTCTTAAATTCCTCTGAATGGTTTCACATAATTCAGAGTCAGATAATGGAATGCGTAGTCTATCACATAATACCATAATAGCATCGTAATACTCGTCAAAGGATTCGTTTTGTTGCTGCTTTCTCCGCAAAATATCTTCTTTGATATCAAAATCAGTATTGTAGTCCTTATATTGTCTTTTTAATGCGTCGCACAGTTCATCCCAATCCATATCAACGCAACTTTTGTGAAACCGCCAAAACCATTTTAATGCTTTTCCTTCGAAAAGAATATGAGCATGCTCACAAAGAAGTCCAAAATTTCCTTTAAGATTTGCATTGGTGAGAGTATTAACTCTATAAATAAAATCATCTATCGTAAAATCTGTGGTATCGCCATTAAAGCGAATCCGCCAATTTCGAATCAACCCAAGTATCCTTTCTGAGTTCCGATCTGAGTCTACTTCAAAAGGTGGATTACGAATTCCGTTGTTCTGTCGTTCATTGCGTGTATCCATATCTCTGTTCTCTACTATATCTTGTTGTAAATCTAAACGTTCCGTTTCATCAGTTAGTCTACCTTGTTCTTCGTTCGATAAAGTTAGCTGTCGAAATCCATCAGTCATCATAGTAATAATTTCATCCCTAAAACTTATTAATGAATCGTCTACAATCTGACGAACTCTATTGTCATCCAAACTTTCATGCTCTAATGCTTCCCTACGAGATTGGAATCGAGTCTTTGGTTTTCCAACCGAATTCTTTCGAATTGAAACACCACCACAAGCTCCTTCATCTAAGTTAGTATTAGAGTTTGCTATATCCTGCCCCACCTGATCAGGTATATTTCCGGTACTACGCACCAGTGGCATTTTAAGTAAAAAAAAAAAATCTAATACACTAAACTAAGCAAAAAAAAAATAAATAAATAAAGTAAAACCGAAATAGTCAAATCTCAAAAATTACAGAAAAGAGTCTGCCTCAAGTTTTAACAACAATCAAAAGGAATATTATTACTACTCAGTGAAGCATTCAAATATGGGCTTAAAATAAAAGAAATAATAATAATGAAGATAATGAACTAAAATGAAAATCTGCAAGAAAACTAAAACGAAAAAATAAATAAAAAAATAAAGTAAAACAAAAAAGTAAAATACCTACCAATAACCAATCAATTATCAACCAACTTGAGAAAATATAAATCATAAAAGAAAACTAACAATATCTGTCGGAGACTTCCGGCAGAGGCCAGATAGAATACTGTTCCAGAACAGAAAATGCGTTAGACAAAAATATAACAAAATTGTAAGTCCGTTGCAGGAAAGTATTCGACTATAATCAATTAACTTCAGTCCATGCATCCGGAAAATACAAATCGAACAACAAAAAAAAAATTCATAAAAAAAATGCATACAAAAATAATAATAATTTATTTTTTTTTTTTTTTTAAGAGTTAAAGAGTTAAAGAGCTAAACGAGGATTGAACCGATACTAACCAGAACAATATCTCAAAATCGAACCCAAACCCTGATAACAGTAATATCATTACATGTAAATTAGGAATTGTTCACCATATTGGCAATATACAAATATATCCAAACTTACAAATAATAAAACAAAAGTTAAGAAAATCAAAAGAAAATAATGTAACCATATGAAAATATCAACCCACTTAAGATTCAAAGGCCCTCAGAATCAAGATGAAAATGCACAAAAAAAAAAGTTTTGAAGATAACGATATCTGAGGCCCCACGTTGGGCGCCAAAAATCTCTGTAACGAATTCCATGTTTATGGTATATAGTCTTGGGAACGGAGCTACCTAATATTCCGGCCGTGCTCGTCGTTGGGTTGGGTACTTTGTTCCCGTATGTAAAAAAAAAATTTCGCTACTAAAGACTTTAAATTTAGGTAGCTAAGAAAATCAAAATAATCATACAGTAGTAAAGAAAAGAAGAAGACATTGATTGACAATTGGAATGTAACTTATGATGGAATCTGTTACACTAAGTCTAGCCCACCCTCCATGCTGATAAAATTCAAGTTTAATTATCAGCCCATTGCAAAAACAGAGGACAAAAAAAACTAAAAGAAATTTACCCCATATCTTTCACTTCACCTTTCGTAATACCTTAATAAATTCAACGTTTCATTTCATATTCGAAATCAATATATAAATCTGAATTTATTAATAAATAAACAACAAAATAATAAGGAACAATTTAGAATAAATGAAAATACTAAGTGGTAATTGTGTAGTTAGTATAACAATTGGTCACAAAAAAAAATAAATTAATTTAAATTAAACGTGTACTTGAAATTAATTAACGAATTCAAAGAAAACGAAACTAACTAGAAGATTTGGTGAAACTTGTTAGGTAAAAGAAGAATTTAAATTATGGTGAAGTTTCTTTTGCAAAGAAGTATCAATGTATTCTAATTATGTAAACTAATTAAGAAAACGTATCATGAATATGGTTAGCGTAAATTATAAATATTTAGATATTTATGGCACTGTTCGTAAAAAAAATAGTAATAAGATTAGTAAAAACTAAATTAAAATTTAATAAGATATTAATCTTACATTTTCTTAATTAAAATTCGAGTTTTAGAGAGAGGTTATTTGTCAAATAATATATATAAATAGCAACACAACTTACTTTTTCATTATCCCACGATGTCAGCAGGCGCCAGATGACAGTAGAATTGTTGCGAATTAAACTTAATTTTGAGTATAGATGTTGAGTGTATTATATGTGTGGATTATTAGTTTAAATTTTAATTTACATTTATAACCGAATGAAATTTATGATTTTTGTATGAATGCGCTAATTTTTGTGAGTGTATGTACGATCTCGAGTGTTGATGAAGAGTGTATGCACGTATGCTTTATGTAATTGACTAAAATAAAGTTAAAATTGAATTAGGTGACCATTTCCAAAATTAATTAATATAAGTAATTTCAAAACCACGAGAAATACTATAAAAAGTAAGTAGATACCGCGAAATAAATTTATGTAGAGTTTAGGAAGTTAATTAACATGACTAAATTTATGAACTTTTGAATTTAAAACAAAATCGTTTATGTATATAAATATGTGCCAAATTGGTATAAGCAACTTAAATTTCTTTAACTCTGCAACATAAACTGTAAATGGTGTTCACACCAGGATGAAGTTGAGTTATGGTTTTCACAATAAATAAAAAAAATCTCTACAGGAACGTCCTAGGATTTGCTTTTAATTAAAGTTGGTATGGAATAACTAAAAATTTCCAGTTATAGCATCTAGATCCCAATGTAAATTTTTGCAGACTTGACCAATTCCGGAATCGTATGACTCCTCTTTTAATTAGTTATTTTGATGTAGGAATATTTACAAAAAAGAGCTTATTTCCAATAAATCTTGCAATCCTATAGTTCCACAATAAATTTGGATGACTTAATAATGGCACAACAGATAAAAATTCAGCTAAACTTCCAAGCAGAATATCTTCTCCAAGCAATAGAACATTTCAAAATTTTTATTTTATATTTTTTTAACTGTTCCTGAACTTGCGATCCTCTTTTTTCAAACTATTTTTTTCCAATCCCCAAAATTTTTTAATTTCAAAATTAAAATAAAATTCAAAGGCAACCACTAAAAAAAAAATATATATATATTTCTGTAAATCTAAAGTAAAACAAACTCAAGTAAAATTGACGCCATCACAACTAATTGATGATCACTTAGGCAAAAACAAACACAATAAGAGAGAAAAGCTTATACTTGACACAGTGGGACAGGCCGAACGTTTTCTGAAACAAAATCAAGATATATTGATATTGAATTCAGATAAAGGAAATAATACAGTGGCTATGTTGCAAAATGACTATGAAATGAAAATGAATAATATTATTGGAGATTTGTGTACATATAGGCGACTGAGAAAAGACCCAACCACAACCCTGCAAAGCAAAAACAATTCACTAATAGACCAGCTTTTCAATATGAATCTTATTAGTTTATCTGACAAAAATAGATTAATTACAAAAACGGCCACATCACCAAGGATCTATGGGCTGCCTAAAGTACATAAAAGTGATATGCCGCTTCGACCCATTTGCTCGTCCATAAATTCGCCGTCATACAAATTAAGTAAATATTTAGTTGAAATTTTAAAAAACTTGACGAAAGATTCTGTTTATAATGCCAAAGATGCCAAGGATCTCAAAAACCGAGTTACAAATTTTACGATAAATGATAACGAAAGCCTTATATCTTTTGATGTAATTTCCCTTTTTCCGAGCATTCCCATAAATCTGGCTTTAAAAACGATTGAGAAGAAATGGAGTACATTAGAACAACATACGAGGATACCTAAAAATATTTTTATGGAGATGATATCACTTTGTATAAAAGAGGGTAGATATTTTAGATACCAGGACAGATTGTATGAGCAAAGAAAAGGAATGCCAATGGGCTCACCGGCCTCTCCTATAATAGCGGATATTATTATGGAGGAACTATTGGACGCGTCTCTAAGAAAAATGGAAAACAAACCAAGATTATTGGTCAAATATGTAGATGATCTTTTCGCGGTTGTAAGATCAGACAGTGTTGAAAACACTTTGCAAGTACTAAATGCTTTTAATGAACAAATAAAATTTACAATGGAGGTAGAAAAGGATGGAAATCTACCGTATTTGGACTCGGTCATAATTAGGCAAGGCAATACATTGAAGTTGGATTGGTATCAAAAGCCATTGTGCTCAGGAAGATTGATAAATTTCTATTCAAAACATCCAAGAAAAATAATTATGAACACTGCTATTAATTTTATTACAAGAGTATTATCTATTAGTGACCAGACATTCCACTCAAAAAATATTAACAAAATTAAGAATATTCTAGCAAAGAATGATTTCCCAAGAAAAACTATATTAGATCTATTGGAACATGTAAAAGCCAAAAGCGGCAATGAACGTATTCAAACAGAAAAAGCACCCAAATCATATAAATCATCAACATATATACCGGGGTTCTCTGAAAGACTAAAGCAGTCTGACATTTACGACAAAGACAAAAACCAATTAGCGTTCAGAACTTTTAACACAAACAATAAACTGTTCAGTACAACAAAATCAAGATTAAAAAATGATGAAAAATCGAATATAGTGTATGTATAAAATTGGTTGTAATGGAGACGGGTCCAATATATGCCAAAAGGTATATGTTGGTACCACAAAAACAAAATTGAAGACTAGGATGGCTTCACATAAGTCTGACTTAAAATCAACTCAAAAACCACTATCACAAAAAACTGCACTTGCGGCCCACTGTGCTTTAACAGGTCATAAGCCAAATTTCGAACATGTAAAAGTACTCACATCAGAGACTAATTATAAAAAGAGATATACACTGGAAATGCTACATATAATAAATGTACCAGCTAACAAGAGGCTAAATTATAAGAGCGATGTAGAAAAATGCGCGCAGATATATAGAAGCACGATAAACAAATATAGACCAAAACAAAAATAGTGTTTGTTTGGATATTGATAAGGGCTGATTAAAGTAAAGCCTAAACAACGCTTTTTACTTAAAAGTTTATTTATTTATTTTTCAAAAATGTAAATTTACAATACAATTAATTCCAATTTACCTTTTTGTAATTATATTTTTATTATATTTTGTGTTGTTTTTTCACTTGTTGTTTTTGTATATATTTTTAGATTCCCCTGAAGATGATCAACGAAGTTGATCGAAATATCGGGAAAATAAAATATTAAAATAAATAAAATGAAAATCAGGAGTTTTTTCAATTTATTAAACGGACCTCAAGCTGAACTAAATCTTTTTTAAAAATTAATTAAATAAAAGGTTCTACTAAAATTACACAATAATTAAGGAAGATAACAACAATATTCATGATACTCTAAGAACTCAAATCGAAATGCTACAACATGCAATAATATTACAGTTGGAAGAGAATAAGAAAATGCAAGAAACTATTTCCAAAATCAAACATTTTTTGGAAGACGGATATCTACAAAAATTTGTTGAAAGTATACAAAAGAAAAGTTACTGAGAAGATTTATAGATTTGAAAATTACTTGTTTGTGTCAATAGCTAAAAGTGTATCAAATAGATCACAACACATCAAAAATAATTCTTAATACTAAAAAATGACTTAAAAAAGAATTTTAGTAAATGAACTCCATAAGCAAGCTCGAAAATCTCTTTTACGTCGTAGAGTTGTGATGAAAGGAATAGATGATCTTTGGCAAGCTGATTTAGTTATAATGGGAAATTATTCTATGGACAATAAAAATTATAGATTTTTGTTAACTGTAATTGACACATTCTCCAAATTTGCATGGGCAGTGCCACTTAAAACAAAAACTGCACTTGAAACAACCCAAGCCATGTCAGATATTTTTCAATTGGGACGAGTACCAAAAAACCTACGAACAGATGATGGTAAAGAATTTTTCAATAAACACTTTGGAAAATGTATGGATAAGTACAAAATTAATCACTATTCAACGTATAGCAGAATGAAAGCATCAATAGTAGAACGATTTAATAGAACAATAAAAGGGATGATGTGGAAAGAATTTAGTTTTAGTGGTACATACAATTGGCTTGATATCTCCAAAGATCTATTAGAATCATATAATAAGCGGCATTCCCATTTGGGAATAAAAAAAAATTAATTCTGTATTGTAAATTATAAATAAATAAATAAAAATGCATTAAAGAGTTTTGTGATATATATATATATATATATATATATATATATATATATATATATATATATATATATATATATATATATATATATATATATATATATATATATATATATATATATATATATATATATATATATATATATATATATATATATATATATATATATATATATATATATATATATATATATATATATATATATAGTATCTAGTTTTCAAGCAAAAGCTCTCTGTTTTATATAAAAAACAATTAACAGTAACAATTGTATTTTTATTTCAATATTTCGCTACTCCTTTGTGTAGCATCGTCAGGAAATAATTAATGTTGAAATTGATAATAATAATATTTGGAAAATAGTTTGTCATATAATAATTTGAAATATATGCCTTAACATTAATTATCTGATTGTGATGGTACATTAATTTCGTGTAACAGTTCCGATATAAATCTACGTTAATCTACTATACTCTAAATAAAGTATTAACATTTAACACAAATATAACAGAATAAATTCATGTTATGTAATGTATCAAATGTTAACAGTACAAACAAAAATCAATACATATGTATATTCATGTTATTTTGCGTATCAAATGTCTCTAATTCTGAGCTACATTTTCTACATCCGCCTTAAAATTAATTCTCTTATGTGGTGTTACATCAATTATGTGCAACATTTCTAATATAAATCTACGTTTATAATTCTGTTCTGTATTTAAAACTGAAACATTTTCAAAGTTAGGATAGTGATTTAATTGTGAACAATGTGATGATAATGCTGTCTTTTGTGAATTAATATGTCTGTATTTCTGATCAGATCTACGACCAGCAATCCTAGTTCTCAATTTATTCTTTGTTGTACCTACATATACCTTATCACAATTCTCTAAGTCATTCCCATTACAAGGTATCTCATATACTATGTTCGACATGTCCAATTTCGGTACTTTATCTTTTGTCTTAATAAAAATTCTGTTCAATGTGTTATATGATTTATGAGCGACTCTATATTTATTAGTGTCAAATATACTTGATCTCTTTAATCTTTCAGATATTCCAGGTATATAAGTCATAGACTTGAAAATTTTCGGTTCAACCACATTTAATGTATTATTAATCCTTCTGAATTTATAATTACCCATTAATTTATAAATAAGCTGGATAGGAAAATCATTCTCACGAAGTATATTCTTAATTATCCTTTCATTCTTTCTATGAAACCCTCTGTCACTTAACGTTAGTACTCTCTCTATCAAGTTATTTGCTGTGTTAATAATAGTCCTCTTATTATGCTTGGAATAATAATTAATAATTCTCCCTGAAGCTGTTGGTTTTTGATACCAATCCGTTATCAAATTGTTACCTTTTCTTATTACTAGTGTATCCAAATAAGGAAGCCTAGAGTTGCACTCTTTCTCTATTGTAAATCTAATAGAAGGATTAAATCCATTCATTGTTTCTAACATATTATCTATACCGCATTCAGAAATAATACAAAACAAATCATCCACATATTTGGTCATTAAATCTGGTTTTATATCAAGTTTCTCTATACAAACGTCCAGTAATTTCTCCATCACTATATCAGCAACAATTGGAGAAGCTGGAGATCCCATTGGAAGGCCCTTACGTTGTAAATATATATTTTTATCATACCGGAAATATCTATTATCTTCCATACAAAATTTTAAGATACGAAAAAATAAGTTCCTGTCTATTGTTGTAAATTCCTTGATCAAATCCCACTTATCTTCTATTGTACTAATTGCCAAATCAACTGGAATGCTGGGAAATAAAGCTACTACATCAAATGAAACTAATCTTTCATTATGCAGTATACGTTTGTTAAGTAATCTCTTCTTAAAATCAAGTGAGTCTCTAATATTATAGATAGAATGTTCAGTAAGCCTTTTTAATATATTCGTGATATATTTACATAGTCCATATGATGGAGATTTTACGAAAGAACAAATTGGTCTTAATGGAAAGTCTATTTTATGAATTTTCGGTAATCCATATAATCTAAGAGCAATAGCAACATTAGTCTTTAGTCTGTTTCTGTCTAAATTCGTAAGAATTTCTTTCCTAAAAAGTTCATCTGTTCGTTGGATCTCTATTAAGTAGTTCATATTGCTCATCATCACCAACAATATTATTAATTCTAATATTGTAGTCATGTCTATTCAAAGCTACAGTTGTGTTACCCTTATCAGCCTTCAAAATATAAATATCCTTATTTCTCCTTAAGAAATTTTCTGCTTCATTAACCTTATCCAATATGTATCTATCTCTATTAGTCAATCTCATCCTATTAACATGACTATCAATCACAGTTGTCATTCTAGTTCTAGCTATTTCCTGTTCCTCTCTTTCTGTATTGTCTGTATTAAATCTTCTCCGTCTGTTATCGTCTTTAACATGGGAAATTCTTCTCGTCTAACTGGTAAAGCAAATTTATGTCCAAGTGATAGTATCCATTGTACGTCTATTGGAATATCAATATCAGTTATATTGTTAAACCATTTTTGGTTAAATCTTATTCCTAGTTCTTTCTTTTGTAAAATTCTTAAACTATCAAACTTTTTCCTATGAATTCTTCTTACCTTTTCATTAAAAGATGCTGCTAATCTGTCCTCATATCTTAGAAATTCTTCCATATCCCTTTCTGTAAAATGTCTTCGTAAATGCATTTCTATCAAACCTATCTCACCTTGAAAATGTTTAAGCAAATCATGTTTTTGTCTTATAACACAAGACTGCTATCTTTTGATCAAACTGAATTTTCAAGAATTTTATCAGCTTGATGTCTAATATTTAAATCTTTATTTTTAGAATAAGCTATGTCGTGATTTTTGCAGGCAGAGTCCAATAAATTGATTCCTTTATCACCTCGATTTAAACGTTTTTGTAGTTTAGTTCCAGGTCCACAGTATTGATATCCAGGAAGATGAAGTTCAACAGGAAGAGAGTTTATTATTTTATCTAGTAAACCTGCTCCAACGAAGGTGTTTTTATGACTAAATGACTTTTGATAATGTATAACGATCTTATTTATTTATTTTTACTATACTAAAAGGTAACAAACATGAATTGCATTTAGTTATAAAAATGCAGTTAGTAAAACAACGTAAAAATATTTTAGTTCGAAACATTGATGATTCATCGAACATCAGTTCAAAAATAAAACATAGTTCACTCCTACCAAATTCTATTCGTGTTCTAATAGTGGGACCATCAAATTGTGGAAAGACTAATGTTATGATTGGCATACTAGAAAGTCCTAATGGACTAAAGTTTGAAAACATCTATTTATACTCAAAATCTCTATATCAGCCGAAATATGAATACTTGAAGAGATTAATTACACCTATTAAGGGAATGGGATATTACACATTCACCGAAAATGGATCAGTTATTCCCCCTGACAAAGCTAAAACTAATTCAATTATGATATTTGATGATGTTGCATGTGAGAAGCAGAATAATATACGAGCTTAATTTTGTATGGGACGACATAAGGATGTTGATTCATTCTATTTGTGCCAAACTTATACCAGAATTCCCAAACATTTCATAAGAGACAATGCGAATATGATTATAATGTTTAAACAAGATGAGACATATATGAAGCATGTTTATAGGGATCATGTTGCCAGCGATATGAGTTATGCAAAGTTTCATGAAATTTGTCGATTGTGCTGGAAGGATAAATATGGATTTTTGATGATAAGCAAAGATAATTAATTAAACAATGGACGCTACAGAAAATTATTCGATTATTTCATAACAATATAAATTGCTATACATAAAAGAAAAACTTTAGTATATAATCTGCATAGCTGTTGACATATCAACTATACCTGACCTAATTATCTACCTAATAAGCTGATCTGATCTGATACTTAATAAGCTGATCTGATAACCTGATCAGATACCTAATAAGCTGATCTGATACCTAATAAGCTGATCTGATACCTAATAACTGATCTGATACCTAATAAGCTGATCTAATAACCTGATCAGATACCTAATAAGCTGATCTGATACCTAATAAGCTGATCTGATAACCTAATCAGGATCCTAATAAGCTGATCTGATAACCTGATCAGATACCTAATAAGCTGATAAGATACCTAATAAGCTGATCTGATACCTAATAACCTGATCTGATAACCTGATCAGGTACCTAATAAGCTGATCTGATAACCTGATCAGATACCTAATAAGCTAATCTGATAACCTGATCAGATACCTAATAAGCTGATCTGATAACCTGATCAGATATCTAATAAGCTGATCTGATACCTTATAAGCTGATCCGATAACCTGATCAGATACCTAATAAGTTGATCTGATACCTAATAAGCTGATCTGATAACCTGATCAGATACCTAATAAGCTGATCTGATAGCTGGAAAATGGATGAAAAAATTTTAAAAGAGCTGGTTGCGACAAGAAATGTCTTGAAGAAAAAGCTTCGTAGTATAAAAACGGGCGAAATAGACACACGTGAACAACCAAAAGATACATTTAAACGTATAACAGATCCTCTAAACAAATTTATAAATAATTCTAATAATATCAATGGAATTATCAAAAAAGAAAAGAATGAGATGAAAACAGAAATTGAATATAATAACAGTTCTAATCACCTTAACAAACCATCAATTAAGTTGGAGACAAGTTCACCAAAGAAACTTGTAGAAGAATCAATATTTGATACCAGCAATTCACTTGCTGATCCTAATGGTGAAAGTACTATTGATAATGATGATGACGATGATGACGATTTTTACTCTCAAAATTCAAATGCTGAAGAGAGTTACACTGACTTATCTGTTTTGGAAGGAAGAAATGAATTAGATACTAACTATGGTCCACATAAAGATTTCAATAATGAATGGAAATTTGGTGATAGTAAGCGCAAATTAAATGAAAACAAAATACATGTTGGTAGTCAAATATGGGCTCTAACACCAGGACTATTCTCTTTAATGTTTCATAAAATACTGTTAATATTTTTTTATATACAAAAGAGACCTTTTGCTTGAAAACTAGATACTATATATATATATATATATATATATATATATATATATATATATATATATATATATATATATATATATATATATATATATATATATATATATATATATATATATATATATATATATATATATATATATATATATATATATATATATATATATATATATATATATATATATATATATATATATATATATTAATATATATATATATATATATATATATATATATATATATATATATATATATATATATATATATATATATATATATATATATATATCACAAAACTCTTTAATGCATTTTTATTTATTTATTTATAATTTACAATACAGAATTAATTGTTTTTATTCCCAAATGGGAATGCCGCTTATTATATGATTCTAATAGATCTTTGTAGATATCAAGCCAATTGTATGTACCACTAAAACTAAATTCTTTCCACATCATCCCTTTTAATGTTCTATTATATCGTTCTACTATTGATGCTTTCATTCTGCTATACGTTGAATAGTGATTAATTTTGTACTTGTCCATAAATTTTCCAAAGTGTTTATTGAAAAATTCTTTCCCATCATCTGTTTGTAGGTTTTTTGGCACTCGTCCCAATTGAAAAATATCTGACATGGCTTGGGTTGTTTCAAGTGCAGTTTTTGTTTTAAGTGGTACTGCCCATGCAAATTTGGAGAATGTGTCAATTACAGTTAACAAAAATCTATAATTTTTATTGTCCATAGAATAATTTCCCATTTCAACTAAATCAGCTTGCCAAAGATCATCTATTCATTTCATCACAACTCTACGACGTAAAAAAGATTTTCGAGCTTGTGTATGGAGTTCATTTACTAAAATTCTTTTTGAAGTAATTTTTTAGTATTAAGAATTATTTTCGGTGTGTTGTGATATATTTGATACACTTTCAGCTATTGATACAAACATGTAATTTTCAAATCTATAAAACATATCACTTTTCTTTTGTATACTTTCAAAAAATTTTTGAAGATATCCGTCTTCCAAAAATGTTTTGATTTTGGAAATACTTTCTTGCATTTTCTTATTCTCTTCCAACTGTAATATTATTGCATGTTGTAGCATTTCGATTTGAGTTCTTAGAGTATCATGAATATTGTTGTTATCTTCCTTAAAGTATTTTAATAGCTTGTGTTCTATTTCTTCGATTTGAGCTTGCAGAAACAATTTATTGGCAACATCGTTTTCTTCCACAGCTTTTGCCACATTTTTGAGTCTTTTGCTTCGGACATCGATGTTGTTGTTCGTATCCATAACGAACCCCAACATTTTAGGGAAATTTTTCAATGAAATTATATTGCTTGTATCGTTTAGATAATGTCCAAACTTATCAACAGACATACTTTATATATATTATTCTATTACATTAGCTTCGCGAAGCTCTTCAATAATTGATACAATTTCGTTATTATGATTAGTATGACCTGCAGCTTGTGATGATATCAGTAGTCGAAGTCCATCTACCATCTCATTTCGATCATCCCAGTATATATAGTTTGGTTTATGAGGCTTAAACGGTATCAATCCATCACCTTTATAATTAGATATTGTATTATTTGGTATTGATTTTGATAGTCTGTTGGTTCTCTCTTTAAACATCTTTTTAATAATATGTTTATATTTATAGGCTTTCGTTCCCTTGATTTGTCCATCAGGTTTATAGTCTCTTCTATACGCATTTGTATTAATAAAATTTTTTTTGTAGAGTTCTAGTTCATATTTATCATAGTTTTTTGGCATTTTATGAAACATTAGAGAAAATAGTCCTGGTGTCTAACACCCATATTTGACTATCATTATCAATAGTACTTTCATCATTAGGATCAGCAAGTGAATTGCTGGTATCAAATATTGATTCTTCTACAAGTTTCTTTTGTGTACTTGTCTCCAACTTAATTGATGGTTTCTAAAGGTGATTAGAACTGTTATTATATTCAATTTCTGTTTTCATCTCATTCTTTTCTTTTTTGATAATTCCATTGATATTATTAGAATTATTTATAAATTTGTTTAAAGGATCTGTTATAGGTTTAAATGTATCAGTTAGTTGTTCACGTGTGTCTATTTCGCCCGTTTTTATACTATGAAGCTTTTTCTTCAAGACATTTCTTGTCGCAACCAGCTCTTTTAAAATTTTTTCATCCATTTTCCAGCTATCAGATCAGCTTATTAGGTATCTGATCAGGTTATCAGATCAGCTTATTAGGTATCAGATCAACTTATTAGGTATCTGATCAGGTTATCAGATCAGCTTATAAGGTATCAGATCAGCTTATTAGGTATGTGATCAGGTTATCAGATCAGCTTATTTGGTATCTGATCAGGTTATCAGATCAGCTTATTAGGTATCTGATCAGGTTATCAGATCAGCTTATTAGGTACCTGATCAGGTTATCAGATCAGGTTATTAGGTATCAGATCAGCTTATTAGGTATCTGATCAGCTTATTAGGTATCTGATCAGGTTATCAGATCAGCTTATTAGGAACCTGACCAGGTTATCAGATCAGCTTATTAGGTATCAGATCAGCTTATTAGGTATCAGATCAGGTTATTAGATCAGCTTATTAGGTATCAGATCAGGTTATTAGGTATCATATCAGCTTATTAGGTATCTGATCAGGTTATCTGATCAGCTTATTAGGTATCAGATCAGCTTATTAGGTATCTGATCAGGTTATCAGATCAGCTTATTAGGTATCAGATCAGCTTATTAAGTATCAGATCAAATCAGCTTATTAGGTAGATAATTAGGTCAGGTATAGTTGATATATCAAGAGCTATGTAAATGTATTATGGTTAAAGCCAGATTATATACTAAAGTTTTTCTTTTATGTATAGCAATTTATATTGTTATGAAATAATCGAATAATTTTCTGTAGCGTCCATTGTTTAATTCATTATCTTTGCTTATCATCAAAAATCCATATTTATCCTTCCAGCACAATCGACAAATTTCATGAAACTTTGCATAACTCATATCGCTGTCAACATGATCCCTATAAATATGTTTCATATTTGTCTCATCTTGTTTAAACATTATAATCATATTCGCATAATCTCTTATTAAATGCTTTGGAATTCTGGTATAAGTTTGGCACAAGTAGAATGAATCAACATCCCTTTGTCGTCTTATACAAAAATAAGCTCGTATATTATTCTGCTTCTCACATGCAACATCATCAAATATCATAATTGAATTAGTTTTAGCTTTGTCAGGGGGAATAACTGATCCATTTTCGGTGAATGTGTAATATCCTATTCCCTTAATAGGTGTAATTAATCTCTTCAAGTATTCATATTTCGGCTGATATAGAGATTTTGAGTATAAATAGCTGTTTTCAAACTTTAGTCCATTAGGACTTTCTAGTAAGCCAATCATAACATTAGTCTTTCCACAATTTGATGGTCCTACTATTAGAGCACGAATAGAATTTGGTAACAGTGAACTATGTTTTATTTTTGAACTGATGTTCGATGAATCATCAATGTTTCGAACAAAAATATTTTTATGTTGTTTTACTAACTGCATTTTTATAACTAAATGCAATTCATGTTTGTTACCTTTTATTATAGAAAAAATAAATAAATAAGATGGTTATACATTATCAAAAGTCATTTAGTCATAAAAACACCTTCGTTGGAGCAGGTTTACTAGATAAAATAATAAACTCTCTTCCTGTTAAACTTCATCTTCCTGGATATCAATACTGTGGACCTGGAACTAAACTACAAAAACGTTTAAATCGAGGTGATAAAGGAATCAATTTATTGGACTCTGCCTGCAAAAATCACGACATAGCTTATTCTAAAAATAAAGATTTAAATATTAGACATCAAGCTGATAAAATTCTTGAAAATTCAGTTTTATCAAAAGATAGCAGTCTTGTGTTATAAGACAAAAACATGATTTGCTTAAACATTTTCAAGGTGAGATAGGTTTGATAGAAATGCATTTACGAAGACATTTTAGAGAAAGGGATATGGAAGAATTTCTAAGATATGAGGACAGATTAGCAGCATCTTTTAATGAAAAGGTAAGAAGAATTCATAGGAAAAAGTTTGATAGTTTAAGTTTAATTTTACAAAAGAAAGAACTAGGAATAAGATTTAACCAAAAATGGTTTAACAATAGAACTGATATTGATATTCCAATAGACGTACAATGGATACTATCAGTTGGACATAAATTTGCTTTACCAGTTAGACGAGAAGAATTTCCCATGTTAAAGATGATAACAGACGGAGAAGATTTGATACAGACAATACAGAATAGAGAGGAACAGGAAATAGCTAGAACTAGAATGACAACTGTGATTGATAGTCATGTTAATATGATGAGATTGACTAATAGAGATAGATACATATTGGATAAGGTTAATGAAGCAGAAAATTTCTTAAGGAGAAATAAGGATATTTATATTTTGAAGGCTGATAAGGGTAACACAACTGTAGCTTTGAATAGACATGACTACAATATTAGAATTAATAATATTGTTGGTGATGATGAGCAATATGAACTACTTAATAGAGATCCAACGAACAGATTTCAAAAGATCAATAATGGATTAGTTGATGAACTTTTTAGGAAAGAAATTCTTACGAATTTAGACAGAAACAGACTAAAGACTAATGTTGCTATTGCTCCTAGATTATATGGATTACCGAAAATTCATAAAATAGACTTTCCATTAAGACCAATTTGTTCTTTCGTAAATTCTCCATCATATGGACTATGTAAATATATCACGAATATATTAAAAAGGATTGCTGAACATTCTATCTATAATATTAGAGACTCACTTGATTTTAAGAAGAGATTACTTAACAAACGTATACTGCATAATGAAAGATTAGTTTCATTTATGTAGTAGCTTTATTTCCCAGCATTCCAGTTGATTTGACAATTAGTACAATAGAAGATAAGTGGGATTTGATCAAGGAATTTACAACAATAGACAGGAACTTATTTTTTCGTATCTTAAAATTTTGTATAGAAGATAATAGATATTTCCGGTATGATAAAAATATATATTTACAACGTAAGGGCCTTCCAATGAGATCTCCAGCTTCTCCAATTGTTGCTGATATAGTAATGGAGAAATTACTGGACGTTTGTATAAAGAAACTTGATATAAAACCAGATTTAATTACCAAATATGTGGATGATTTGTTTTGCATTATTTCTGTATGCGGTATAGATAATATGTTAGAAACAATGAATGGATTTAATCCTTCTATTAGATTTACAATAGAGAAAGAGTGCAACTCTAGGCTTCCTTATTTGGATACACTAGTAATAAGAAAAGGTAACAATTTGATAACGGATTGGTATCAAAAACCAACAGCTTCAGGGAGAATTATTAATTATTATTCCAAGCATAATAAGAGGACTATTATTAACACAACAAATAACTTGATAGAGAGAGTACTAACGTTAAGTGACAGAGGGTTTCATAGAAAGAATGAAAGGATAATTAAGAATATACTTCGTGAGAATGATTTTCCTATCCAGCTTATTTATAAATTAATGGGTAATTATAAATTCAGAAGGATTAATAATACATTAAATGTGGTTGAACCGAAAATTTTCAAGTCTATGACTTATATACCTGGAATATCTGAAAGATTAAAGAGATCAAGTATATTTGACACTAATAAATATAGAGTCGCTCATAAATCATATAACACATTGAACAGATTTTTTATTAAGACAAAAGATAAAGTACCGAAATTGGACATGTCGAACATAGTATATGAGATACCTTGTAATGGGAATGACTTAGAGAATTGTGATAAGGTATATGTAGGTACAACAAAGAATAAATTGAGAACTAGGATTGCTGGTCGTAGATCTGATCAGAAATACAGACATATTAATTCACAAAAGACAGCATTATCATCACATTGTTCACAATTAAATCACTATCCTAACTTTGAAAATGTTTCAGTTTTAAATACAGAACAGAATTATAAACGTAGATTTATATTAGAAATGTTGCACATAATTGATGTAACACCACATAAGAGAATTAATTTTAAGGCGGATGTAGAAAATGTAGCTCAGAATTAGAGACATTTGATACGCAAAATAACATGAATATACATATGTATTGATTTTTGTTTGTACTGTTAACATTTGATACATTACATAACATGAATTTATTCTGTTATATTTGTGTTAAATGTTAATACTTTATTTAGAGTATAGTAGATTAAGGTAGATTTATATCGGAACTGTTACACGAAATTAATGTACCATCACAATCAGATAATTAATGTTAAGGCAGATGTAGAAAATTGTAGCTCAATATTATAGGCATTTGATAAAAAAAATTACTTTATTTATTAATTTTTATTTGTACTATTAACATTTGATACAATAAATAACATGAAAATATTCTGTTATGTTTGTGTTAAATGTTAATACATTATTTACAGTATAGTTTTAGGCTTTAATTATTCGTAATATTTAATGTTTGTGTTGCTTTTAAATTTTGTATTATTTTTTGTTTGTTGTGCATATATTTCAAATTTTTATATGACAAACTATTTTCCAAATATTATTATTATCAATTTCAACATTAATTATTTCCTGACGATGCTACACAAAGGAGTAGCGAAATATTGAAATAAAAATACAATTAATATGATTATTTCGAACGTATTTGCTTTGTGAATCTAAATTGATTATTAGGCTAAGGTTCGTAACGTTATATTCAGAAAGAATTGGGTATGATTAATATTCCAAGGAACAATGGAAAAATTAACATCAACTTAATTTTTCAACGTACACAGCAGAACAGAGTAGCGCCACTTTCGGAAGCCGCTACACTTCCATCGTCAGTGCTCACGTGTATTTGCTATCACCACTTGTCAGGTGGCTCTGTTGAATGTGATTTTAATTCTTATATATACAACTTTTTCGCGAAAATTGAATACGAGAATTAATTCACTCTCAAGCTGATATTAAAGTGCACTTTCCCAGCGTTGCCACCGGTTTATTTTTCTTCATTCCCATTTTTCTGATTTTTGTTCTACTCAAGACAAACTTTGTTGGTTTGATTTTATACTTAAGTATATATGAACATGTAAAAGTGTGAAAAGCTCAAGCCAGTAGCTAATTGTTTTATTAATATGATTATTTCGAACGTATTTGCTTTGTGAATCTAAATTGATTATTAGGCTAAGGTTCGTAACGTTATATTCAGAAAGAATTGGGTATGATTAATATTCCAAGGAACAATGGAAAAACTAACATCAACTTAATTTTTCAACGTACACAGCAGAACAGAGTAGCGCCACTTTCGGAAGCCGCTACACTTCCATCGTCAGTGCTCACGTGTATTTGCTATCACCACTTGTCAGGTGGCTCTGTTGAATGTGATTTTAATTCTTATATATACAACTTTTTCGCGAAAATTGAATACGAGAATTAAATCACTCTCAAGCTGATATTAAAGTGCACTTTCCCAGCGTTGCCATCGGTTTATTTTTCTTCATTCCCATTTTTCTGATTTTTGTTCTACTCAAGACAAACTTTTTTGGTTTGATTTTATACTTAAGTATATATGAACATGTAAACATGTGAAAAGCTCAAGCCAGTAGCTAATTGTTTTATTAATATGATTATTTCGAACGTATTTGCTTTGTGAATCTAAATTGATTATTAGGCTAAGGTTCGTAACGTTATATTCAGAAAGAATTGGGTATGATTAATATTCCAAGGAACAATGGAAAAATTAACATCAACTTAATTTTTCAACGTACACAGCAGAACAGAGTAGCGCCACTTTCGGAAGCCGCTACACTTCCATCGTCAGTGCTCACGTGTATTTGCTATCACCACAATTGTTACTGTTAATTGTTTTTTATATAAAAAAGAGACCTTTTGCTTGAAAACTAGATACTAAATATATATATATATATATATATATATATATATATATATATATATATATATATATATATATATATATATATATATATATATATATATATATATATATATATATATATATATATATATATATATATATATATATATATATATATATATATATATATATATATATATATATATATATATATATATATATATATATATATATATATATATATATATATATATATAATATATATAATATATATATATATATATATATATATATATATATATATATATATATATATATATATATATATATATATATATATAATATATATATATATATATATATATATATATATATATATATATATATATATATATATATATATATATATATATATATATATATATATATATATATATACATATTTATATATATATTAAATTATGTCATAAAAATTAGATATTTAATAATTAATAAATAATTTATAAAATATATTTATATATATATACTAGATTAATTATAAATTTATTATATACCCTCATTTCTGCATAATTATTAGATAAATCATTATTAATAATAACTTCTAATAGGATATTCTTCATTGAATTTAATTTTTTTAGATATAAATTAATAGATATATATTAATTAATTAAATATTTATATATTAATAAATATCTATTAATCCCATTAGTATAGTAACGAATAAAAAATTTTGCATCGTTCAATATATATATATATATATATATATATATATATATATATATATATATATATATATATATATATATATATATATATATATATATATATATATATATATATATATATATATCTATATATATATATATATATATATATATATATATATATATATATATATATATATATATATATATATATATATATATATATATATATATATATATATATATATATATATATATATATATATATATATATATATATATCACAAAACTCTTTAATGCATTTGTATTTATTTATTTATAATTTACAATACAGAATTAATTTTTTTTTATTCCCAAATGGGAATGCCGCTTATTATATGATTCTAATAGATCTTTGGAGATATCAAGCCAATTGTATGTACCACTAAAACTAAATTCTTTCCACATCATCCCTTTTAATGTTCTATTAAATCGTTCTACTATTGATGCTTTCATTCTGCTATACGTTGAATAGTGATTAATTTTGTACTTATCCATACATTTTCCAAAGTGTTTATTGAAAAATTCTTTACCATCATCTGTTTGTAGGTTTTTTGGTACTCGTCCCAATTGAAAAATATCTGACATGGTTTGGGTTGTTTCAAGTGCAGTTTTTGTTTTAAGTGGTACTGCCCATGCAAATTTGGAGAATGTGTCAATTACAGTTAACAAAAATCTATAATTTTTATTGTCCATAGAATAATTTCCCATTTCAACTAAATCAGCTTGCCAAAGATCATCTATTCCTTTCATCACAACTCTACGACGTAAAAGAGATTTTCGAGCTTGTTTATGGAGTTCATTTACTAAAATTCTTTTTTAAGTCATTTTTTAGTACTAAGAACTATTTTCGATGTGTTGTGATCTATTTGATACACTTTTAGCTATTGACACAAACAAGTAATTTTCAAATCTATAAATCTTCTCATTAACTTTTCTTTTGTATACTTTCAACAAATTTTTGTAGATATCCGTCTTCCAAAAATTGTTTGATTTTGGAAATAGTTTCTTGCATTTTCTTATTCTCTTCCAACTGTAATATTATAGCATGTTGTAGCATTTCGATTTGCGTTCTTAGAGTATCATGAATATTGTTGTTATCTTCCTTAAAGTATTTTAATAGCTTGTGTTCTATTTTTTCGATTTGAGTTTGCAGAAACAATTTATTGATAACATCGTTTTCTTCCACAGCTTTTGCCACATTTTTGATTCTTTTGTTTTGGACATCGATGTTGTTGTTCGCATCCATAAAGAACGCCAACATTTTAGGGGCATTTTTCAATGAAATTATATTGCTTGTATCGTTTAGATAATGTCCAAACTTATCAACAGACATCCTTTATATAGATTATTCTATTATATTAGCTTCGCAAAGTTCTTCAATAATTGATACAATTTCGTTATTATGATTAGTATGACATGCAGCTTGTGATGATACCAGTAGTCGAAGTCGATCTACCATCTCATTTGGATCATCCCAGTATATATAGTTTGGCTTATGAGGGTTAAACTGCATCAATCCATCACCTTTATAATTAGATATTGTCTTATTTTTTGATCAAGTCTGTTGGTTTTTCTCTTTAAACATCTTTTTAATAATATGTTTATATTTATAGGCTTTCGTTCCCTTGATTTGTCCATCTGGTTTATAGTCTCTTCTGTACGCATTTGTATTAATTAAAATTTTTTTGTAGAGTTCTAGTTCATATTTATCATAGTTTTTTGGTATTTTATGAAACATTAGAGAAAATAGTCCTGGTGTTAGAGCCCATATTTGACTACCAACATGTATTTTGTTTTCATTTAATTTCAGCTTACCATCACCAAATTTCCATTCATTATTGAAATCTTTATGTGGACCATAGTTAGTATCTAATTCATTTCTTCCTTCCAAAACAGATAAGTCAGTATAACTCTCTTCAGCATTTGAGTTTTGAGAGTAAAAATCGTCATCATCGTCATCATCATTATCAATAGTACTTTCACCATTAGGATCAGCAAGTGAATTGCTGGTATCAAATATTGATTCTTCTACAAGTTTCTTTGGTGTACTTGTCTCCAACTTAATTGATGGTTTCTTAAGATGATTAGAACTGTTATTATTTTCAATTTCTGTTTTCATCTCATTCTTTTCTTTTTTGATAATTCCATTGATATTATTAGAATTATTTATAAATTTGTTTAAAGGATCTGTTATAGGTTTAAATGTATCTTTTAGTTGTTCATGTGTGTCTATTTCGCCCGTTTTTATACTACGAAGCTTTTTCTTCAAGACATTTCTTGTCGCAACCAACTCTTTTAAAATTTTTTCATCCATTTTCCAGCTATCAGATCAGCTTATTAGGTATCTGATTAGGTTATCAGATCAGCCTATTAGGTACGTGATCAGGTTATCAGATCAGCTTTTAGGTATCAGATCAGCTTATTAGGTATCAGATCAGATCAGCTTATTAGGTAGATAATTAGATCAGGTATAGTTGATATTTCAAGAGCTATGTAGATGTATTATGGTTAAAGCCAGATTATATACCAAAGTTTTTCTTTTATGTAGGGCAATTTATATTGTAATGAAATAATCGAATAATTTTCTGTAGCGCCCATTGTTTAATTCCTTATCTTTGCTTATCATCAAAAATCCATATTTATCCTTCCAGCACAATCGACAAATTTCATGAAACTTTGCATAACTCATGTCGCTGGCAACATGATCCCTATAAACATGTTTCATATTTGTCTCATATTGTTTAAACATTATAATCATATTCGCATTATCTCTTATTAAATGCTTTGGAATTCTGGTATAAGTTTGGCACAAGTATAATGAATCAACATCCCTTTGTCGTCCCATACAAAACTAAGCTCGTATATTATTCTGCTTCTCACATGCAACATCATCAAATATCATAATTGAATTAGTTTTAGCTTTGTCAGGGGGAATAACTGATTCATTTTCGGTGAATGTGTAATATCCCATTCCTTTAATAGGTGTAATTAATCTCTTCAAGTATTCATATTTCGGCTGATATAGAGATTTTGAGTATAAATAGATGTTTTCAAACTTTAGTCCATTAGGACTTTCTAGTAAGCCAATCATAACATTAGTCTTTCCACAATTTGATGGTCCTACTATTAGAGCACGAATAGAATTTGGTAAGAGTGAACTATGTTTTATTTTTGAACTGATGTTCGATGAATCATCAATGTTTCGAACTAAAATATTTTTATGTTGTTTTACTAACTGCATTTTTATAACTAAATGCAATTCATGTTTGTTACCTTTTATTATAGAAAAAATAAATAAATAAGATGGTTATACATTATCAAAAGTCATTTAGTCATAAAAACACCTTCGTTGGAGCAGGTTTACTAGATAAAATAATAAACTCTCTTCCTGTTGAACTTCATCTTCCTGGATATCAATACTGTGGACCTGGAACTAAACTACAAAAACGTTTAAATCGAGGTGATAAAGGAATCAATTTATTGGACTCTGCCTGCAAAAATCACGACATAGCTTATTCTAAAAATAAAGATTTAAATATTAGACATCAAGCTGATAAAATTCTTCAAAATTCAGCTTGGGATCGAGTTTTATCAAAAGATAGCAGTCTTGCAGAAAAATCATTTGCATATATGGTTACTAACGCTATGAAAGCCGAAACAAAATTTGGTATGGGTGTGGAGAAAAAGAAAAATGTGAAGAAACCTAAATTAAATGGTAAAAAATTGTTCAGTTCATCAATTAGAGCTGCAACAAAAATACTAAATGAGAAAAAACCTTTAGACATTAACAGTGCTATTAGAATAGCACGTAAAACGATCAACAAAACATTAAAAGGCAGAAAATCTCAAGTTATAATACCTCGCATAATAAATGTACCAAAAATTTTTGGTTTTTTACCTCTAATACCAATTTTAACTGCACTGGGTGCAATTGGTAGTCTAACGACTGGAGGTGCTGCTATAGCTAAGGCTGTAAATGCGACAAAGAATGCAAAAAATCAGCTTGATGAAGCAACTCGCAATAATAAAGCGATGGAATCTATAGCTGTTGGGAAAGGACTTTACCTAAAACCATATAAAAGGGGTTATGGTTTAGTTTATAAAGAGCAGACAAAAAACTCTTAAAAATGCTACCTAATAGACCACAATCAAAAGTCGACTTGAGAAATTTTTCAAACAAAATTCCACATTTTAGAGGAGTTTACATTTTGGACTCACTACCAAAACGTTCAAAGAAAAAAGAATGTGGCATAATCAATTTGGATATATCAACAGCACCTTGTACACATTGGGTAGCATATTATAAAAACATCAATGAAAAAGAATATTTCGATAGTTTTGGAAACTTACAACCTCCTTCGGCAGTACTCAAATATCTGGGCACAAATATAAAATACAACTATAATCAACATCAGAATTTTAATACATTTACCTGTGGTCATTTATGTCTTAAGTTTCTTTATGAAAATATTAAATAAAAAACACAATTGTATATATATATATATATATATATATATATATATATATATATATATATATATATATATATATATATATATATATATATATATATATATATATATATATATATATATATATATATATATATATATATATATATATATATATATATATATATATATATATATATATATATATATATATATATATATATATATATATATATATATATATATATATATATATATATATATATATATATATATATATATATATATATAAATATATATATATCGAGCCATAACCGCCAAAAAAGCTCAAGCGACATGCTTTTCGAAAATCGTTTTTAAACGAAAATCGATTATTTACGATAAATCGGACTATCTGTTAAAGTTTCAAAGTCCTGCCATGTTCCGTTACGGAAATACAGCAAAAGAAATTTTAGCTTAAGTGCAGTTTCCCTTTAAATTTTTAATTTGTTTACATTTTTTTGTAACTGCAATGTGTCGCTTAAGCTAAAATTCTCTTTTGCAAGTAGAGCAAAACTAGTGTCAAAAACGGCAAGGACCTCAATGAAACGGTTAAAGAACAGCTTGATAAAGATAATAATTACTAGTTTTAAAATAATTTGATTAAATTAATTGATTTTTCATGGCATCAATAATATCTTAAAATATCTTAACCTTTACAAACATGCGTTGTCTTATAGGAAATTTATTAAAACTATTAACATTACATATAACAATCCAACACAATCCTATATAGCCAATATAAGGGCTCTACTTCGATTTAAACCAAGGATAACTAAAAAATAGTTCTCCTGTAAAATTTACTTTATGGCGCTTAAGCTTTTTTGGCGGTTATAGCACGATATATATATATATATATATATATATATATATATATATATATATATATATATATATATATATATATATATATATATATATATATATATATATATATATATATATATATATATATATATATATATATATATATATATATATATATATATATATATATATATATATATATATATATATATATATATATATATATATATATATATATATATATATATATATATATATATATATATATATATATATATATATATATATATATATATATATATATATATATATATATATATATAACGAGTGATTTTTTTGCTATTATCTTTTTGGCAACACTAGTTTTGACAGCACACGCACGTTTTGTATCTTGTGTCACTGTCAAACATCTTCAGTTTGGTCTATAATTTAATCATGAATCGTCTTACAAACGAACAACGCTTGCAAATTATTGAATTTTATTACCAAAATGCGTGCTCTGTTAAGAAAGTTCATCGCGCGCTTCTTCCATTTTATGGTCAGTTTAATCGACCTACTGAAGCTGCTATTCGGGCTATTGTAAAAAAATTTCGCACCAAATTTACATTGTTGGACATTAAACCACCAACACGTTTACGTAGTGCGAACTGAAGAAAATATCGCAGCCGTATCGGCCAGTGTTGGTGATGACCGTGAATTATCGATTCGGCGCCGTTCGCAGCAATTGGGCCTCTGTTACTCCACTACGTGGAAAATTTTGCGGAAGGATTTGGGTGTGAAGCCTTATAAGATACAGCTGGTGCAAGAATTGAAGCCAAACGACCTATCACAACGCCAAATTTTTGGTGAATGGGCTCTTGAAAAGTTAGATGAAGATCCACTTTTTTATCGAAGAATTGTGTTCAGCGACGAGGCTCATTTCTGGTTGAATGGATACGTGAACAAGCAAAACTGCCGTATTTGGAGTGAAGAGCAGCCAGAAGCATTGCAAGAGCTACCAATGCATCCACAAAAAACAACCGTTTGGTGCGGATTATGGGCTGGCGGCATCATTGGGCCGTATTTCTTCAAAGATGATGCGAATCACAACGTTACTGTGAATGGTGAGCGCTACCGTGCGATGATAACAAACTTTTTTCTGCCCAAAATGGAAGAGCTTGACTTGCATGACATGTGGTTTCAACAAGACGGTGCCACATGCCACACAGCATGCGAAACAATGGACCAATTGAGAGGCGAGTTCGGTGAACAGTTTATTTCACGCTTGGGACCAGTTAATTGGCCGCCCAGATCGTGCGATTTAACGCCTCTAGACTATTTTTTGTGGGGCTATGTTAAGGCTAATGTCTATAGCGACAAGCCCGCTTCGATTGACGCACTGGAAGCCAACATTGCCAACATTATTCGTGAGATACCGGCCGAAATGTTGGAAAGAGTATGCCAAAATTGGACTAAGCGGATGGACCATTTGAGGCGCAGCCGCGACCAACATTTGCATGAAATATTCTTCAAACATTAAATTATATCGACCCAACTATCGATCCAAATAAATATTTCATGCATTTTTCTGAATTTTATGTGTTTTTTTTTTTACTTTCCGATAGTTCTTATAAAATCACCCATTATATATATATCTCACAAAACTCTTTAATGCATTTTTATTTATTTATAATTTACAATACAGAATTAATTTTTTTTATTCCCAAATGGGATATTGAGCATTTTGAATCAAAAAATCGTCCATCTCACTCTCAAGGATTAAGCTTTGTTCACCATCTCTGCGTAGTTGAAATATTCCACTCGAGAGATCCTTAATTTCATCATCTGTCAGAGTATAATATCTTTTAGGTAGAAACATTATATTTTTTCCATCTCAACTCTTAGTGTTGGTCCATATTTTGTTGTTACACGTGTAATATTTTGAACAGGATATTTAGCATCTACATCTAGATCCTTTATATGAATTAAGCTTTTGTTGTTTGATATTAAATTTTTTAAGGAGCTCTTTTTTTAAAGAGATCTTGTCACTTTGAATCTTTAATTGAAATTGATCTTGAAAGTAGTGATAATGAGTCCAATAAGCCTAACCGAAAATATTTATTGTGAGAAAGTTAATATGTATATGTGCAGAAATAGTGCTAGAGAGATAGGGATAGATATATAGGCATATTAATATGAATGTTCCTTCTTTTAATTTTTTAATAGTCTCTCTGAAAATGAGTTGGAAAGAGAAATATGTATATTCTATACCCTCTATTCTAGAAGGATTATAGGAAAATGGAGAAGGATATAAGAGGAAGAAAAAATAATATTGAATTTTATTCACTTTGTAGTTAAATATTTAGAAAAACAAATTATCAGTATCGACGAAAGTAAGCAGCAACAAAATTAATACGGAATATTAACAAAAATGAGTCAAATAAGAAGGAGTCTTAATAAATTTATATCGAATTTTGATCACTTTAGACTATACGATCATTGGGAAATTATCATATTTTTTCAAAATATTGCTGGATGAATTTGATATTATGAAAGATAAAGACAACACAGAATGACATTTCAAATGCTGTCCCTGGTATGATCCGAATTGTGAGGAAGGACCTGATACATGTAGGTGCTCGATATACTTTCTACGGAAAGCTATATTAGAAAATTTAATGGAATCTTATTATACAATGTTTCAACCATCATAATTAAATTTAATAAATAAAATAGTATTATTAAAATAAAATATTCACTGTCTTGTATTATTTTTTCTAAAAGATAATTAGGATAATTAAAGAAATTTTTAAGTTAAAAATTTAATTAATAACTTATGAGATTATCCAACTTTTTTTGACTCTGTAAAATGATGAAACAATTAATTTTAATACAATTTCATAATGTTGTGAAATTCAAATTCAAGAAATATACAAATCAAATCAAGATTATGCAGGATTTAAGAGTACAGTTAAACTTATAAACAGAAAAATTTGCAAGTAAGCAAAAAACAAGACAAGAATTGTTTTGATCCAACACGAATTGTTTTGTCTGCTAGCAGAGCAGTTGCTCATGCTCAGACAACGTCAACGTTTTTTCTATTCGATGACGTCAGGTCTGTCTATAGACACCCCTCTTTTAATGTAGTTTTTTAGATATTTTTTGGTGCAAAACAAACTTTGATGGTTCATGTTTAACAATAGAGAATAAATTGGAAAAAACAAAACAAAGATTGTATTAGTTTTTTGTTATTAATGTTGATACAGGCCCGCTTTTTAGACAGTTTTAATGGTGTGCTTTTCCAATGAGATCCTTTTACTAGTGAACTTTTGTTTATACTAATTTCAGCGCGAATAATTCTTATTAAAGTCCACCCAGAGTCTCTTTCCTGGAATTCTGATATTTTATTATGAATGTCCTGGAATTGTTTTTCAATTAGCTCATCTACATTACTTCCCAGACACAATAGATCCATTTTTGATCTGTGAGAAATTTGACGCAAGTCAATTTCTTCCCCAACAATTTTTATGTACTCTCCAATAAGAGTTACACAGAATTTTAAAATATTATGTTTAACCAAACTTTTTTCAAGTCTTTCCTTGAAATTAGGTTTATTTTCTAGAACAAAGTCTTCAAATAGAAGATCATCTTTTTTGTTGGGAATTCCATATGTTGCAATATTTTTTTTGAATGCACTGTTTATTTCATAATATTTTGGTTCTACATTCAAAGGAGTATCATTATATTTACCGCTGGGAGAATTTGAAGTATCCATGTCATCAAACCCAATATTATCTAATTGTTGCTGTTGTTGTTGCTATTGTTGTTGTTGATGATGCTGCTGTTGTTGCTGTGGTTGTTGTTGCTGTTGTGGCTGTGGTTGTTGTTGCTGTTGAGGACATCTGGAACTGTCCATCGTCAAGGCAAATTGATTATTCAAAACTGAAGGATAATAGTTGGCCATATTATATTGCTGCCATTGCATTGGTGATGTATATTGATAAGGAATAGGAAGATGATGTGGAATTTTTATGGGTACTGAAAACTGATTATTCCATGACATTGGTATAGGATAGCTGGTAGACATACCGTATTGCTCATAACTCATTGGTAGTGGATATGGTTGGTACCGTAGAGAAGCTTGGTGCTGATGTTGTTGTTCTCCATTTGAGTCCTGATTGATGATCACTTGACCTGGTTGACCATGATTTCGAACGTGATCCAAGAACGCTTTTTGGTATTTGTATACCTTATTACACAAATTACATTGATATACAGAAGAACTCATTTTTTTATTTATTTATTTATTTAATCAAATTTATTTAATTATTTTATTTTATTTATTTAGTCCTTTTTTCAAAAACACTATAAACTGTAAAAACACTATGAAATTGTTTATTAATAAATGTTTTGCTTTCAACCGCCCTTATTGAGATATCAGAATATACCGATGAAAATCTTCATTATTTCTTCTACTTATATACATCCTATGAGAATCGCGTAGTAGGCATCAAGTCTAATTTTTTATTGATATTACGAGATTGATGAAATTCATATGTATACATAGCAACAGCAAGAACTAGAACATAACATTGTGTAATATTTTATTTTATATAAATGATGACTAATAAAATTATTTTATCAAATGATGACTCATTCTCAAAACATATCCAGCTGAATAAACAAAGCCATAAACATGATTCTGCAAAAGAAATAATCAGACGGACATTTCAAATGATGACTCATTCTCAAAACATGTGCCGCTGAATAAACAAAGTCATAAACATGATTCTGTAGAACAAATATTCCAATTATTATTCCAAGAAATAAACAAGACGGACATTTGAAACGACATACACACATTCTTCACAAATCTAAAGATAAGAAAAAAGAAACACACACTCCCATCCCCCACACATCCACGCACCCACAGCCATGCACAAAGTAAATATAAACACAAGCACCACAAAAAATTATCAAGAACAAAAAAATAATAATAGCGACACAATAAACCCCGTAGGAACCCAAGTCGACTTTTTTATCTACAAGTTTGGTGACGTTGTCTCTCAATATGACCCCATAAGAACCATCTAGTCTATACTCAATCAATTGTTCCTAGGTCACTATCTCAACGCAACCACAATCCACGAAGCAACGGAAAACATCCAGGGTCTATGGTAGGTATCGAACCCCACTCACCCACAGATACACCCATATCCGAAATTCATATAACACAAAACATTATCTATAATATAATTTCACACTAACAGTTTAACTCAATAATAATTCATCACAATTTTTTAACAACATTTTACCTACAGGCTACTTTCATTTTTTTCCCACGGATATCAAATTACACTTTAGTTTATTTAACAATTAAAATTTCAAAATTTCAAATTTTAATTACCCAAATTTTAAGATTTTAATTGCGGTCATGAGCCGAGTTCCCTACTACTGCAGCAAGCTATCAACCGCCAAAAGAACATTAGCAGTGAGGTCAAGACTGGGATTGCCAAAATGTCTGAGTTACTTGATGTAACTCTAAACTATAGGCGCTCGTGGAAGGCGACAGAAGATGATAGAGCGCATCAGAAGTGCCAGCAAAAGGTAGTTACCCAGCAGACAAATTACATTTAAGTAAAAAACTCATCATTATTCTTGAAGCTTATCAATTTCCATTAGCAACATATCCAGTTCATATTCTGGATTTGTTTCCTCAATTCGATAATTATATCATGCTAATGTATTTATACCATCACATTGTATTTTTCTTTTATCATCTTGATAACTAAGTACAACTTTATTTAGTTGGTTGGTATAAATTTGATGAACTTTTGACTTAAATGTTAACATATCATCATAAACAATAGACTTATTAAATAAACAATTTCTATACGCCTCTAAACTATATTTATCAAGAACACATTTCTTAACCCCCTTCGATTTTTTACATCATTTTCATATTGCACGCTAAAAGAATACATTTTTGACCGAAGTCAAACAAATTCTTTCATAACTTTACCACAATTTTCATCCTTCATAATACCCAGCACCTTTTTGTTTAAAAGAGGAATACCATATACGTTATCTTTTGGGTAATCAGAAGTGTCAAATTCTTGTTCTATGTCAGATTTTATGTCGGCATAAAAGTCGTCAGTTTTTATTGTATATATAAATGAGTCGGTGTCCATGTAATTTAAAGATAAATTTGCTTTAAACTGGGGCTGCATGAATCCATAATGGAAACTATACATTTTCCATTTAGAAAGCTCCAAGACGCAAAATCCCAAGTATATGGGCTTGTTGCAATATGTTTTGACTCTATTCATTTCTATAGCTACCATATCTTCAGAAAATATAGATAAACTATGAAAATTGGATTTAGATATCCAATCTTGAGCCCCCAAATGGTTACAGTTTGTTCTGTTCCAGTTGGTTACAATTTTCACATCTCTCCTCTTGTCCACATTCTCCATTGTTTTGCCATACACAGCATTATTTGAAAAATTTTTTCTCAAAAGCATTTTTAGCAGTGGCTCTGTGTTTGGTATTTAAGTCAATATAACCTTTTAACCATGGAGATTGTTTAAATGCTAGAATACGATGCGTTTTCTTTAGAATCAAACCATATTCCAAACATTGCTTCAGAGCTCTGTAATGTATTACATAAGAGTTTTTTGGTGAAAAGTCCGCAATTAATTTCTTATGGTTTGATTTTAAAGTTTTCTTGTTTTCAACACAGAAGGGAAGGTCATTGTGAGAGTCATGCAAATGTGAAGGATATTCTAAAGTGACCTCATATACATAACCATCTTGTGAGTTATTATCTATACTTTTCGCATCCAGATTCAGCTCATCATTTGTCAGCCATCGGAATCCTCCATAAGGATGATACTCAGACGTCGCCCAACCGTAAAGGTTATTTGAGTCTAAATATATTAGAAGTTCTGAAGGCTTGTCTTCATCAAAATCATCTAAATATTTATTATTTGCTTTGGAATATCGCTTACTGCACTGCACCATTCCACCGCGTATTCCCTTTTTAAAGAAGTTATACATGTCAATGTCTGTTAACAACTCTAATTCTATTTGTGTGTGTTTTAACATGGCATCCCATGATAGTCCTGGAGCAGTATAGTACTGACACGGATCTAGATTATAAATTCCCTTATAGACTTTTCGAAAATTTTCGAATATGTCTGCTAAAAAAAGCACATCTGTTTTGAGACATAATTCCATATAATCTCGCAGGGTTTTGCAATTAAATGTATGCCAAATCTTTATTGCATGCTCATAATCTTCAATTGAGCATTCCTCGTTATTTAATTTATTAAAAAAATCTTCTATTGATGGAAGCTGACCATCATCCAATTTTTCAAATGAATCAAGATATTCATAAGGGAAAACACCCTTTCTTCGTACAAGGTCAAATTATGTCTTTCTGTTAAAATGTGCCCTAACCGTATGGAAATCATTGTCCGTTAGATTATTAGCTAAGGATTCTAAGCTATCAGCCATAAAACGAATAGTATCTAAAAATCGGAGTTCAAGATTGCAATTGTCAGTCATTTTTGTGAATGTAGATAGTGAAATGTACAGTTCTTTGTTCATTGGTAGGACTTTTATGTTGTCGGACTTTTTACCTAATTATTTAACAAAGAGGTGCGAGTCATAAGATGAATAATTATGAAAATATATGGGTATGAACTTCGGAATTTGGTACTTTAAATTACAAATATTGTGAGCTGCACATCGATATTTACCACTTATATGACAATGATCTCTTACACGATCTTTACCGAGAAATGTGTCACATATGTGACAATTTATTGAATTTTGAAAACTGTATATTTCCGAAAGGGTCAAGCTGTTCATTTTGTGTTACTGGTGAGGAACTGATTGTAAATATCTTCACAATCGTCAATTAACCAGTCAGCAAATTTTACAGATGCGTCCTCACCAGTATATATCTTAAATTTATCTGAACTATTATTACCTACACATTTTATATAATAACTGAAGGCACAAGGAATGTGCCTCTTTATAACTTGAGTTTTGTCACTTACAGTAGTTTGGATATCTTCTAGTATGCATTCGAAATCTGCGTATATAATGAATGGCACATCCATCTGCCGCTGGTGATCTTTTAACTTCAAAATACTATCTTCGGGAGAAGATAACGCAGCAAAAATTTTCCCACATTCTGTTTTGTGTTGTTCCATAGTCCATTAATTGTGTGTATATTGTAGGCAGGTATTACAAAATTGAGACTGTCATGGTGCTTTGTTGTCTGACGCCTTAATAATCTGTAAAAGGAATAAATTTATATATGTATATAGTTATTCACACACATGTATTTACTTGCTTACCTTGATATATCTTTAATAAAAATGTAATGGTGAATGTCTTCAGCTTCCAGCAGAATTAAATTAACATGCTTTATTTTTTCCTTTTGCGTATTGTAGAATGGTCCAATGATTTCATCCTTCTCATTATCATACCCAAACACATGCACACTTATTCCATCATTCCTCCTCAAATACTTTGATGTTTTTTAATGCCAATGGGAACTTTAAATTTGTGAAGTCAAGCACAATTCCATTTTGCAAGCAAATGACATCAGCACTAATGTCCTCGATGTTATATGACCTGCAATGTTCCTTCATCTTTATTATTGTGGTATCCAATGCGGCAACTAAACTCCATTTAAAACAATAATTATCATTATCAATGTTGATACAGGCCCGCTTTTTAGACAGTTTTAATGGTGTGCTTATCCAATGAGATCCTTTTACTAGTGAACTTTTGTTTATATTAATTTCAGCGCGAATAATTCTTATTAAAGTCCACCCAGAGTCTCTTTCCTGGAATTCTGACATTTTATTATGAATGTCCTGGAATTGTTTTTCAATTAGCTCATCTACATTACTTACCAGACACAATAGATCCATTTTTGATCTGTGAGAAATTTGACGCAAGTCAATTTCTTCCCCAACAATTTCTATGTACTCTCCAATAAGAGTTACACAGAATTTTAAAATATTATGTTTAACCAAACTTTTTTCAAGTCTTTCCTTGAAATTAGGTTTATTTTCTAGAACAAAGTCTTCAAATAGAAGATCATCTTTTTTGTTGGGAATTCCATATGTTGCAATATTTTTTTTGAATGCACTGTTTATTTCATAATATTTTGGTTCTACATTCAAAGGAGTATCATTATATTTACCGCTGGGAGAATTTGAAGTACCCATGCCATCAAACCCAATATTATCTAATTGTTGCTGTTGTTGTTGCTGTTATTGTTGTTGATGATGCTGCTGTTGTTGCTGTGGTTGTTGTTGATGTTGTGGCTGTGGTTGTTGTTGCTGTTGATATTGTTGCTGTGGTTGTTGTTGCTGTTGAGGACATCTGGATTTGTCCATCGTCAAGGCAAATTGATTATTCAAAACTGAAGGATAATAGTTGGGCAGATTATATTGCTGCCATTGCATTGGTGATGTATATTGATAAGGAATAGGAAGATGATGTGGAATTTTTGTGGGTACTGAAAACTGATTATTCCATGACATTGGTATCGGATAGCTGGTAGATATACCGTATTGCTCATAGTTCATTGGTAGTGGATATGGTTGGTACCGTAGAGAAGCTTGGTGCTGATGTTGTTGTTCTCCATTTGAGTCCTGATTGATGATCACTTGACCTGGTTGACCATGATTTCGGACGTGATCCAAGAACGCTTTTTGGTATTTGTATACCTTATTACACAAATTACATTGATATACAGAAGAACTCATTTTTTTATTTATTTATTTATCTAACCAAATTTATTTAATTATTTTATTTTATTTATTTAGTCCTTTTTTCAAAAACACTATAAACTGTAAAAACACTATGAAATTGTTTATTAATAAATGTTTTGCTTTCAACCGCACTTATTGAGATATCAGAATATACCGATGAAAATCTTCATTATTTCTTCTACTTATATACATCCTATGAGAATCGCGTAGTAGGCATCAAGTCTAATTTTTTATTGATATTACGAGATTGATAAAATTCATATGTATACATAGCAACAGCAAGAACTAGAACATAACATTGTGTAAAATTTTATTTTATATAAATGATGACTAATAAAATTATTTTATCAAATGATGACTCATTCTCAAAACATATCCAGCTGAATAAACAAAGCCATAAACATGATTCTGCAAAAGAAATAATCTGACGGACATTTCAAATGATGACTCATTCTCAAGACATGTACCGCTGAATAAACAAAGTCATAAACACGATTCTGTAAAACAAATGAGCCGAGTTCCCTACTACTGCAGCAGGCTATCAACCGCCAAAAGAACATTAGCAGTGAGGTCAAGACTGGGATTGCCAAAATGTCTATAGGCGCTCGTGGAAGGCGACAGAAGATGATAGAGCGCATCAGAAGTGCCAGCAAAAGGTAGTTACCCAGCAGACAGTACTCGCTTCAACTCCTGTGACGGCAACCCCGAAACGAGCGGCTACTAGCCCGGCAGCTCCCAAAGCTAGCCAGAAGGCTAGATAAAAAGCGACCAGTGAAGACAGAATAAAGCTTCCCGAGAGCAAAGAAGAGAATTTGCGGGCTGAACTTAACAATGGAAGTAAGAGGAAGCGAAGGAAAAAACCAGGAAAAATAATCCGCGACCTCAACGCACGAGGCCAGAAGCGGTAATTATCAAACCCTTAGGGGGTCACAGCTATGCAAAAGTCCTTAAGGATCTCCGTAGTAATATAATGACAGACAATTCGGTCCAGATAAAGTCCGTAAGGAAAACGCAGACTGGAGCCATCCTTTTAGACCCCGGGAGAGTGCAACAGGTTATCAGCAGTTAAGGAGCACTATACGGGACGCAGCCTGCGTCACGGAGCTAAAGCCGAGAGCTACGATCGAGATACGGGACCTTGATTTGCTGACACTCAAAGAAGAGGTAGAAACAGCAGTTCGAAAGATGCTCACTAAACCAGAGGAGCAGATCCAGACCAAAATCACGAGGCCAGATGCGCGGGAGCAGGTACGGGCCTTTATTACACTATCAGCAGAAAGTGCGGCGAAACTCACTGAGGTTGGTTACATAAAAATCGGATGGATTCGATCAAAGATGCGAGCATGCGAAGATATCAGAAGGTGCTATCGCTGCCTTGGGACGGGACACATCCAAACAAGTTGCTCTGGCTTGGACAGGAGGAACACGTGCATCGGATGTGGGGAAACGGGGCACAAAATGAAATATTGCAACGCAGCCCCCAAATGCATTCTTTGCGTGGATGCAAAACACGAGCGGACTGACAGTTGCCGAGAAGAAGGTGGATGCAGTCATCATCAGTGAACAATATGGACGAATACCCCGAGGGTCTTGGTACGAGGATGAAACAGGTACGGCAGCACTGTGGCTATACACTATACCGGACATCACGCTGGTGGCC
>OY101448.1:108663039-108750539 GCA_956483635.1 Panzeria rudis | reverse complement strand
CTCTTTAATTACAACTGGTGGAGTACCGTACTACAAATACCAACCTGAGTCTGTTCTAGAAAATGCAGGATACCGGATCTACTGGGATCGTACGATTCTAACAGATCGAACTATAGCAGCAAATAGACCAGATATAATGTTGATGAATAAGGAGCGGCGGGTGGTATGGCTTATCGATGTTGCAATACCAAACAACAAAGTAGTGGGGAACTGGGGCTTTGTCACCAATTAAAATTGTCAAAATTTGTGAAATTTTGTAATTTATTGCCTAAATTTGGGTAATTAGTGTCAAGGGTGTGTTTGACAAGGGTTTAGGTGGTGTTTTTGTATGTCGGTGCATGTAACTAGTTATGTTAGGCACGCGCAGAGGGTTTTACGATGGCTTGTACGTGATAATTTTCATTTATGAGCTTAAGTGTGAGGTGACGAGGGTTCGAATGTGTGTTTTTATGTTTGTTTTTTTTTTCATTTATTGTTTAATTGTATATGAAAGGCGTGGGAAAAACGAGCTGTATGAATTTTTGTATAAGTGTGGATTGAAAAGGATTTTGGTTTTAAAGTGAGTTTTGGGAAATAGTATTAATGAACTTGTCAGTGAAACAAATTAACTGTGTTTTAAAATTCTAATCTTGTACAATTAAGAAATATTTTGGTTGGGTTGGTGTTTTGTTTTTCATTTATTGTTTAAGTGTACGTTTCCATTTATTGTTTAAGTGTAGATTGAAAAGGATTTTGGTTTTAAAGTGAATTTGGTTGGTTGGTAATATAAACTGATAGTTAGAGTGTTAAAAAAAGTCATAATATGTGTAATTTAGTTTTGTAATGAAATGGAAATTCAAATGCAGAGAACGTATGTCTTTATGTTTAGTTTATTTTCTCTGTCCTTTGTCTGGTTTTCCTGCTTCTGTCTGTCTTTTCCTGTGGTTAAGTGCTTCACAGGATTTTGGTTTTAAAGTGAGTTTTGGGAAATAGTATTAATGAACTTGTCAGTGAAAAAAATTAACTGTGTTTTAAAATTCTAATCTTGTACAATTAAGAAATATTTTGGTTGGGTTGGTGTTTTGTTTTTCATTTATTGTTTAAGTGTACGTTTCCATTTATTGTTTAAGTGTAGATTGAAAAGGATTTTGGTTTTAAAGTGAATTTGGTTGGTTGGTAATATAAACTGATAGTTAGAGTGTTAAAAAAAGTCATAATATGTGTAATTTAGTTTTGTAATGAAATGGAAATTCAAATGCAGAGAACGTATGTCTTTATGTTTAGTTTATTTTCTCTGTCCTTTGTCTGGTTTTCCTGCTTCTGTCTGTCTTTTCCTGTGGTTAAGTGCTTCACAACAAAAATTAAAAGGAGAGATAAAAATCTTTGTTTAAGAAATGTTGATCGTGTGGGTATGAATGCACTTAGGAATAAAAAATTATTATTGATTGTACAAAGTGTGAATTTTTTTAAGTCTCCCTGTCTGTCTGTCTGTCTCTCTGTTTGATGGAATTAAATGTAGGCCAATGTTTGGCTGTTTGTTAGAATGAGTTGTATGGATTTTGTTGAAGTAATTATTTTTAGTAATAAACATGGTATCGATTTTGTAATGTAATGTTGTTGTTGTTGTTTTTGTAAGAAGAAAGTGTGGTTGTCTTGATTATGAATAGTTTGGTATAGTGACAGAGTGACGGCAGAGCGACAGACTGGCAGACTGACAGACTGTCAATAGAAGCAGAGGATAGAGAATTTGTTAAGCAGAGATAAACGCATGCTGTGGTTAAGTGGTTCACAAGAAAAATGAAAAGGAAATTCAAATGCAGAGGACGGAGCTGTAGGCAGAGGGACAGAGCGAGAGCGATGACAGATAAAAGAGCAAGCGCGTAACAGCTCAAAAGTGCGCAATCATATAATTGATAGTAAATTCATACTGCTTGCTGACATTTGCCTCTGTCTATTGTACATACCATATACATATTAATAAATGAATCTTATAGAACGTATATAAGTAAAAGTAATAGGCAAATTTTTTACTAGTATAGTGTGATTTCTATTTATAAAAAGTGCTCTAAGCAAGTTTTACGGCTATTAAAAGAATTAAATAATTGGGAACTTTAAAAAATGAATACATCAAGTCCAATTTTTGAAACTCTAGAGGAGAGTCCTTTGAGATGTGCCCAGAAGATGGAATCATCATCAAGGGAAGAAGACTTAAGTCTCTTCTCTTTTAGTATGGATGAAGAAGCAGAAGAGTTTGTCAACGATTCAATCGTTGACGAAGTTCTTAACTGCATCCTCCATATCAACTCGGAAGACGCAAGCACAATACCTAACAACCAGCTGGGGAGCGTATTTAATGAATTAATTAACAATTCGGAGGATGCACAGCTACTTCAAAGCAATCAGCTGGAAAGCCCGTTTGATGAAGAAGTGCACAAGTTTCTGCTAGACGAAGAGGTGGATGCATTAATGAGAGATCTGAATTATGCTGAAGAGGAGCTCAGTAAATTAATAAAGGATTTTTTGGTGGATGTAGAAGGCGATGAATTGTTGGCTGCTTTAGATTTAAGTTTTTAACTCAAATCAATTTTAAATTATTAATAAAATGTATAGACATTTGTACCCCTTGTATTGTAATATCACATACTTAAATATACTTATATACATATATAAATAAATGAATAAGAAAAAAATTTAATTTTTTGTTTTTTAATATACATTTTTTTTTTATTATATCAAAAAATATACAGCAAAAAAAAATGTTTAAATATAAGAATAGAATATTAATATAAATTTTTAATTAGTTTCTTTTTTAAGTAAATATGCATTTCTTAAAGCACAAACTCCATAGTTGTGGTAGCTACAATAAAAATGTTCCGGATATTTAAGTTGTATTTGCTTAAAGTTGATACAGCCAATATCCTCGATGTTAAAAACTCTGACTTGAAGTAATTTTTCAAACCATTTCTTCTTTTCCATACCCTTAACATAGATTGTTGAATATTTTAAATTGGTTTTTAAAAATTTTACAACACTCTTAAATGATATTGATCCATCATTCCAATTCAGATGATGAAAGTTTCTTGTTAACCAATTTGCTTCTTTTGAAGTTAAACGGTGGGTTGATAATAAAATTTATGTGCTCCTTATTGTTAAAAACAATTGCTATCTCTTTTGCAATGAAGGTGTTTGAATTAGATTTAAATCCTTGCATATCGATGAAAACTTTATCCCCCATCATCTTATTTTTTTTTTTTTATTTACATGATTTTACGAACTTGACCTTTTAATGGTATGTATTCTATTAAGCGATCGTGGATGAGAATGCAAAAAGCTGATGTATCAGTGGGAATGTTGGAATCTGTTTCAATTTCAATTTTTATATCAACAGGACCGTTCGAGAGAGACTCGTTTTGGTGACTGACATCTACTACCACTATAGGCACACTATTTTTGAACTCTTGAGCAGTTAGAAGCGGTTGTGATTCTCTCATGTAGTAGCTTTGTTGAAATCGTAGATACATATCATATAGAATTGCATAACGGTCATTTTTAAATTTTATATTAAGATCATCATATGGGTACGATTCGGAATTTAAATGCACTTTTAAATTGTTAAGATTACAGTGAACAAACTTATTCTCTTGTTGAAAAGCAATCAATACAAAACGGGGTCGTTCTCTATTTGCAGCCAATTTAACATTCCATATATGGCTAGTTCCTGTATTTAGTTGAGGATTAATGTGACAATCCCAACTGCGAAATGCCATCGGTATAGAAGCACCATTGTTAATAATTTTAATCATATTCAATTTGTTAAGATCGGATAATTGTACATGTGGAATTCTCCATGAGATGTTTGAGATACTAATTTTTGGTTTGTCAGTAGCAACAGTTGAGTATACGAGTTTTTCATCGTTCTTATTACGTAAGAGAATCAATTCATGTTTACCCCTGAGTATAATTTTATTATAGTCTTCAGCAAAACCTAAAAATAGTTTCAGTGGTACATAGAAATTAAAGTGTCCGTTTAAAATATCCAAATCATCGAGTTTGTTCCATCCAGCATTATACATGGCAACACTTTCCGTTGGTGATAAAGAAAGGAAATTCTTTAAGGTGCTTGAAATGCCTAAATGTCTTGTATGATCAATTTCTATTCCATTAAGTTCATATCGAATTTCGTCAAAGAGATGTGCCACAAAGTTATTTTTTAATTTAAGATTTAAAAAAGATGATATTTTGCTGTTATTATCATCTACAACACTACCCTCAACATATATATAGCTTTCGCTGGGTAGCACATACAAGTCTTGATTTTGTATTGAAATTCGAATCTCATCATTATTATTGAAGGATTGTAGGTACGGTGTATATGTGTGGTAATCCTTTTTAATTATACTCTCGTCTGATAGAGGTTTTTCTAGAACATCTAGTATGGAACTCATTTCTTTACCAACTTTAAATTGAGAGACTTCAAAAATTTTTTATTTGCTTGTGTCAGATGTTGTTTTTGTGAAGATGTCTTTAATTTTGGTTTGGTTTGCAATAGTGTTTTATAAGTGTATCCAATTTTATCCTTCGATTGCTTGGCGTTGTATATTATCATTATTTGTTAGTTCTCAAATGTATTCTTATTGTAATTTCCTCTCCTCGGAAATTAATTAAATCACCGTTCTGATCAACGACGCGTAGAGTTAGAGAACTTATCTCTTGGCAGTTAACTGGTAAATAGATAAGATTTCTAGGAATCTCAACAATTTTATACCCTGGTGGAACATTTATCGCAAATTCATGTAATGTATGTGCTTGTGAATTATTCATATATGTGTTAACGACTATATTACACTCAACACGCAAGATATTCACTAGGAAAATATTAACAGGAAGATCTGAGTAATGGTCTTCGTTAGGAGCTAGAATTTTCTTATTGAATCCTAAAAGTTTTCCAATTGTATTATCCTTATTAAAGTATATGGGATCATTAGAACTATTAACTCTAACTTGCATTGTATTGTTATTAGCCTCTATATCAATTTTATTTTCCGGACAGTGCTGCTTATATTGATCTGTAACATAATCAACTATATCATTTAATTCATATGATCCTATTGGTATTTTAATTACATGTTCACCTATATGAAATATATTGTTATAATCATCTACATTAGGTATGCTATTATATGAATGAAAATCAGTTAGAGCACATTCATATCCACCATTTAAACCAATAGGAGGAAAGTAATTAGCTGATAACTCGGATGAGTTTGAGTTCAGAGTAAGTGTTATTGACATTATGGTTGTCAGATTATTAATAAATGAAATTAAACACAACACTTTGTATAAAAAAGAATTTGCATGCTCATTTATTTGTTTTTTCTTTAATATATTAGTTACAAAAATAGGCTTATGTTTAAACTTTACTACAATATTTCATTTTTATTAATCCAAGAATTATGTTGAATAGAAAATCCTAGCCATTTAACGAATACTTTATCTCCTTTAGTTTTGAGAACTCTTTCAACCAGGTATGTGTTGGGAAATTCCGTTTTTATGAGTTCTTCATCATAGAATCCGCCTTTAATAGGATTACCACGATAGTCTTCTAATATGTATGTAACTGGATATGTATTTTGAACTGTTTTAATTGTGAAAATTTCTGTTGTCCAATTGGGGGTGTATCCTTTTTCAAAAACATGTTTATATTTACTTATACGTACATGGTCTCCAACATTGAATTTTGATAATTTGAACAGTTTTAAACGGTTATATACCGTACTTAATAATTTTTTCTCATATCTAGAGGTAACTTGAATAGGTGCCATTTTGATGGTACGATGAATTTTTCTATTATATGTATTAATCAAGTCTTTGTAAATATCAAACCAGTTATAAGAACCATTGAAGCTAAACTCTTTCCACATCATTCCTTTTAATGTTCTATTAAATCGTTCCACAATTGATGCTTTCATTCTGCTATACGTTGAGTAGTGATTAATGTTGTATTTATCCATCAATTTTCCAAAGAGTTTATTGAAAAACTCTTTACCGTCGTCTGTTTGTAAGTTTTTTGGCACCCGTCCCAATTGAAAAACAAGTTCCATTGCCCGGACTGTTTCAAGCGCAGTTTTTGTTTTAAGTGGTACAGCCCATGCGAATTTCGAAAATGTATCAATTACTGTCATTAAATATCGATAGTTCTTATTGTCTGTAGAATAGTTCCCCATTTCAACTAAATCAGCTTGCCAAAGATCATCTATTCCTTTCATAACAACTCTCCGACGTGGAAAATTTTTTCGTGCTTGCTTATGCAGCTCATTTACTAAAGATCTTTTTGAAGTCATTATTTAATGTATTTAGGATTTTACTGAATATATTGTATTCAGTGTGAGTTCTTTTAAGTAGTGTGCGCCATCAAATTTCTTTCATACCCATAAATTAACTCATTTGTCTTTCTAATTTCTTTTTCGAAGAATAACTTCATGCTTAAAATTTTTTCTTGAATTTCATTGAGTTTCTGATTTAAATTCATGTTGATTTCAAGTTGTATCTCTTCAATTTGACTTTGCAGAAACAACTTATTGACAACATCATTTTCCTCCAATGCATTTGCAACATTTTTGATCCTTTTGTTTTGGACATCAATGCTATTAGTTGTATCCATAACGAACCCCAACAGCTTAGGAACATTTTTCACTAAAACTGTGCCACTTGTGCCATTAAGATAGTGCCCAAACTTGTCAATGGACATGATTTATGTAGATAAGTACTATTCTATAATGTTTGCTTCATATAATTCCTCGATAATTGAGACAATCTCATTATTATGATTAGTATGACCTGCAGCTTGTGATGCCAGCAATAGCCTAAGGCGATCTACTAACTCATTGGGATCATCCCAGTATATATAGTTAGGTTTATGTGTGTTTAGTTTCATCAAACCATCTCCCTTATAAGTACTTTTTATTGTATTAAATGATGAAGTTGACAAGTTCTTTTCATTCTGTTTTCTAAACAATTTGCTGATAATATGCTTATATTTATACGCTCTCGTTCCTTTTATTTGTCCATCAGGTCTATATTCTCTTTTGTACGCATTTGTGCTAACTAAAATTTTTTTATATAGTTCTAGTTCATGTTTATCATAATGTTTTGGTATTTTGTGAAACAGTAAAGAAAATAAACCCGGTGTAAAAGCCCATATTTGATTTCCAATCATTATTTTATTTTCTGTAAGTTTAATATTACTATTACCAAACTTCCATTCATTATTAAAATCTTTATGTGGACCATAGAGAGTATCTAATTCATTTCTGCTTTCCAATAGTGCTAAGTCAGTATAACTCGTATTATTATGTGAATTATTTAGGGTTTCAGATTGAGAGTAAAAATCATCATCATTATCATCATCATCACCATCAGTATAAGCTTCATCATCCTTAGCAGCATTTGCGTTTCGATCACTAAGTGAGGTGTTTTTATTGAATAACGTTTTTTCAGCAAGTTTCTTTGGAGTGCTTGTCTCTAACTTAAATTGTTGTTCGTTAAATGGGAAATTTGAGTTTTTAGAAATTTTCATTTTTAAATCACCCCTTTCTGCTTTAATACTTCTTTGGTTATTTTTAGAACTATTCACAAATTCTCTTAAAGGATCTATTATTGGTTTAAATGTGTCTTTAAATAGCTCATGTGTATCTGCTTCACCAATTTTTATACTACGGAATTTTTTCTTTAAAACATTTCTTGTCTTTATTAGCTCTTTTAAAACTTCTTCATCCATTTTCAGCTATCAGATCAGGTATCAGAACAGGTATCAGCTATCAGATCAGGTATCAGCTATCAGATCAGGTATCAGATCAGGTATCCGCTATCAGATCAGGTATCAGATATCAGATCAGGTATCAGCTATCAGATCAGGTATCAGAACAGGTATCAGCTATCAGATCAGGTATCAGCTATCAGATCAGGTATCAGATATCAGATCAGGTATCAGATATCAGATCAGGTATCAGCTATCAGATCAGGTATCAGAACATGTATCAGCTATCAAAAACAGGTATCAGCTAGCAGATTATATTTTCTATATTTCAGGAAATAAGTAGATGTATTATGTTTAACGCCAAATTAAATACTAATGTTTTACTTTTATGTAGAGTAATTTATATCGTTATGAAATATTCGAATAATTTTCTATAGCGACCATTGTTTAATTCATTATCTTTGCTTATCACCAAAAATCCATATTTTTCCTTCCAACACTCTCTACAAATTTCATTAAACTTTTCATAACTCATGTCGCTGGCAACATGATCACAATAAACGTGTTTCATGTTTGTCTCATCTTGTTTAAACATTATAATCATATTTGCATTGTCTCTTATTAAATGTTTGGGAATTCTCGTATAAGTTTGACATAAGTAGAATGAATCGACATCCTTATGTCGTCCCATGCAAAAATATGCTCGTATATTATTTTGCTTCTCACATGCAACATCATCAAATATCATAATTGAATTAATTTTAGCTTCATCAGGGGGTATAACTGATTCATTATCTGTAAATGTGTAATATCCCATCCCTTTAATTGGTGAAATCAATTTCTTCAAGTATTCATATTTCGGTTGATATAGAGATTTTGAGTATAAATAGATGTTTTCAAACTTGAGCCCATTAGGACTTTCTAGTAATGCAATCATGACATTAGTCTTTCCACAATTTGATGGCCCAACTATCAGAGCACGAATAGAATTTGGTAAGAGGGAGCTATGCTTTATTTTTGATCTGATGTTCGATGAAGCATCAATATTGCGAATCACAATATTTTTATGTTGTTTTATTAACCGCATTCTTATAACTAATTGCAATTTATAAATGTTACTTTATCATAGAAGAAGAAATAATATGGTTGTACATTATAGCAAAACATTCAGTCATAAAAAACCAGTCGTTGGAAAAGGTTTAGTTAATAGATTAATAAACTCTATACCTGTTGAACTACACCTTCCTGGATACCAATTTTGTGGCCCCGGAACAAAATTACAAAAACGTTTAGATCGCGGTGACAAAGGAATAAATTTATTAGACGCTGCATGTAAAAATCACGACATTGCTTATTCCAAAGACAAGGATTTAAATAATAGACATCAAGCTGACAAAATTCTTGAAAATAAAGCTTGGGAGCGAGTTCTTTCAAAAGATAGTAGTCTTGCAGAAAAATCATTTGCATATATGGTTGCGAACGCAATGAAAGCAAAAACAAAATTTGGTATGGGGTTGAAGAAGAAGGTTCTAAAAAGAAAAAAACAAAATGGAAAAAATCTGTTCAGTACATCAATTAAGGATGCAACGAAAATATTGAAGAAGGAAAAGCCTCAAGACATTAACTCTGCTATTAGGATTGCTCGTAAAGTTATCAACAAGTCGTTAAGGAGAAAGAAATCACAAGTTGTAATACCACGTGTAATTAATGTCCCAAAAATTGGCGGCTTCTTACCTTTGGTACCTATTCTTACTGCTCTGAGTGCAATTGGAAGTCTTTCTGCTGGCGGAGCTGCTATCGCAAAAGCAATAAATGCAGCAAAGAATGCTAAACAACAACTTGATGAAGCAACGAGGCACAATAAAACAATGGAAGCAGTAGCAATGGGGAAAGGATTTTATCTTAAACCCTATAAAAAAGGATATGGATTGGTTTGTCAAGAAAAAACAAAAAAATTTTTTCGTAAAGCTACCCAATAAACCACTATCTGATGTTGATCTGAAAAATTTTTCAACAAACATTCCCTACTTTAGAGGAGTTTTCATGTTGGATGCACTACCAAAACGATCGAGAAAAAGAGAATGCGGTGTCATTAACTTAGATTTATCAACTGGACCTGGAACACATTGGGTAGCATATTATAAAAACAATCAACATAAGGAATATTTCGACAGTTTTGGAAATTTACAACCTCCTTTCAAATTAGTTAAATATCTGGGCAAAAATATAAAATATAATTACAATCAATATCAAAATTATGATTCATTTAAATGTGGACATTTATGTCTTGAATTTCTTTACAAAATAAGTGAGAAGAATAAATAAATAAAACATTTAAACAATTTTCAAAAAAATTTGCTGTTTTATTAATAAAAAGTTTATAAAAATATAGTTTTTACATATTATTCCCAATGAGGATATTGAGCATTTGCTATAAATATATCTATACCAGCAGCAGTATCCAATTTTAGCCCACTGTCTCCTTGCTTACATACGCAATATATCCCGGATGCCAACTCCATTACATCATCATCTGATAGAGTATTATATCGGTTTGGTATATACATTATGTAATTTTCCAGATCAATTTGAACTGTGGTGCCATATTTAGTTGTCACCCGTTTGCGTTTTTAACTATATACTTAGTAGACTCCTCAAGATCCTTTATATGTATAAGTGTTTTTTTATTTAAACTGTTGAATTTTTTTAACAAATCAGGAGGATTCATTATTATTATTTAAATTTTTTTTTATTTGTTTCCTTTTATATTATTTTTTCTTATTTGACAGATTGCTTAATCTGCTTTTGTAAACTGATGCATTAAATACTTTTTCCAGCCTTAAATAGTTGAGAAAATCTTAATAGAAAGAAAGATCAATATTGTAGCTATCTCTTTTTCTCATATTGTTAGATTTTTTTTCTGCAAAAAATATTTATTATTGATAAATTGTAGTGAAGGAGATAGTTATATTATAGTTCTAAAGTGAAAGTGAGTCAAAAATTTACGTAAGGCTGATCAGAATTACAGCTATCTCTTTTTCTCTTATTGATATTATTTTTTATGTAAAATATTTCTGGCAATGATAGAATTGTAGTGAAGGAGATAGTTATAGTAATGTTATAAAGTGTAAGTAAAAAAAATAAAAATAAAAAAAAAGATTACATTAGAAAAAATTTGAGACCAGCAAACAAAATTGTTTGTAAAATTTTAATTTTTACAGAAATATTTATCTATAAATACACACATCAACCTTTAAAGAATATCAGTGTAGAAATATTATTCAAGACACAAGTATTGATTTAAAAAAATTATATAAAATAAAAAAATGAGCCAAGTACGTGATGAGTTATTTGACTTCCTTAAGTTATTTGAGGACTTATTGCTCTATGAGCATAAAGAAACAATAAACTTCTTTATCTCCATGCTGACTGAAAATGAGGACTATGGAGTGATAGAACAAGAGGACTCGGATAGTGGACATTTTGCTAGGATGCGAGGAAGGGCCGGACACATGCCGTTGTACCATGTTCCACATAAGAAAAAAAATTATTTTTAAGATAATTGATACTTATAAAAATATATGTCAAAAAAACAATGAATAAATATAAAATATATGTATGTATACATTCTTTTGATTTCTTATTTATTTTGATATATATATAGAGATTAATAGAGCGAAAAACTCTTAGTTTAAATATTATTTTCACTGAGGATGGATAGACATACGATAAAGAATATATTTTATCACAATCAGGAACGAAAATCACAAATATATGATGTTGTTTTTGAGTTTGAATACTTGCTAAATTGGAAATTGAAGATTGTATGTGGATTTTCGACAACTTTTGGTTTTAAGCCAATGATATGGTTGCATTATAAAAATAAGCAATTCATTGGACTAGATCGAGAAGAGTGGTTACATCTCATATGCTATAAAGAGTATATTCATGATATGCTTAATCGTCGGGATTTCTTAAATTCTATAAATATAATTGATAATGAAAGTGAGAGGGATGTAGAATATAAATTTCAGTACAAAAAGGGTATTTGTTTTTTAATTATCCAACAAGGAAACTATAAAATAAAAATAGATTCTGACACTTGGCGATCACTAACTCAAATGCGAGTATTTTTTACATCAATTTTGTGTTGGAATAACATTCTAAGAAAACAAATCCTTCACTTCTATTATGAATATTACATACCAACCTGCTCCACTTTAAACAAAACAAAAATTCAATTCAATGAAATACAAGGAATACATCATGAAAGGGATGTCAAGATTGAACTAACACGACTTTGTTATGAGATTGGAGAAAAAATGCAACATAAGATTATAACTGATGTAAAAATTCATAAATTATATTTAAGGATAGATAACAAATAAAAAAAATAAATATATAAATAAATAAAAAACTGTATGGACACATTTGTTTTATTTTTTACTGTTTTATTTTATTTTTTTTTTTTTTAATTTTTATTTTAGTTTAATCTTATCAATAAAACATAATTTTAATAATAATAATAAAAATCTACATTTTTTATTCCATATTATTATATTTTATTTTATCTTATCCAAAAAAATATATAATTTTTGATGATAATAGAAAATTTTAATTTTTTACTCATCTTCTTGAAGTTTCTCTATATCTAATAATAACATATCTAATTCATATTCTGGATTAGTTTCCTTAATTCTGAAATGATGCCATGCATAAGTATTTACATTATCACTTCTTATTTTTCTCTTGTCATCCACGTAACTTAAAACTATTTTATTTAATTGATTGGTATATATTTGATGTATTTTTGACTTAAATGTTAACATGTTATCATATATTATAGTCTTATCAAATAAACAATTTCTATAAGAAGCTAAATTATACTTATCTAAAACGGATTTCTTTACCCCTTTCGATTTTTTAACATCATTTTGGTGTTGTACACTAAAGGAATACATTTTAGATCGCAGCCCAACAAACTCTGTCATTATTTTCCCACAATTTTCATCCTTCATCATACCCAAAACCTTTTTGTTCAAACGAGGAATACCATAAATGTTATCTACAGAATAATCGGATGTATCAAATTGTTGTCCGATGTCAGTTTTTATGTCAGCGTAAAAGTCATCAGTTTGTATTGAGTAAATAAAAGAGTCTGTATCCATATAGTTTAATGATAACCTTTCCTTGAACTTTGGTTGCATGTATCCGTAGTGAAAGTTGTACATTTTCCATTTCGAAAGCTCCAGCACACAAAATCCTAAGTAAATAGGTTTATTATAACAAGTCTTAACTCTATTCATTTCGATAGCTACCATATCTTCAGAAAATATAGATAAACTATGGAAATTGGATTTTGATATCCAATCTTGAGCTCCCAAATGATTCTGATTTGTTCTGTTCCAATTTGTTACAATTCTTACATCTCTCCTCTTGTCCACATTCTCCATAGTTTTGCCATACACAGCATTATTGAGCAATTTGAAGAAATTTTTCTCAAAAGCATTTTTAGCAGTGGCTCTATGCTTGGTATTTAAGTCGATATAACCTTTTAACCATTGAGATTGTTTAAATGCTAGAATACGATGTGTTTTCTTTAAAACCAAACCATATTCCAAGCACTGCTTGAGAACTCTATAATGTATAACATATGACTGCTTTGTAGAGAAATCAGTTATCAATTTGTTGTACTTCATTTGCAAAGTTTTTTTATTTTCAGCGCAAAAAGGAAGGTCATTGTGTAAGTCATGCAAATTAGAAGGATAATCTAAAGAAACCTCATATACATAACCATCTGTTCCATTATCATCTATGCTTTTCGGATCCAGATCCAGCTCCTCATTTGATAACCATCTGAACCCTCCATAAGGAAGATATTCAGACATTGCCCAACCGTAAAGGTTATTTGCATCTAAATAGACAAGAAATTCTGAGGGCTTCTCTTTGTCGAAGTCATCTAAATATTTGTTGTTTGCTTTTGCATATCTTTTACTGCACTGTACAATCCCCCCACGTATTCCTTTTTTCATAAAATTATACATATCTATGTCCGTTAAAAGTTCCAATTCAATTTTTGTATATTTTAACATTGCATCCCAGGCAAGACCAGGAGCTGTGTAATATTGACATGGATCCAGCTCATATATACCTTTACAAATTTTGCTGAAGTTCTCAAAAATATCTGTTAGTAAAAGCACATCTGTTTTTAAGTAAAGTTCCATGTAATCTTTCAGTGTTTTACACCTAAAAGTATTCCATACCTCTTCAGCATGTGAGTACTCCTCTAAAGAACATTCTTTATTATTCAGCTTATTATAGAAATCACTGCGGGGAGGAAGCTGACACTCATTTAATTTATGAAACGAATTTAGATACTCATACGGAAAAATACCTTTTTTTTTTAATGAGCTGAAATTCTTTTTCTGTCTGAAACAAGGACCTAATAGTGCTGAAATCACTATCTGACAAGTTGCAGGCCAATGATTCCAAACTGTCAGCCATAAAGCGTATTGTATCAAGAAATCTTATTTCAAGATTATGACCATCACTCATTTCTGTAAATTGAGACAGTGATATATACAGCTCCTTATTAAGAGGAAGTACTTTTAATGTCATAGAAATTTTCCCTAATTCTTTAGTAAAAAGATGTGAGTCATAATTTGAGTAATTGTGAAAGTAAACTGGTATAAACTTAGGAATTTGATAATTTAGATTACAATTTTTGTGGGCTGCACCTCTAAACTTACCACTAATGTGACAGTGATCTCTAACACGATCATTACCTAGAAATTTCTCACATATATGACAATTCAATGCATCATAAAAATTATTAATATCAGAAGGGGATAATGTATCCATTTGTCTCTTATTTACTAAATAATCATTATATATATCCTGACAGTCTTTAATTAAAAATGAAACAAATTTTTCCGAGGCATCTTTCCCCGTGTACACTCTTAGCTTATCTAACTTATTATTATGGACACATTTAACATAATAGCTAAAAGCACAAGGAATGTGCTTCTTAACAAATTTGGTTTTGCTACTCACACTACAATCAATATCCTCTAAAATGCATTCGAAGTCTGCATAAACAACGAAGGGGACATCCATTTTCCTTTGATGACCCTTAAAGTGAAGAAGATCATTTGGGGCTGTTAGCATAGTGGTTACTATTCGTCCACATTCTCTTTTATGCTGCTCCATGATCACTTCACTATGCGAGTATTGTAGACAAGTATTACAAAATTTAAGAGCGCTTTTGTGCTTTGTAGTCTGACTGCTTAGTAGTCTATAAAAATAACAAATTTATAATCGATTAAAATAAAATAATTATTACAAAGATTTTATGTAAAGTTTTTTATTTTATTTTTTTATTATTTTAATTAACTTTTTAAACTTACCTTGATATATTCTTTATAAGAACATAGTGATGACCAACAGCATTTTCCAGCAGCAATAAATTAACATGAGTGCATTTCTCATCCTTTGTAATGTAATACGGACCAACAATTGCATTAGTTTCCTCATCGTACCCAAATACGTTTATACTAATGTCACTATTTCGCTCCTCAAATATTTTAATGTTTTTTAGGGACATTGGGAATTTTAAATTTGAGAAGTCTAGTGTAACTCCATTTTGTGTGCAAATGATGTCAGCAGCAATGTCATCGATATTATATGCGCTACATCGTTGTTTATGCTCAATTTGTGAGATATCCATTGCCGCAATTAAGCACCACTTAAAGCAGAAGACGTCATTGTTTTCTATGTTGACGCAAGCATTTCGCTGTTTAAGTTTTTCGGGTAGACTAATCCAGTTTGCTCCGTTTACCAGAGAAGATTTATTAAGACTTAACTCTGCTCGAACTATACGTATCAGAGTCCAACCAGAGTCCTTCTCTTGGAATTCAGACATTTTGTTTTGAATTTCTGATATTTGCTTGGAAAGTACTTCATATATTTCATCTCCTCTAGTCAACAAATTCATTTTAGCTCTATGATGAATTATATTGAACTCTAATTCCTCTCCCACAAGTTTTATATATTCTGCCACTATACTTATATTAAATTTTATTATAACATGTTTCAGCAAACTGTTTTCCAACCTCTCTATGATGACAGGTTCAATTTCTCTAATAAAATCTTCAAATAAGAGTTCTTCTTTTTTATTATCAATCCCATACGTTATAATATTATTTTTAAACGCCTTGGTTATTTCATAATAATTTGTGGTAGTTGACGACGTTCCTTGAGCTTGTGGCTGATGTTGGAGTTGTTGATCAGTATTTGGGTACCATTGCATTGGGGTGGGGGGTTGCTGACAATACATTTGTTGTTGTGGTGTTGACTGATATTGTAGCTGTTGGTCCATATTTGGGTACCATTGCATTGGAGTGACGGGTTGCTGCCAATGCATTTGTTGCTGTGGCTGATATTGTAGCTGTTGGTCCATATTTGGGTGCCATTGCATTGGAGTGAGGGGTTGCTGCCAATGCATTTGCTGCTGTGGCTGATATTGTAGCTGTTGATCCATGTTTGGGTACCATTGCATTCGCGTGGAGGGTTGCTGCCAATGCATTTGTTGTTGTGGCTGTGGCTGGTATTGTAGCTGTTGATCCATATTTGCGTACCATTGCATTGGAGTGGGGGGCTGCTGGCAATGTATTTGTTGTTGCTGCTTATCATTATGATTTTTAATATGTGTTATATATGCCTTTTGGTATTTGTACACCTTTTGACATATATAACAAACGTAGTCTACAGAACTCATTTTATTTATTTAATTATATATATATATATATATATATATATATATATATATATATATATATATATATATATATATATATATATATATATATATATATATATATATATATATATATATATATATATATATATATATATATATATATATATATATATATATATATATATATATATATATATATATATATATATATATATATATATATATATATATATATATATATATATATATATATATATATATATATATATATATATATATATATATATATATATATATATATTTAATTAATTATTTATTTAGATAAACTTATTAACTTCTTTTTTTAGTTACTGCAAATATTTTTTAGTGTTCACAAAATTTTCTACTTATATTAAAATAGTTTTTATTTTAAGTTTAACTTTTTTAACGCTAACAAAATGTTCTAGTTGTAGTGCAATGGATTTTATTTTCACTTTAATTTTTTTAATTCACAAATTTTTCTTTTATATTAAAGTTGTTTTCTTTATTTCCACACTTGTTTCAATAATAAGACAAATGTAACACGCTTTACGTTTAATATACAATACGCTTATCTCTGCTTAACAAATTCTCATTCCTCTGCTTCTATTGACAGTCTGCCGGTCTCCCAGTCTGTCGCTCTGCCGTCACTCTGTCACTATACCAAACTATTCATAATCAAGACAACCACACTTTCTTCTTACAACAACAACAACAACATTACATTACAAAATCGATACCATGTTTATTACTAAAAATAATTACTTCAACAAAATCCATACAACTCATTCTAACAAACAGCCAAACATTGACCTTCATTTAATTCCATCAGACAGATTTTTTTATATGTATATGGTATGTATACGAGACAGAGGCAAATGTCAGCAAGCAGTATGAATTTACTATCAATTATATGATTGCGCACTTTTGAGCTGTTACGCGCTTGCTCTTTTATCTGTCATCGCTCTCGCTCTGTCCCTCTGCCTACAGCTCCGTCCTCTGCATTTGAATTTCCTTTTCATTTTTCTTGTGAACCACTTAACCACAGCATGCGTTTATCTCTGCTTAACAAATTCTCTATCCTCTGCTTCTATTGACAGTCTGTCAGTCTGCCAGTCTGTCGCTCTGCCGTCACTCTGTCACTATACCAAACTATTCATAATCAAGACAACCACACTTTCTTCTTACAAAAACAACAACAACAACATTACATTACAAAATCGATACCATGTTTATTACTAAAAATAATTACTTCAACAAAATCCATACAACTCATTCTAACAAACAGCCAAACATTGGCCTACATTTAATTCCATCAAACAGAGAGACAGACAGACAGACAGACAGGGAGACTTAAAAAATTCACACTTTGTACAATCAATAATAATTTTTTATTCCTAAGTGCATTCATACCCACACGACCAACATTTCTTAAACAAAGATTTTTATCTCTCCTTTTAATTTTTGTTGTGAAGCACTTAACCACAGGAAAAGACAGACAGAAGCAGGAAAACCAGACAAAGGACAGAGAAAATAAACTAAACATAAAGACATACGTTCTCTGCATTTGAATTTCCATTTCATTACAAAACTAAATTACACATATTATGACTTTTTTTAACACTCTAACTATCAGTTTATATTACCAACCAACCAAATTCACTTTAAAACCAAAATCCTTTTCAATCTACACTTAAACAATAAATGGAAACGTACACTTAAACAATAAATGAAAAACAAAACACCAACCCAACCAAAATATTTCTTAATTGTACAAGATTAGAATTTTAAAACACAGTTAATTTTTTTCACTGACAAGTTCATTAATACTATTTCCCAAAACTCACTTTAAAACCAAAATCCTGTGAAGCACTTAACCACAGGAAAAGACAGACAGAAGCAGGAAAACCAGACAAAGGACAGAGAAAATAAACTAAACATAAAGACATACGTTCTCTGCATTTGAATTTCCATTTCATTACAAAACTAAATTACACATATTATGACTTTTTTTAACACTCTAACTATCAGTTTATATTACCAACCAACCAAATTCACTTTAAAACCAAAATCCTTTTCAATCTACAATTAAACAATAAATGGAAACGTACACTTAAACAATAAATGAAAAACAAAACACCAACCCAACCAAAATATTTCTTAATTGTACAAGATTAGAATTTTAAAACACAGTTAATTTGTTTCACTGACAAGTTCATTAATACTATTTCCCAAAACTCACTTTAAAACCAAAATCCTTTTCAATCCACACTTATACAAAAATTCATACAGCTCGTTTTTCCCACGCCTTTCATATACAATTAAACAATAAATGAAAAAAAAACAAACATAAAAACACACATTCGAACCCTCGTCACCTCACACTTAAGCTCATAAATGAAAATTATCACGTACAAGCCATCGTAAAACCCTCTGCGCGTGCCTAACATAACTAGTTACATGCACCGACATACAAAAACACCACCTAAACCCTTGTCAAACACACCCTTGACACTAATTACCCAAATTTAGGCAATAAATTACAAAATTTCACAAATTTTGACAATTTTAATTGGTGACAAAGCCCCAGTTCCCAACTACTCAACAACAACCTGCAAACAAAACATCGAGATAAAATAAGTAAATATAGTGTGCTCATAGAACCCATTAAAAGACAATGGAACATCGACAGCGTGCGGACCATCCCAATAATAATTTCAAGCACGGGATTGATACCGAAAACTTTGCACGATGGTCTAAAGGAGCTTGAGATGCCAGAACAATTATGGCAGATAATGCAAAAAGCGGTGGTGATTGCGACTACACGAATCTTATCCACGATCAAACGTGGTAAAAGCGAACAAAGGACGCTGATGATGACAGCGTAGCGGCTGTCGAAATTAGTAGTACTAATCCGTTCTGCTAGTCTGATTAGATATTCTAATATTCCACTCTTAAAAGTAATATGAATTTTCATTAATTCAATTATTGTGAACTTAAGCCAAATAATAATAACTTCCGACTTATATAATATAATAATAATAATGATAATAATAATAATAATAATAATAATAATAATAATAATAATAATAATAATATTAATAATAATAATAATAATAATAATAATAATAATAATAATAATAATAATAATAATAATAATAAATAATAATAATAATAATGATAATAATAATAATAATAATCATAATAATAATAATAATAATAATAATAATAATAATAATAATAATAATAATAATAATAATAATAATAATAATAATAATAATAATAATAATAATAATAATAATACCTTGGTAGATTGTTCTAATGATGTGGAATGAAATAGGTTTGAGTTATTCGTTACAAGTATTTACTTTTATTTGTGTTATAATTCATCGTTAATTTCAAGTGTGTGTTTTAAGAAAATGAAAAAGTAAATGAATGAAGAGAAATATTTGTGTATAAATTAAAAAACTATTTTAATTAATGGTTTTTTAGTATAAAATTAGTCAATTGTATACATTCCGGCAACTAGGGCCAGTTTTGATTTGCCGTTGCTCCGGTTGCACACAAAGGACATTTGCCAAAGAACGTATCGCTTCGGATATGACATGTTGGTCCGGAATGGCTGAAGGCATTATCGATAGTTGATAGATGGTGGTTGAGTATGAAGTTTGGTTTGTTTGCGGTTGGGCGATGATGAATCGTTTCGGCGACTGCTTTGACTGGATGACCGTTTTGACCTTCTACGGACATGACTATTTTTGCGCCTGAACGATGTTGAATCGGCCCTGCGGCTGCGTTGATTGTTAGACCGTGTTGAACTACAGCGAGCCTACTTTTTATGCTTGGATGCAACAATGTGTGATGGTATTCACCACATTTTCTGCATGTATCCATAGAGGGGCATACTGCAAGATCCTGGCTTTTGGCGAGGCAGTTGATGCAGCAACAGTGTTGGTCAACTATCTTTATTCGTGTTTTCACATCCATTCTAAGAAAACGCTTGTAGAATCTATTAGAATGAAAGAATTTACAGAGACTGCATTGATACAGATGTAGATCCCTTCTTTTTTGTCATTGGCTTCTTTGGTAGCGTCGTGGGCTGTAGATGAAAAGAAAGTAAAATAACGAAACGAAAGAACGGGATGTGGTTTAGTTGTGAGGTTTTGGATGGTATATGTAACATTAGAAATAAATTTTAAAGAAAGAATATGTAGGTGTAAATGAGATATAATGAGAGCTTGTATGCTTTCATAATTAGGACTTTTCATGATTATTAAGTATTGGCAAATAGCAAAGCTTTACTATGGGTCGAGTAATTGTACCGGTAGCAGTTCTTATATCTGCAACTCGGACATTTTTGTGTGTTTTTGTGTGTGTGTGTTTTTTCGACTCTACCTAGACGCCATTCGGCAGGAGGTAATAAGTCATCCATGATAACTATGAGATCATCAGGTTTTAAATTCTGAGCAACATTTTTCCATTTATATCATTTATGTAAAGACTTTAAATAGTGTTCCTTCCACCTTATTGATAACTGATGATGAATGGCTCTGAGTCTCTCCCAACGATTCAGCAGTCCTATTTTTGGTTCGCGTTGTTCTGGGAGACTTAGAACAGGGGCACCTCTTAGAAAATGTCCAGGGGTGAGGGTGGTGAAGTCAGAGGGATCCTCGGAAACAGCAGAAATGGGACGGGAATTTAAGACTCCTTCAATTTGGGCTAGGATTGTAGTGAATTCTTCGTAGTTATATTTGTATGGACCAGTGACTCGTTTTAAGTGAAACTTAAAACTTTTTACTGCGGCCTCCCAAAGACCGCCCATGTGAGGTGCATGTGGGGGTATAAATATCCATTCTAGTGAGTTACATACTTTTTCGATATATCTGTTGATGCAGATTTTATGAAGGTATCAAATTCTCGTTTTAGTTGCCGACTAGCACCAACAAAATTTCGACCATTATCAGAATAAATCCTGTAAGGGAGTCCCCGCCGGCCAACGAAACGAGAGAACGCCGCTCGGAATGCTGCTGTGGACAAATCTGAACATACTTCCAAATGAATGGCCTTCGTGCTGAAGCACACAAACACACTGACATAGCTCTTTATTATTGAGCAATTTCGTAGGGATGAGCTTTTGGTTTCGAATGGGCTAGCGAAGTCCACGCCAGTAATTTGAAAGGGCACTGTTAAACTACATCGATCCGAGGGTAAAGGTGCCATTATTTGTGAACATAGCTTTTGTTTATATATAATACATGTTTTGCAGTGGCGTATGATTTTTTTTATCTGAGGCTTTAATCTGGAAATGTGGAATTCGGTTTGGGCCATTTACACATTTGATTGCAGTCGGCATGGAAAAGGAATATATGTAAATATTGTAAGTAAAGTTGGCAAAACCTAGAAGTTCCTGGCAGTATTATTGGGTAGCATGCTATGTATGGAAGTGATGAATTTGGTAGCCGACCGTTCACTCGTAGAACATTATATGGGTCAAGAAATGGATTGAGTGGTTTTAATGAGCTTTTATTGGATATTGAATGAGAATTAGAGATATCCTTAAGTTCTTCTGAGTAATGAGTTTTTTGAGCTATAGATATTAATCTATGTTTTACGAAATTTATTTCATTGTGGCTTTGATTTGTGTGAGAATAACGAAATTGTGTTCGATGTTTTGATAGTGTATTGTGTAAAAATCGAAACGCACAAGAAAGGACTTTGAGAGCCTTGGGGTAGGAGGAGAAATTATTCAGAATGTCAATATCTTGGATTGAGGTATGTAGACATTCAATTTTTCTTTCTATTTCTGGAGTCTGCGAGAGAGCTTTTCTTGGCCATTCTGACTGAGGTTTTGTTAGCCACGGTGGCCCTTGCCACCATAAGAGGTTATTTGCTAGCTCTTCAGGTCTGCAACCACGAGTACCAAGGTCTGCCGGGTTATCGTGTGTACGAACATGACTCCAGTTCGCATTTGGTAGAGACCTGTAAATGTTTGCGGTTCGATTTGCGACATAAGTTTCCCATGTTCGCGGAGGTTTTGATAGCCATCCAATCACAACTAATGATTCGGTCCACAGAAATATTTCACCTCCTGGCAATTTTAACGATTTTGTGAGATGTGCAACTAATTTCGATAACAATACCGCCCCACTGAGCTTTAGCCTGGGAAGGGATATTGGTTGTAGTGGAGCTACGTTACTTTTAGCTACTAGTAAATTACTAAATACTACCTGAGAAGTAGTTTGACATTGCAAATATACGGCTGCGCAATATGCTCCTTTTGAAGCGTCTGAAAATCCGTGAATTTGAATTATATATTCGGAATTGTAATGTAACCACCTTGGTATTTTTATTTTTTCTATGTGCGCGAGATCTGTGAGAAGTTTATTCCATTTGTCTATGATTTCAGGATTAACATTTTCATCCCACTGTAAACCTCGTACCCATAGTTCTTGCATTAAAATTTTTGCTCGTATAATTATATAGATCCAGCCGGCTGGATCAAAAATGGATGCAATTCCGGACAAAATTTTTCGTTTAGTAATACGTTCACTGTGTGGTATTGGTGAAAATGAGTAAGTGAAATGATCGGTAAGGGCGTTCCATATAATGCCTAATGTTTTTGTAGCGCTAGTGTCTTGAAACCGCAGAAGATCTGAATCATACAGATCTTCTCTTTGGATATGAGTTAGTAAGTTGCTGTCATTTGCAGTGATCTTCTTTAGCATAAGTCCAGCAGATTTAAGAGTCTCTAAAACTTGAGCTTGGGATTCCTTTGCATCCTCAATTGTGTGAGCGCCGGATAATATGTCGTCTACATATGTTTCCTGGCGTAAAATTTCTGCTGCTTTTGGATACTTGGCCTTGGAGTCATCTGCGAGCTGGTGAAGAGTACGGATCGTGGGCTGTAGATGAAAAGAAAGTAAAATAACGAAACGAAAGAACGGGATGTGGTTTAGTTGTGAGGTTTTGGATGGTATATGTAACATTAGAAATAAATTTTAAAGAAAGAATATGTAGGTGTAAATGAGATATAATGAGAGCTTGTATGCTTTCATAATTAGGACTTTTCATGATTATTAAGTATTGGCAAATAGCAAAGCTTTACTATGGGTCGAGTAATTGTACCGGTAGCAGTTCTTATATCTGCAACTCGGACATTTTTGTGTGTTTTTGTGTGTGTGTGTTTTTTCGACTCTACCTAGACGCCATTCGGCAGGAGGTAATAAGTCATCCATGATAACTATGAGATCATCAGGTTTTAAATTCTGAGCAACATTTTTCCATTTATATCATTTATGTAAAGACTTTAAATAGTGTTCCTTCCACCTTATTGATAACTGATGATGAATGGCTCTGAGTCTCTCCCAACGATTCAGCAGTCCTATTTTTGGTTCGCGTTGTTCTGGGAGACTTAGAACAGGGGCACCTCTTAGAAAATGTCCAGGGGTGAGGGTGGTGAAGTCAGAGGGATCCTCGGAAACAGCAGAAATGGGACGGGAATTTAAGACTCCTTCAATTTGGGCTAGGATTGTAGTGAATTCTTCGTAGTTATATTTGTATGGACCAGTGACTCGTTTTAAGTGAAACTTAAAACTTTTTACTGCGGCCTCCCAAAGACCGCCCATGTGAGGTGCATGTGGGGGTATAAATATCCATTCTAGTGAGTTACATACTTTTTCGATATATCTGTTGATGCAGATTTTATGAAGGTATCAAATTCTCGTTTTAGTTGCCGACTAGCACCAACAAAATTTCGACCATTATCAGAATAAATCCTGTAAGGGAGTCCCCGCCGGCCAACGAAACGAGAGAACGCCGCTCGGAATGCTGCTGTGGACAAATCTGAACATACTTCCAAATGAATGGCCTTCGTGCTGAAGCACACAAACACACTGACATAGCTCTTTATTATTGAGCAATTTCGTAGGGATGAGCTTTTGGTTTCGAATGGGCTAGCGAAGTCCACGCCAGTAATTTGAAAGGGCACTGTTAAACTACATCGATCCGAGGGTAAAGGTGCCATTATTTGTGAACATAGCTTTTGTTTATATATAATACATGTTTTGCAGTGGCGTATGATTTTTTTTATCTGAGGCTTTAACCTGGAAATGTGGAATTCGGTTTGGGCCATTTACACATTTGATTGCAGTCGGCATGGAAAAGGAATATATGTAAATATTGTAAGTAAAGTTGGCAAAACCTAGAAGTTCCTGGCAGTATTATTGGGTAGCATGCTATGTATGGAAGTGATGAATTTGGTAGCCGACCGTTCACTCGTAGAACATTATATGGGTCAAGAAATGGATGGAGTGGTTTTAATGAGCTTTTATTGGATATTGAATGAGAATTAGAGATATCCTTAAGTTCTTCTGAGTAATGAGTTTTTTGAGCTATAGATATTAATCTATGTTTTACGAAATTTATTTCATTGTGGCTTTGATTTGTGTGAGAATAACGAAATTGTGTTCGATGTTTTGATAGTGTATTGTGTAAAAATCGAAACGCACAAGAAAGGACTTTGAGAGCCTTGGGGTAGGAGGAGAAATTATTCAGAATGTCAATATCTTGGATTGAGGTATGTAGACATTCAATTTTTCTTTCTATTTCTGGAGTTTGCGAGAGAGCTTTTCTTGGCCATTCTGACTGAGGTTTTGTTAGCCACGGTGGCCCTTGCCACCATAAGAGGTTATTTGCTAGCTCTTCAGGTCTGCAACCACGAGTACCAAGGTCTGCCGGGTTATCGTGTGTACGAACATGACTCCAGTTCGCATTTGGTAGAGACCTGTAAATGTTTGCGGTTCGATTTGCGACATAAGTATCCCATGTTCGCGGAGGTTTTGATAGCCATCCAATCACAACTAATGATTCGGTCCACAGAAATATTTCACCTCCTGGCAATTTTAACGATTTTGTGAGATGTGCAACCAATTTCGATAACAATACCGCCCCACTGAGCTTTAGCCTGGGAAGGGATATTGGTTGTAGTGGAGCTACGTTACTTTTAGCTACTAGTAAATTACTAAATACTACCTGAGAAGTAGTTTGACATTGCAAATATACGGCTGCGCAATATGCTCCTTTTGAAGCGTCTGAAAATCCGTGAATTTGAATTATATATTCGGAATTGTAATGTAACCACCTTGGTATTTTTATTTTTTCTATGTGCGCGAGATCTGTGAGAAGTTTATTCCATTTGTCTATGATTTCAGGATTAACATTTTCATCCCACTGTAAACCTCGTACCCATAGTTCTTGCATTAAAATTTTTGCTCGTATAATTATATAGATCCAGCCGGCTGGATCAAAAATGGATGCAATTCCGGACAAAATTTTTCGTTTAGTAATACGTTCACTGTGTGGTATTGGTGAAAATGAGTAAGTGAAATGATCGGTAAGGGCGTTCCATATAATGCCTAATGTTTTTGTAGCGCTAGTGTCTTGAAACCGCAGAAGATCTGAATCATACAGATCTTCTCTTTGGATATGAGTTAGTAAGTTGCTGTCATTTGCAGTGATCTTCTTTAGCATAAGTCCAGCAGATTTAAGAGTCTCTAAAACTTGAGCTTGGGATTCCTTTGCATCCTCAATTGTGTGAGCGCCGGATAATATGTCGTCTACATATGTTTCCTGGCGTAAAATTTCTGCTGCTTTTGGATACTTGGCCTTGGAGTCATCTGCGAGCTGGTGAAGAGTACGGATTGCAAGGAAAGATGCACAATTAACTCCGAATGTGACCGTTTTGAGTTGGTAATCTTTTACTTCGTTAGTGAGAGGTTTTTGATAAACGATGCGTTGAAAAAGCCGGTCATCAGGGTGTACCCAAATTTGCCGGTACATTTTTTGAATGTCCCCATTAAACGCTAGAAGGCCAGAGAGTCAAAATGATTACATCCGGCGCAGCCCAGGGATCAGTCCTGGGTCCCGACCTTTGGAACATGAGATACGACGACATCCTGAAGATAGAGATGCCAGAAGACACACATCTTGTAGGATACGCAGCCGATATAGCAGCAGTCATCTCAGCACGCGATATGGATGACGCAAAAAGAAAGCCGAACCAAGTCATGATAAGAACGCAAATATGGCTTGATGACCACGGACTTGAGCTCGCTAGAAACAAGACCGAGGTTATCCTGATGACATGAGGACAGATTCCACTCGAAGTTAGCATGCAGATAGGTGATATTCCCCTAGTCACGTAAAAGGCGGTAAAATATTTGGGCGCCAAGCTCGACTGCAGGCTTACTTATTGGGCACAAATACAAGACGCGGCCGCCAAGGCAGCAAAGGTAACAGGTATGCTAAGAAGGCTAATGGCGAGAATCGGTGGACCAACACAGAGCAAGAGGAAACTCATCATGACAACAACCAACTCTATACTGCTATATGGCAGCGAAAACCAAGCGCAAAGTCCTGCAGGCGGTACAGCGAACAGCCGTTTTCTCAGGCCATGGATACTTCCAGAAGTATCTGTACCGCATGGTTAAGACAGGCGACCCCGGTTGCATCTACTGCAGTGAGACACACGACGACGCTGAACACACGCTTTTCAGCTGCATCAAATGGCACGCGGAGAGAAACACATTGAGGGATCAGATCGGTGAGTTTAACCCTGACAGCATAGTCAACAAAATGCTCGAATGTGAGAACAAATGGAGCGCTGTAGCGAACTACATCGAATACGTTCTACGGAGGAAAAAGAGAGACCTCGATGCATCACGGCAAAGCGAGCTCCCCGCAAGAGAAGAAGAACCAGCAGGAACAAGCTGGGTACATATGACGGACCCAGACGTGGGCGAATAGAGAACGGTCCTTTTTATAGGACGTTGTTTCTGGGCCTTCCCGAAGTAATATAGACAGCAGTTGCAGGAAGGCACTCTACCCAGAAAAATAGGAGGGATTGTTTTAGTGGAAACACCTCTCGCTGCAGCTGACGACGGTCACTGTAAGTGCGAAGGCATTTTAAACCCTACCTCACCCGTCAAAAAAAAAATAATAATAATAATGATAATCATAATAATTATAATAATAATAATAATAATAATAATAATAATAATAATAATAATAATAATAATAATAACAATAATAATAATAATAATAATATGAAATTTATTTGCTGGATTTTAAGCAATTGTCTATATGCAGCATTTCGTTGGTGATTTACCAACTCATCAGTAGACTTTAAACACAATTTTGAACAGTTAAAAACCCTTTATCTTATGTACAAACTTTTAAAAAGCATTTGAGAATTTACAAATATATAAATGATTTTTTTTTTCGACCATTTATATATTTGTAAATTCTCAAATGGTTTTTAAAAGTTTGTACATAAGATAAAGCATTTTTAACTGTTCAAAATTGTGTTTAAAGTCTACTGATGAGTTGGTAAAGCACCAACGAAATGCTGCATGTAGAAAATTGCTTAAACTCCGGCAAATAAATTTCATTTAAAATCAAATTATGACAATATGTCAAATAATAAATTTCTTAAATAATAATAATAATAATAATAATAATAATAATAATAATAATAATAATAATAATAATAATAATAATAATAATAATAATAATTTAATTCAAACTAATTTCTGCGACCTTCTTAGTTAATTATTTATATATATTAATCGAGCTTAAGGTCTTCTTTTTTATAAAAAAAATTTTTAATGATCCAATATTTCGCCACTTCTTTGTGTGGCTTCTTCAGGGAAATATGTTTAATTGTCAATAAATATTAATAAGAATTAAAAGTTTTAAAAAATTTCAAATAAAAATTAAAAGTTTTAAAAAATTTCAAATAGCTTTTTTTTCAAATAACAAAAAATAATTGTTAAAATGAAAAATTGAACAATTTTTAAATACACACAACAACCGAAACAAAATAATATAAATATATTTTAATAATTCAATTTCCGTTTTTGTTTTTATGTAATAAATATCTATAGCTATGCGCTGCACTAGCTGTATCTGATCTAAAATTTATCCTTTTACTTGTTGGAATGTTTATAATATGCAGCATTTCTAACATATAACATCTTTTGTAATTAATTTCCGTATTTAAAATTGCTACATTATTAAAATCGGGATTATGATTTGAATTAAAACAATGGGATGATAAGGCTGTTTTTTGTGAAACTACAGTGTTTCTGTATTTTTGATCTGATCTATGTCCAGCTATTCTAGTCTTCAACTTATTTTTAGTTGTACCTACATATACCTTCCCACAATTTTTTGTATTATTTTTTATTATGGGAACTTTAAACAATATTTAAAGAACTTTATAATTCTATGTTCTACGGATAGTTTATAGCCATAAAAAGAACTTTACGCACGCGAATATGAAATAGAGCTTTTTCAACACACATTCCACTTAAAAGTGAAATTTTATTAAATTTTTAATTAAAAAGTTATTTTTTGGGAATTATTAAATTACATTAATTTTAATTTTTAACGTGCTTTTTCCCAAATTAATATTTTACTTTTTAAGTAAAATATTAATTTTTTCATTAAAATACATTGAAATTGATTATGAAGGGGTATTAGCTAGTTCCTATGGCCATTTCATTGGGGCTAATGCAAATCGTCAGAGAACCTTTACCCAAAAATCTCATAGAAAAACTAAAGATATACTAAACTCCTAATCATAAGAATAAGAAGTTTATAATATAAAAGTTGAAACATGAGCTCCATAATCAATCATGTTTTTTATTTTCTTTGCTTGCGTACTACAACAGGTTGGTTTTTTTCCAACTCTAAATTGTAGTTGTAAAGGCAGTTGAAAATAAATAAAAGCAACAACAGCAACAAATTGTTTTCGCAATGAGCTGTGATGCCAACATGTATTTTTTTTGCGCGGGCACTCGCATATTTATAATTAAAAAGGTTTTTTTGGGAATTATTAAATTACATTAATTTTAATTTTTAACGTGCTTTTTCCCAATTTAATATTTTACTTTTTAAGTAAAATATTAATTTTTTTATTAAAATACATTTGTTTAAAAATGGGGGAAATACCAATTTTTAAAAATAAAAGATATGTATATATGTAACTGGTTCTGCGTATTGTGTACAAATATACCTACATATATGACTGGATTGAAGCAAAGATATCCGTGGTAAGTAAGATCCGAACCAAGGGGAACAAGCGAGTAGGTTGTTCTGACCATACACTTCACACACGGGTTGAGGAGGGAAATCATATAATTTTTTTGGGATTAATTAGGTTGGTAATAGGGATATACTTGCGAATGTATTTATGTAAATTATAAAAACCACACTTCGTTTTCAATACAAACTTTACATTTTATTATGTATGTACTTCGTATTTGGAGCTCTTGAGAGATCTTGGTTTGTCGCGTGTTCAGAGGTAAGTGACAAAATTCCAATCGTACAAAAAAAGGTCTCTTGCGCGGGAATAATTATATGTATATATATATATATATATATATATATATATATATATATATATATATATATATATATATATATATATATATATATATATATATATATATATATATATATATATATATATATATATATATATATATATATATATATATATATATATATATATATATATATATATATATATATATATATATATATATATATATATATATATATATATATATATATATATATATATATATATATATATATATATATATATATATATATATATATATATATATATATATATATATATATATATATATATATATATATATATATATATATATATATATATATATATATATATATATATATATATATATATATATATATATATATATATATATATATATATATATATATATATATATATATATATATATATATATATATATATATATATATATATATATATATATATATATATATATATATATATATATATATATATATATATATATATATATATATATATATATATATATATATATATATATATATATATATATATATATATATATATATATATATATATATATATATATATATATATATATATATATATATATATATATATATATATATATATATATATATATATATATATATATATATATATATATATATATATATATATATATATATATATATATATATATATATATATATATATATATATATATATATATATATATATATATATATATATATATATATATATATATATATATATATATATATATATATATATATATATATATATATATATATATATATATATATATATATATATATATATATATATATATATATATATATATATATATATATATATATATATATATATATATATATATATATATATATATATATATATATATATATATATATATATATATATATATATATATATATATATATATATATATATATATATATATAATTTCGTTAAGTTCTATTTTCGTCAAGTGACGAGTTAATTAAAAATTCACCATAAACCAGAGATGGTACTAATAATTGTAGGTTTCAACATATGGCCAGGATGGGCAATATTACAATGTTCTTTGGAGGCGTTTTAACGCTTTTAAGGCTACTTTAAGAATGCGGCGAGGGTCCGGAGAACGTCCATTGGAAGAATGCGAGTTTCGCCCAGCTTGGCGTTCAATGTTACCCCGGTCCCGTTGACGCTGACGAGAGCGACTTGGACGTTGATCAGCCATTCGTGCTGAAGGTTGAGATGTCCTTCGGGTGGCCTGATTGGTGTGGTGTTCCGGCCTAGCTTCTGTGATTCGACCTCGTGCTGCATGAAGAAGAGTGTGATGCGGCCATCCACATCTCTTACAAACGGTATTAGATGTGCAGTCATCCGTTTTATGAGTCCTGGCCAGACAGTTTCCGCAGTACCCATGCTGCTTTACCCTTCGTTGACGCTCTTCGATGGACATCTTTAGAAACCGTCTGCAAGCCTTTAGAGGGTGGTATAAGTGACAAATTACACACAAATGTATATCAAGTCTTCTTGGTGCCCTGTTAATGAGATTTTATTAGTAATGATTTTATTAGTAATGAGATGAAAAAATAGTATGGTATTATGACTTAGTGTGAATACGTGAGAAGGTTTGCGATTGAGTGTGAGTAAATGAGGTGTTTGAGTCTGAATGTGGACTGGGAGGACTGTTAAGGAAGGTGGATACATGATTGTGTGAAGAGTTTATAAAACGACAAATTTAATAAAATATTTATGACTCATTTTCAATTGAAGTAATCGGAAGAACACACAGTTTGGAGATGGCCCTGGTGATGATTCCAGTTTGTGTTCTTACGTCCGCTACGCGGACGTGGCCATCCGTCCCAGGGTATATTTTAATAATTCGGGCTAATCTCCATTCGTTTGGGGGTATTGTGTCATCTTTAACAACAGCAAGTTGTCCTACTTTGATATTCTCCTCGGAGTTCTGCCATTTGTAGCGTTTCTGGAGTTCGTTGAGATATTCATCCTTCCATCTTCGAGCAAATAGGTGATGTAAAGCCTTTAATCTTTCCCAGCGGTTGCGGAAAGCAACAGCCTCTGTTGGCGTTTCGGGTTGGGCTATCAGAGGTGCTACACGCAGGAAATGCCCGGGAGTGATGGAGAGCAATTCATTCGGATCATCCGACATAGGGGACAGGCGTCTCGAATTGAGAACTGATTCGATGCGTACTAGCAGAGTGGTGAATTCTTCAAACGTGTATTTCGTATTTTATGCAATCTTTTTAAAATGGGTTTTAAAAGATTTAACTCCAGCTTCCCATAATCCTCCCATATGTGGGGCATTTGGAGGGATAAAGGACCACTGAAAATTGTGAGCTGAGTATTTATCTATCGTAACTTGGGATGCAGTTTTTATGAATTCCTCATACTCTATTCTAAGACTTCGTTCAGCACCGACGAAATTCGTTCCGTTATCCGACATTATCTTGCTCGGCAAACCTCTACGGCCAACGAACCTAGTGAAGGCTGCGAGAAACGAATTTGTTGTCAAATCTGAACATAGTTCCAGGTGAATCGCTTTTGTACAAAAGCAAACGAATAGACATACGTATCCCTTGTGGTAGGGAGCATTTCGTACCAATGACGTTCTTATTGAAAAGGGACCAGCAAAGTCTAATCCTGTAACAGTAAAGGGTAATGAAAAAGAGCTCCTTTCTGTTGGAAGAGATCCCATTATTTGAGATTTTACTTTTTGTCTGTAACGGGTACAAGTTACACACTTTCTAATGGATAATCGAATAGCAGATCTCAAACGTGATATGAAATATTCTCCCCTTATAGTTCTCAGCATCAAATTGGTTTCTGCAAGCATTAGAAGAGTATGCACAAATCAATGAATAATTTGCAAAAGGGTGATTGAACGGGAATAATTACAGGATGACGTTCTTTATATGGGAGGTCAGAGTTGGATAATCGGCCGTTAGCTCGTAAAACACCTATGGTATCTAAATATGGGTCTAAGGGAAGCAGCGAGCTTTCCCCGCCCACTCTTTTTGATGCTATCAGAGAATCGAGCTCTTCCGTATAGTATGTACGTTGAGTGAGAATAATTAATTTATTCTTTGTCTCTGAAAATTCTTTATACTCGATTTGCCGAACTTTCTTTATTAGAGATTTTGCTGCTTCAGCTGGAGAGAGTTTTTCCTTTGCAGATCAGAGGAATAGATATGGTTTTGCGTGGTCTTTACGTCGTTCGTTGACGAGATTAAAAAACCGAATCACGTAAGTTATTACTCTGATGGCTTTATCCCATTTTGAAAATCGATTCAACAGGTTTTCATTTGGATAATTTTGACTTGTGTCGTGTACGTTATTTGTTAATAAGTGAAAGGTTTTTATCTTTTTCTTTTCTTCGGGGGTATCCAGGGTTACAATGGGCTTTGGCCATTCTTCGGGACTTGTTTGAAGCCAATCTGACCCATTCCACCATAACGAGTTATTTGTGAGTTGGTCAGCCTCACAACCACGCGATCGTAAATCAGCTGGATTATCTGCTGATCGTACGTGCCGCCAAGACACATTTCCGACATTTCTTCTTATTTGTGCCGTTCTATTTGCAACGTACGTTTTCCATGTATTTGGTGGTTTGTTTAACCAACCTAGGACAATCGCAGAGTCACTCCATAGAAACACTTCATACTTGCAATGTGGTTGGGGGATATCAATTTGTGTAACTAATTTTGATCGAAGCACCGCTCCACAATGTTCTAGCCGGGGAAGACTAACTGGGTCTATAGGAGCAACTTTTGTCTTTGACACGAAAAGATGGGAAACGATCGTCGTATCGGTTTGAGTTCGGAAGTATACTGCTGCGCAGTAAGCACTTTCCGAGGCATCGCAGAAGCCGTGAATTTGTATTCGACACGTGGGAGAATAATTAATCCATCTGGGTATCGTTACATTGGAGATTATAGGAAGCTTTTCAGCAAACATGTTCCATTCCACTAACGTGTTTGGCTTAACCCGCTCATCCCAGCCAGTTCCTTCTAACCAGAGCTTCTGAAGTATGATTTTGGCTTGAATTACAATGGGAGAAATCCAGCCAGCCGGGTCGAACAGTTTTGCTACTTGAGAGAGAATCTGTCTTTTTGTGATATTATCAGAGGGCCTAGTGGGTTCAATTATATATGAGAAACTATCGGCTAACGTGTTCCGTTGTATGCCAAGGGTCTTGGTTGCGCTAGTCTCAGTGAATTTTAGAAAATCTGAGTCTAACAGATCTTCCTTTGGGACTGACGTTATAACTTCCGCGCAATTGGAGGTTATCTCTTTTAAGGGAAACCCTGCCGATCTAAGTACTGATATAACTTGAGATAACGACTCAATTGCTGATTGTACATCGTGGGAGCCTGACAGTATGTCGATTACATATGTTTCTTTAGTGAGAATGCGAGCTGCCTCGGGGTGGGATTTTTCAGAGTCACGGGCTAGTTGAATAAGAGTTCTTATGGCTAAGTAGGGAGCACAATTTACTCCGAAAGTCACCGTTTTTAATGCAAAATCTTCAATGGGGCCATTTTGATTTCGGCGAAGGAGTATTCGCTGAAATTGAGCATCTTGCTTGTGAACGAGAATTTGTCGATACATCTTCTCTATATCACCATTTAAAACGTATTTATAAAGGCGCCAACTTAAAATAAGTTTCATTAAATCAGCTTGCAGAGTGGGGCCTACGTGTAAGACATCGTTGAGAGACAAAGCTGAACTTGATCGTTTCGAAGCATTAAAGAAAACTCTGACCTTAGTGCTTCCACTTTCGGGTTTAAGTACCGCGTGATGTGGTAAGTAATATGAAGTAAATCCGTAACGGGAGGGATTTTTCCATGAAACTGTGGGCTCCATATGATTCAATGTCAGATACTCCTCCAAGACTTTCTTATACGCTTCTGCCAGTTCGGGTTTTTTATCCAAAGATCGTTCTTTTTGCAAGTATTGTGCATTTGCTGCCGACCGAGATGCTCCTAGAAATAGTTCCTTGGGAAATTCTGTTTTGAATGGCAATTTTACTACATAACGACCTTCAGCGTTACAAAAAGTAGTTTTTTGGTAGAGATCTTCGCAATATTCGTCTTCTTTCGAGATCGGGCGTTGGTTACATATTTCCTCTTGTTCCAAGATCTTTCTTAATTGATCACCAATCGAGTCAGATGTTATCTCGCGAGCTCCAATCGGGAACGACGAAATGTATTCACTGTTGATAGAACCACTGATAACCCAACCGAAAATAGAATATTGAGCCATAAGGGACTGAGAAATCTTCCGAACGCCTTCCAAGAAAATTTGTGGGAGCACATTGGTGCCAATTAGCAGATCAACGTGCCCTGACAAGTGAAAACTGGGATCAGCGAGTTCCATGTTTTTTAATGCTGCATGGGAAATGTCAGTTTTCGAAGGTAAAAACCTAGGCAACATTCTGCTGATTTTAGGAATGACTATTGCTGACACCTCAACATACTTGTGGGCCTTTTCAGAGTAGATAGTGAATTTACATATTGCACTAGATTGAGCTATTGCTTCACCTCCAATTCCATAAATTTCAAAAGCTTTTGGCTCGATTGGTAGCATGAGTTGCTGTTGGAGTGTTTTGGAAATAAAAGTCTTTTCCGACCCCTGATCCAAAAATGCACGTGCTTTAATCTTTTCCCCTTGATTGTAAATTTCTAATATTGCTGTTGGAAGCAATGTGTTTTCGCTAAGAGTTTTATTTTCAGTGACGAGCATATTAGTAGACGCTGTCCAAGGTTTTCTTTCTTTGGCTTCTGCTGAGGATTCGGGTTTCATACTTCTAGGCTGATTTAAGTTTGAATTGTAGGGTGAGGTTTTAAAGAAATGAAGTAAAGAGTGGTGATTCATCTTGCAATGTGAACAAGCGAATTTACTTGGGCAGTCTTTTCTTAGATGGGAGTAGGCTAAGCAATTTATACATATCCCATTATTCGAGACGAACTTATTCCGAGTCTGAGGATCTAAACTTAAAAATTGCTAACAATTTTTTAGCGAGTGATTAGCCTGGCAAACCTTGCATGGATATTGGGTGCTATCAGATTTGTAAGTGTTCATTCTGGTGCTAGTTTCTTTTCTTGGAATATTGGGTTGTGATGCCCGGTTTTGAGATTCCAACCGTTCAACCACTTCACACCTATGAGACACGAACTTATCCATTTGTTCCCATTTAACCAATGTTCTATGGGACTCAAGAGATTGTTCCCAAAGAGATAAGGTTTCTCTTGGAAGCTTACTAGAACATAAAATCACAATAAAGGGGTCCCATTCCCCAATCGGAATATTTTGTGATTTAATAGCGGAAAGACAGTCATCGATTGTGCATTGCAGGTTTAAGCAAAATCTTTATCTGGTTTTCCACCAGAATTCTTTGATTTTCGTACCTATCTTTTAGAGCTTCCCATGCAAGAGAGAAATTATTCGCACACAATTTGTATTTTTTTATTATGCTACCTCCTTGACCTTGAACTTTAAATCGCAGATGGTATAACTTCTGTACAGGGGGTATTCTAGGGTTGGCAATGTATACGGCAGTGAACATGTTACGGAAGGACGGCCATTCTTCGTAGCCACCGTAAAATATATCAGTGTCACAGGGTGAAACTGTGACATGTGCAAAGCTGCTTTCAGCAAAGGAATTTTGAGAATTTTATGGGGGAACATCCGCAACAAGGAGTTTTTGTATATCTAAAATTTTGCATTTGGATTTGTGAAAAGCTCTTGTGCATGACGAGTATTTTGCTCTGGCAGACTCTGCAAAACCCTTTTCTGGCTTTATATCACTTTCTGTGAAGAATGCTTTGTATGATCTCTGCACATTGGCCCATCGATCGTTAAGATCTTGTAGGTTTACCTCGAGGAGTGTTTCGGTAAGATCGTCCACTGGAGTGTTGTCGAACTCAGAGCAGAAAGTAATCAGATCGTCTGAATCGAAAATGAATTCTTCCCCCATTTTTGAGAGAGGTCGATAACTTCTCGTTTTAACAATCTTGATTACGCTGTGTGCTTTACTTCCAAAGAATTTAGGAATTAAACCTAGCTGGAAGTCTTTTGCCTTACCTTTTTTTTAATTTTTTTCAAACCCTTCACAAAATTCACTGGGATCTCGTGAGTTCGCTTAGGAATTTTTACTCGGGTTTAAATTTTCTTTCGATGCGTTCATAGGGAGCTATTGATTGTCAAAGACAATGAGAATTTTGTGTTTTGCTTAGAAATGGTCACTGGGATTTGGCGACGTTCAAACCAATAGAAATGCTCAATTTTGTTTAGAGGTGCTCACTGGGAACTAGTGACTGTTATGAGCAAACCCAATTTTCTTTCTTGCCTAAAACGTCTACTGGGATTTAGTGACTTTTAAATCAATAAGAATTTCAACTTTACTTAGAGTTGCTGACTAGGAATTGGTGAGTGCTAAGAGCAGTAAGACTTTCCCTTTTTTCTAAACTCGAGGGACCACTGGGATTTAGTGCTTTTTAAATCAATAAAAATTTAACTTTATTTAGAAGTGCTCACTGGGAATTAGTGAGTGTATAAAACAATAAGAATTTTATAAAATTTTTTATGTATTCTGAACTTTATTTAGAAGTGCTCACTGGGATTTAGTGAGTGTATAAATTTCTTAAAAATAATTTGAATTTACCTTAATTCAATTATTGAACTAAAGCCGAATAATAATAATTTCCGACTTAAACAATAATAAGAATTTTATAAATTTTTTCCATACAGATGGTCACTGGGATTTAGTGACTTTAGATACTAATTTATTTTGAACTGTATTCAGAAGTTCTCACTGGCATTTAGTGAGTATTGAAACCAAAGTAATTTTATGTATTCATACAAATGGTCACTGGGATTAGGTGATTTCTAAACCAATAAAAAAATGTTTAAACTTTATTGAGAGGTGCTCACTGGGGCTTGGTGAATGTTGAAACAAAAGTAATTTTATGTTTCCATAGAAATGGTCACTGGGACTTAGTGACTTTTAAACCAATAAAAAAATTTTCAACTTAATTCAGAGGTGTTCACTGGGAAGTAGTGAGTGTTAAACCAAAATACTTTTATGTTTTCATAAAACCGGTCACTGGGATTAAGTGACTTCTAATTCAATATACAAATTTTTATTCTTTATTCAGATGTGTTCATTGGGAAGTAGTGCGGGTTAAACCAAAATACTTATATGCTTTCATAAAACCTGTCATTGTGATTAAGTGGCTTCTAAATCAATAAAAAAAAATTTTAACTTTATTCAAAATTACTCATTGGGAATTAGTGAGTTCTAAACCAATAAAAAAATTGCTTTATGGATAAAAATGTGTCACTGGGATTTAGTGACTTAAGCCAGTAACAAATTTCTAACTTTACTTGGAGGTGGTAATTAGAGACTGTAACATACTATTTTCTATTTCCATAAAACTGGTCACTGGGATTTAGTGACTTCCAATATGAACTATTTTGAATTTTATTTTGAGGTGGTGGCTGGGATTTAGTGAGTATATGAACCAATAAGAATTTGAAAAATTTGTTTTCCATAAAAATGGTCACTGGGATTTACTGACTGATAATAAAAAAAATTGTTTTTATTTATTTTTCCTTTTTTATATTACAAATGTTTCTTCATCGAGTTTTAGTGAGAACACAATTTAATTTTCAATTATTATTGAATTCTTTAGTGACTTTCATGCACCGGATACCAGATATAGGGATTAAGTTAATATTCATTCCACTGGGATATCTGAACTAGAAAATACAACCAAATAAAATATTTTCTTCTTTTTAATTTTTCAATTAGCTGTACCGAAATTGATTTTGTAATTTAACTTCATTGCTGTGGGGATTTCTTTGTGTTCAATTGCGGGCAATCTGGCAATTCTATTTATAAATAAAATAAAAGCTTTTTTACAAATCGGAAAAAAAGAGAATCGTCAACATCACTTTCTCTTAATATATTAAGAATATCTGTTATAATTTGGTACCCTCTGTTATAACTCTCTTAATATGATAAGCTGGTGGTTTTTTGTCTGCAACAACAAATATGGTGATGTTGCGGACCGCAACTTGCGGTATTTATTTTGAATGCAATTTGTTGCTATTTTTTGTACACTAATATTGAATTTAAGCACTTTAAATTTTAGGGTTTAACACAAGAATCTTCGTATGTACATACATATGAGGTTGTAGATATGTATGTATGTATGTAATTACGTGTGCACTACTTTTTATAGCGGTTTTTTCCGTTTAGGTGATTTTTTTGGATTACATACATATGTATATATGTGTGTACATATGTACATATATGTGTGTACATATGTATATGTGTGTACATATGTATGTATAGTATGTACATAATTATGTATATCGGAATGTAGAATTTAAGGAAAATTGTACTCACGGTTGCTACATGGGTTCCGAAGTTTCCTTGTTTTCCTACTTTGATCCACTTTATGGAGTTGGGATTTTTTGGGGTATACGGCTTCCGAATTCCAATTAGCTGGTGATTCTATGCCTCTTTTTTTCTTCTTGTCGGTAGGGTTAATCTACATACATCGATATTGTGTTGATTTATAACCACATGTATATACTCTGCTTGATATAATCAAATGTTCACTTCTATTGCTTTTCTATTTAAATTTGTTTAAAAATGTTGTTCTAAATTTTGTTAGTTTTCTTAGTTTTTTGTTTTATTTCTTCCGTTTGATTAATGCTCCGTTTGCATTCTCGATTATTTTTCAGAAAAGTAAGGTGACATATGTACATAAATGAGTTTTTTTCTTTTTTAAATTGACTACCGTAATAACTCTTACAGTATGAGCTTTTGGACTGTAATAATTTTATCGATAGCGTTGCCAGTAGATTATAGGGATTTTGTGCCTTATAGTCTCCTTGGATCGATAGGACCATGTTTAAAAATGGGGGAAATACCAATTTTTAAAAATAAAAGATATGTATATATGTACCTGGTTCTGCGTATCGTGTACAAATATACCTACATATATGACTGGATTGAAGCAAAGATATCCGTGGTAAGTAAGATCCGAACCAAGAAGAACAAGCGAGTAGGTTGTTCTGACCATACACTTCACACACGGGTTGCGGAGGGAAATCATATAATTTTTTTGGGATTAATTAGGTTGGTAATAGGGATATACTTGCGAATGTATTTATGTAAGTAATAAAAACCACACTTCGTTTTCAATACAATAATTGTAGGTTTCAAACATATTTAGCCGTTTTTCAACATATTGGCCCCCTTGGCCAGGATGGGCAATATTACAATGTTCTTTGGAGGCGTTTTAACGCTTTTAAGGCTCCTTGTAGAATGCGGCGAGGGTCCGGAGAACGTCCATTGGAAGAATGCGAGTTTCGCCCAGCTTGGCGTTCAATGTTACCCCGGTCCCGTTGACGCTGACGAGAGCGACTTGGACGTTGATCAGCCATTCGTGCTGAAGGTTGAGATGTCCTTCGGGTGGCCTGATTGGTGTGGTGTTCCGGCCTAGCTTCTGTGATTCGACCTCGTGCTGCATGAAGAAGAGTGTGATGCGGCCATCCACATCTCTTACAAACGGTATTAGATGTGCAGTCATCCCTTTTATGGGACCTGGCCAGATAGTTTCCGCAGTACCCATGCTGCCTTACCCTTCGTTGACGCTCTTCGATGGACATCTTTAGAAACCGTCTGCAAGCCTTTAGAGGGTGGTATAAGTGACAAATTACACACAAATGTATATCAAGTCTTCTTGGTGCCATGTTAATGAGATTTTATTAGTAATGATTTTATTAGTAACGAGATGAAAAAATAGTATGGTTGGTGGAATAAATGAGTAGGTGTAGAGCGAGAATGGAGATGATTATGACTTAGTGTGAATACGTGAGAAGGTTTGCGATTGAGTGTGAGTAAATGAAGTGTTTGAGTCTGAATGTGGACTGGGAGGACTGTTAAGGAAGGTGGATACATGATTGTGTGAAGAGTTTATAAAACGACAAATTTAATAAAATATTTATGACTCATTTTCAATTGAAGTAATCGGAAGAACACACAGTTTGGAGATGGCCCTGGTGATGATTCCAGTCTGTGTTCTTACGTCCGCTACGCGGACTTGGCCATCCGTCCCAGGGTATATTTTAATAATTCGGGCTAATCTCCATTCGTTTGGGGGTATTGTGTCATCTTTAACAACAGCAAGTTGTCCTACTTTGATATTCTCCTCGGAGTTCTGCCATTTGTAGCGTTTCTGGAGTTCCTTGAGATATTCATCCTTCCATCTTCGAGCAAATAGGTGATGTAAAGCCTTTAATCTTTCCCAGCGGTTGCGGAAAGCAACAGCCTCTGTTGGCGTTTCGGGTTGGGCTATCAGAGGTGCTACACGCAGGAAATGCCCGGGAGTGATGGAGAGCAATTCATTCGGATCATCCGACATAGGGGACAGGCGTCTCGAATTGAGAACTGATTCGATGCGTACTAGCAGAGTGGTGAATTCTTCAAACGTGTATTTCGTATTTTATGCAATCTTTTTAAAATGGGTTTTAAAAGATTTAACTCCAGCTTCCCATAATCCTCCCATATGTGGGGCATTTGGAGGGATAAAGGACCACTGAAAATTGTGAGCTGAGTATTTATCTATCGTAACTTGGGATGCAGTTTTTATGAATTCCTCATACTCTATTCTAAGACTTCGTTCAGCACCGACGAAATTCGTTCCGTTATCCGACATTATCTTTCTCGGCAAACCTCTACGGCCAACGAACCTAGTGAAGGCTGCGAGAAACGAATTTGTTGTCAAATCTGAACATAGTTCCAGGTGAATCGCTTTTGTACAAAAGCAAACGAATAGACATACGTATCCCTTGTGGTAGGGAGCATTTCGTACCAATGACGTTCTTATTGAAAAGGGACCAGCAAAGTCTAATCCTGTAACAGTAAAGGGTAATGAAAAAGAGCTCCTTTCTGTTGGAAGAGATCCCATTATTTGAGATTTTACTTTTTGTCTGTAACGGGTACAAGTTACACACTTTCTAATGGATAATCGAATAGCAGATCTCAAACGTGATATGAAATATTCTCCCCTTATAGTTCTCAGCATCAAATTGGTTTCTGCATTCATTAGAAGAGTATGCACAAATCAATGAATAATTTGCAAAAGGGTGATTGAACGGGAATAATTACAGGATGACGTTCTTTATATGGGAGGTCAGAGTTGGATAATCGGCCGTTAGCTCGTAAAACACCTTTGGTATCTAAATATGGGTCTAAGGGAAGCAGCGAGCTTTTCCGGCCCACTCTTTTTGATGCTATCAGAGAATCGAGCTCTTCCGTATAGTATGTACGTTGAGTGAGAATAATTAATTTATTCTTTGTCTCTGAAAATTCTTTATACTCGATTTGCCGAACTTTCTTTATTAGAGATTTTGCTGCTTCAGCTGGAGAGAGTTTTTCCTTTGCAGATCAGAGGAATAGATATGGTTTTGCGTGGTCTTTACGTCGTTCGTTGACGAGATTAAAAAACCGAATCACGTAAGTTATTACTCTGATGGCTTTATCCCATTTTGAAAATCGATTCAACAGGTTTTCATTTGGATAATTTTGACTTGTGTCGTGTACGTTATTTGTTAATAAGTGAAAGGTTTTTATCTTTTTCTTTTCTTCGGGGGTATCCAGGGTTACAATGGGCTTTGGCCATTCTTCGGGACTTGTTTGAAGCCAATCTTACCCATTCCACCATAACGAGTTATTTGTGAGTTGGTCAGCCTCACAACCGCCAAGACACATTTCCGACATTTCTTCTTATTTGTGCCGTTCTATTTGCAACGTACGTTTTCCATGTATTTGGTGGTTTGTTTAACCAACCTAGGACAATCGCAGAGTCACTCCATAGAAACACTTCATACTTGCAATGTGGTGGGGGAATATCAATTTGTGTAATTAATTTTGATAGAAGCACCGCTCCACAAAGTTCTAGCCGGGGAAGACTAACTGGGTCTATAGGAGCAACTTTTGTCTTTGACACGAAGAGATGGGAAACGATCGTCGTATCGGTTTGAGTTCGGAAGTATACTGCTGCGCAGTAAGCTCTTTCCGAGGCATCGCAGAAGCCGTGAATTTGTATTTGACACGTGGGAGAATAATTAATCCATCTGGGTATCGTTACATTGGAGATTATAGGAAGCTTTTCAGCAAACATGTTCCATTCCACTAACGTGTTTGGCTTAACCCTCTCATCCCAGCCAGTTCCTTCTAACCAGAGCTGCTGAAGTATGATTTTGGCTTGAATTACAATGGGAGAAATCCAGCCAGCCGGGTGGAACAGTTTTGCTACTTGAGAGAGAATCTGTCTTTTTGTGATATTATCAGAGGGCATAGTGGGTTCAATTATATATGGGAAACTATCGGCTAACGCGTTCCATTGTATGCCAAGGGTCTTGGTTGTGCTAGTCTCAGTGAATTTTAGAAAATCTGAGTCCAACAGATCTGCCTTTGGGACTGACGTTATAACTTCCGGGCAATTGGAGGTTATGTCTTTTAAGGGAAACCCTGCCGATCTAAGTACTGATATAACTTGAGATAACGACTCAACTGCTGATTGTACATCGTGGGAGCCTGACAGTATGTCATCTACATATGTTTCTTTAGTGAGAATGCGAGCTGCCTCGGGGTGGGATTTTTCAGAGTCACGGGCTAGTTGAATAAGAGTTCTTATGGCTAAGTAGGGAGCACAATTTACTCCGAAAGTCACCGTTTTTAATGCAAAATCTTCAATGGGGCCATTTTGATTTCGGCGAAGGAGTATTCGCTGACATTGAGCATCTTGCTTGTGAACGAGAATTTGTCGATACATCTTCTCTATATCACCATTGAAAACGTATTTACAAAGGCGCTAACTTAAAATAAGTTTCATTAAATCAGCTTGCAGAGTGGGGCCTACGTGTAAGACATCGTTGAGAGACAAAGCTGAACTTGATCGTTTCGAAGCATTAAAGACAACTCTGACCTTAGTGCTTCCACTTTCGGGTTTAACTACCGCGTGATGTGGTAAGCATATGATTCAATGTAAGATACTCCTCCAAGACTTTCTTATACGCTTCTGCCAGTTCGGGTTTTTTATCCAAAGATCGTTCCATTTGCAAGTATTGTGCATTTGCTGCCGACCGAGATGCTCCTAGAAATAGTTCCTTGGGAAATTCTGTTTTGAATGGCAATTTTACTACATAACGACCTTCAGCGTTACAAAAAGTAGTTTTTTGGTAGAGATCTTCACAATATTCGTCTTCTTTCGAGATCGGGCGTTGGTTACATATTTCCTCTTGTTCCCAGATCTTTCTTAATTGATCACCAATCGAGTCAGATGTTATCTCGCGAGCTCCAATCGGGAACGACGAAATGTATTCACTGTTGATAGAACCACTGATAACCCAACCGAAAATAGAATATTGAGCCATAAGGGACTGAGAAATCTTCCGAACGCCTTCCAAGAAAATTTGTGGGAGCACATTGGTGCCAATTAGCAGATCAACGTGCCCTGGCAAGTGAAAACTGGGATCAGCGAGTTCCATGTTTTTTTATTGCTGCAAGGGAAATGTCAGTTTTCGAAGGCAAAAACCTAGGCAACATTCTGCTGATTTTAGGAATGACTATTGCTGACACCTCAACATACTTGTGGGCCTTTTCAGAGTAGATAGTGAATTTACATATTGCACTAGATTTAGCTATTGCTTCACCTCCAATTCCATAAATTTCAAAAGCTTTTGGCTCGATTGGTAGCATGAGTTGCTGTTGGAGTGTTTTGGAAATAAAAGTCTTTTCCGACCCCTGATCCAAAAATGCACGTGCTTTAATCTTTTCCCCTTGATTGTAAATTTCTAATATTGCTGTTGGAAGCAATGTGTTTTCGCTAAGAGTTTTATTTTCAGTGACGAGCATATTAGTAGACGCTGTCCAAGGTTTTCTTTCTTTGGCTTCTGCTGAGGATTCGGGTTTCATACTTCTAGGCTGATTTAAGTTTGAATTGTAGGGTGAGGTTTTAAAGAAATGAAGTAAAGAGTGGTGATTCATCTTGCAATGTGAACAAGCGAATTTACTTGGGCAGTCTTTTCTTAGATGGGAGTAGGCTAAGCAATTTATACATATCCCATTATTCGAGACGAACTTATTCCGAGTCTGAGGATCTAAACTTAAAAATTGCTAACAATTTTTTAGCGAGTGATTAGCCTGGCAAACCTTGCATGGATATTGGGTGCTATCAGATTTGTAAGTGTTCATTCTGGTGCTAGTTTCTTTTCTTGGAATATTGGGTTGTGATGCCCGGTTTTGAGATTCCAACCGTTCAACCACTTCACACCTATGAGACACGAACTTATCCATTTGTTCCCATTTAACCAATGTTCTATGGGACTCAAGAGATTGTTCCCAAAGAGATAAGGTTTCTCTTGGAAGCTTACTAGAACATAAAATCACAATAAAGGGGTCCCATTCCCCAATCGGAATATTTTGTGATTTAATAGCGGAAAGACAGTCATCGATTGTGCATTGCAGGTTTAAGCAAAATCTTTATCTGGTTTTCCACCAGAATTCTTTGATTTTCGTACCTATCTTTTAGAGCTTCCCATGCAAGAGAGAAATTATTCGCACACAATTTGTATTTTTTTATTATGCTACCTCCTTGACCTTGAACTTTAAATCGCAGATGGTATAACTTCTGTACAGGGGGTATTCTAGGGTTGGCAATGTATACGGCAGTGAACATGTTACGGAAGGACGGCCATTCTTCGTAGCCACCGTAAAATATATCAGTGTCACAGGGTGAAACTGTGACATGTGCAAAGCTGCTTTCAGCAAAGGAATTTTGAGAATTTTATGGGGGAACATCCGCAACAAGGAGTTTTTGTATATCTAAAATTTTGCATTTGGATTTGTGAAAAGCTCTTGTGCATGACGAGTATTTTGCTCTGGCAGACTCTGCAAAACCCTTTTCTGGCTTTATATCACTTTCTGTGAAGAATGCTTTGTATGATCTCTGCACATTGGCCCATCGATCGTTAAGATCTTGTAGGTTTACCTCGAGGAGTGTTTCGGTAAGATCGTCCACTGGAGTGTTGTCGAACTCAGAGCAGAAAGTAATCAGATCGTCTGAATCGAAAATGAATTCTTCCCCCATTTTTGAGAGAGGTCGATAACTTCTCGTTTTAACAATCTTGATTACGCTGTGTGCTTTACTTCCAAAGAATTTAGGAATTAAACCTAGCTGGAAGTCTTTTGCCTTACCTTTTTTTTAATTTTTTTCAAACCCTTCACAAAATTCACTGGGATCTCGTGAGTTCGCTTAGGAATTTTTACTCGGGTTTAAATTTTCTTTCGATGCGTTCATAGGGAGCTATTGATTGTCAAAGACAATGAGAATTTTGTGTTTTGCTTAGAAATGGTCACTGGGATTTGGCGACGTTCAAACCAATAGAAATGCTCAATTTTGTTTAGAGGTGCTCACTGGGAACTAGTGACTGTTATGAGCAAACCCAATTTTCTTTCTTGCCTAAAACGTCTACTGGGATTTAGTGACTTTTAAATCAATAAGAATTTCAACTTTACTTAGAGTTGCTGACTAGGAATTGGTGAGTGCTAAGAGCAGTAAGACTTTCCCTTTTTTCTAAACTCGAGGGACCACTGGGATTTAGTGCTTTTTAAATCAATAAAAATTTAACTTTATTTAGAAGTGCTCACTGGGAATTAGTGAGTGTATAAAACAATAAGAATTTTATAAAATTTTTTATGTATTCTGAACTTTATTTAGAAGTGCTCACTGGGATTTAGTGAGTGTATAAATTTCTTAAAAATAATTTGAATTTACCTTAATTCAATTATTGAACTAAAGCCGAATAATAATAATTTCCGACTTAAACAATAATAAGAATTTTATAAATTTTTTCCATACAGATGGTCACTGGGATTTAGTGACTTTAGATACTAATTTATTTTGAACTGTATTCAGAAGTTCTCACTGGCATTTAGTGAGTATTGAAACCAAAGTAATTTTATGTATTCATACAAATGGTCACTGGGATTAGGTGATTTCTAAACCAATAAAAAAATGTTTAAACTTTATTGAGAGGTGCTCACTGGGGCTTGGTGAATGTTGAAACAAAAGTAATTTTATGTTTCCATAGAAATGGTCACTGGGACTTAGTGACTTTTAAACCAATAAAAAAATTTTCAACTTAATTCAGAGGTGTTCACTGGGAAGTAGTGAGTGTTAAACCAAAATACTTTTATGTTTTCATAAAACCGGTCACTGGGATTAAGTGACTTCTAATTCAATATACAAATTTTTATTCTTTATTCAGATGTGTTCATTGGGAAGTAGTGCGGGTTAAACCAAAATACTTATATGCTTTCATAAAACCTGTCATTGTGATTAAGTGGCTTCTAAATCAATAAAAAAAAATTTTAACTTTATTCAAAATTACTCATTGGGAATTAGTGAGTTCTAAACCAATAAAAAAATTGCTTTATGGATAAAAATGTGTCACTGGGATTTAGTGACTTAAGCCAGTAACAAATTTCTAACTTTACTTGGAGGTGGTAATTAGAGACTGTAACATACTATTTTCTATTTCCATAAAACTGGTCACTGGGATTTAGTGACTTCCAATATGAACTATTTTGAATTTTATTTTGAGGTGGTGGCTGGGATTTAGTGAGTATATGAACCAATAAGAATTTGAAAAATTTGTTTTCCATAAAAATGGTCACTGGGATTTACTGACTGATAATAAAAAAAATTGTTTTTATTTATTTTTCCTTTTTTATATTACAAATGTTTCTTCATCGAGTTTTAGTGAGAACACAATTTAATTTTCAATTATTATTGAATTCTTTAGTGACTTTCATGCACCGGATACCAGATATAGGGATTAAGTTAATATTCATTCCACTGGGATATCTGAACTAGAAAATACAACCAAATAAAATATTTTCTTCTTTTTAATTTTTCAATTAGCTGTACCGAAATTGATTTTGTAATTTAACTTCATTGCTGTGGGGATTTCTTTGTGTTCAATTGCGGGCAATCTGGCAATTCTATTTATAAATAAAATAAAAGCTTTTTTACAAATCGGAAAAAAAGAGAATCGTCAACATCACTTTCTCTTAATATATTAAGAATATCTGTTATAATTTGGTACCCTCTGTTATAACTCTCTTAATATGATAAGCTGGTGGTTTTTTGTCTGCAACAACAAATATGGTGATGTTGCGGACCGCAACTTGCGGTATTTATTTTGAATGCAATTTGTTGCTATTTTTTGTACACTAATATTGAATTTAAGCACTTTAAATTTTAGGGTTTAACACAAGAATCTTCGTATGTACATACATATGAGGTTGTAGATATGTATGTATGTATGTAATTACGTGTGCACTACTTTTTATAGCGGTTTTTTCCGTTTAGGTGATTTTTTTGGATTACATACATATGTATATATGTGTGTACATATGTACATATATGTGTGTACATATGTATATGTGTGTACATATGTATGTATAGTATGTACATAATTATGTATATCGGAATGTAGAATTTAAGGAAAATTGTACTCACGGTTGCTACATGGGTTCCGAAGTTTCCTTGTTTTCCTACTTTGATCCACTTTATGGAGTTGGGATTTTTTGGGGTATACGGCTTCCGAATTCCAATTAGCTGGTGATTCTATGCCTCTTTTTTTCTTCTTGTCGGTAGGGTTAATCTACATACATCGATATTGTGTTGATTTATAACCACATGTATATACTCTGCTTGATATAATCAAATGTTCACTTCTATTGCTTTTCTATTTAAATTTGTTTAAAAATGTTGTTCTAAATTTTGTTAGTTTTCTTAGTTTTTTGTTTTATTTCTTCCGTTTGATTAATGCTCCGTTTGCATTCTCGATTATTTTTCAGAAAAGTAAGGTGACATATGTACATAAATGAGTTTTTTTCTTTTTTAAATTGACTACCGTAATAACTCTTACAGTATGAGCTTTTGGACTGTAATAATTTTATCGATAGCGTTGCCAGTAGATTATAGGGATTTTGTGCCTTATAGTCTCCTTGGATCGATAGGACCATGTTTAAAAATGGGGGAAATACCAATTTTTAAAAATAAAAGATATGTATATATGTACCTGGTTCTGCGTATCGTGTACAAATATACCTACATATATGACTGGATTGAAGCAAAGATATCCGTGGTAAGTAAGATCCGAACCAAGAAGAACAAGCGAGTAGGTTGTTCTGACCATACACTTCACACACGGGTTGCGGAGGGAAATCATATAATTTTTTTGGGATTAATTAGGTTGGTAATAGGGATATACTTGCGAATGTATTTATGTAAGTAATAAAAACCACACTTCGTTTTCAATACAATAATTGTAGGTTTGAAACATATTTAGCCGTTTTTCAACATATTGGCCCCCTTGGCCAGGATGGGCAATATTACAATGTTCTTTGGAGGCGTTTTAACGCTTTTAAGGCTCCTTGTAGAATGCGGCGAGGGTCCGGAGAACGTCCATTGGAAGAATGCGAGTTTCGCCCAGCTTGGCGTTCAATGTTACACCGGTCCCGTTGACGCTGACGAGAGCGACTTGGACGTTGATCAGCCATTCGTGCTGAAGGTTGAGATGTCCTTCGGGTGGCCTGATTGGTGTGGTGTTCCGGCCTAGCTTCTGTGATTCGACCTCGTGCTGCATGAAGAAGAGTGTGATGCGGCCATCCACATCTCTTACAAACGGTATTAGATGTGCAGTCATCCCTTTTATGGGACCTGGCCAGATAGTTTCCGCAGTACCCATGCTGCCTTACCCTTCGTTGACGCTCTTCGATGGACATCTTTAGAAACCGTCTGCAAGCCTTTAGAGGGTGGTATAAGTGACAAATTACACACAAATGTATATCAAGTCTTCTTGGTGCCCTGTTAATGAGATTTTATTAGTAATGATTTTATTAGTAACGAGATGAAAAAATAGTATGGTTGGTGGAATAAATGAGTAGGTGTAGAGCGAGAATGGAGATGATTATGACTTAGTGTGAATACGTGAGAAGGTTTGCGATTGAGTGTGAGTAAATGAGGTGTTTGAGTCTGAATGTGGACTGGGAGGACTGTTAAGGAAGGTGGATACATGATTGTGTGAAGAGTTTATAAAACGACATATTTAATAAAATATTTATGACTCATTTTCAATTGAAGTAATCGGAAGAACACACAGTTTGGAGATGGCCCTGGTGATGATTCCAGTCTGTGTTCTTACGTCCGCTACGCGGACTTGGCCATCCGTCCCAGGGTATATTTTAATAATTCGGGCTAATCTCCATTCGTTTGGGGGTATTGTGTCATCTTTAACAAAAGCAAGTTGTCCTACTTTGATATTCTCCTCGGAGTTCTGCCATTTGTAGCGTTTCTGGAGTTCCTTGAGATATTCATCCTTCCATCTTCGAGCAAATAGGTGATGTAAAGCCTTTAATCTTTCCCAGCGGTTGCGGAAAGCAACAGCCTCTGTTGGCGTTTCGGGTTGGGCTATCAGAGGTGCTACACGCAGGAAATGCCCGGGAGTGATGGAGAGCAATTCATTCGGATCATCCGACATAGGGGACAGGCGTCTCGAATTGAGAACTGATTCGATGCGTACTAGCAGAGTGGTGAATTCTTCAAACGTGTATTTCGTATTTTATGCAATCTTTTTAAAATGGGTTTTAAAAGATTTAACTCCAGCTTCCCATAATCCTCCCATATGTGGGGCATTTGGAGGGATAAAGGACCACTGAAAATTGTGAGCTGAGTATTTATCTATCGTAACTTGGGATGCAGTTTTTATGAATTCCTCATACTCTATTCTAAGACTTCGTTCAGCACCGACGAAATTCGTTCCGTTATCCGACATTATCTTTCTCGGCAAACCTCTACGGCCAACGAACCTAGTGAAGGCTGCGAGAAACGAATTTGTTGTCAAATCTGAACATAGTTCCAGGTGAATCGCTTTTGTACAAAAGCAAACGAATAGACATACGTATCCCTTGTGGTAGGAAGCATTTCGTACCAATGACGTTCTTATTGAAAAGGGACCAGCAAAGTCTAATCCTGTAACAGTAAAGGGTAATGAAAAAGAGCTCCTTTCTGTTGGAAGAGATCCCATTATTTGAGATTTTACTTTTTGTCTGTAACGGGTACAAGTTACACACTTTCTAATGGATAATCGAATAGCAGATCTCAAACGTGATATGAAATATTCTCCCCTTATAGTTCTCAGCATCAAATTGGTTTCTGCATGCATTAGAAGAGTATGCACAAATCAATGAATAATTTGCAAAAGGGTGATTGAACGGGAATAATTACAGGATGACGTTCTTTATATGGGAGGTCAGAGTTGGATAATCGGCCGTTAGCTCGTAAAACACCTTTGGTATCTAAATATGGGTCTAAGGGAAGCATCGAGCTTTTCCGGCCCACTCTTTTTGATGCTATCAGAGAATCGAGCTCTTCCGTATAGTATGTACGTTGAGTGAGAATAATTAATTTATTCTTTGTCTCTGAAAATTCTTTATACTCGATTTGCCGAACTTTCTTTATTAGAGATTTTGCTGCTTCAGCTGGAGAGAGTTTTTCCTTTGCAGATCAGAGGAATAGATATGGTTTTGCGTGGTCTTTACGTCGTTCGTTGACGAGATTAAAAAACCGAATCACGTAAGTTATTACTCTGATGGCTTTATCCCATTTTGAAAATCGATTCAACAGGTTTTCATTTGGATAATTTTGACTTGTGTCGTGTACGTTATTTGTTAATAAGTGAAAGGTTTTTATCTTTTTCTTTTCTTCGGGGGTATCCAGGGTTACAATGGGCTTTGGCCATTCTTCGGGACTTGTTTGAAGCCAGTCTTACCCATTCCACCATAACGAGTTATTTGTGAGTTGGTCAGCCTCACAACCACGCGATCCTAAATCAGCTGGATTATCTGCTGATCGTACGTGCCGCCAAGACACATTTCCGACATTTCTTCTTATTTGTGCCGTTCTATTTGCAACGTACGTTTTCCATGTATTTGGTGGTTTGTTTAACCAACCTAGGACAATCGCAGAGTCACTCCATAGAAACACTTCATACTTGCAATGTGGTGCGGGGATATCAATTTGTGTAATTAATTTTGATATAAGCACCGCTCCACAAAGTTCTAGCCGGGGAAGACTAACTGGGTCTATAGAAGCAACTTTTGTCTTTGACACGAAGAGATGGGAAACGATCGTCGTATCGGTTTGAGTTCGGAAGTATACTGCTGCGCAGTAAGCTCTTTCCGAGGCATCGCAGAAGCCGTGAATTTGTATTTGACACGTGGGAGAATAATTAATCCATCTGGGTATCGTTACATTGGAGATTATAGGAAGCTTTTCAGCAAACATGTTCCATTCCACTAACGTGTTTGGCTTAACCCTCTCATCCCAGCCAGTTCCTTCTAACCAGAGCTGCTGAAGTATGATTTTGGCTTGAATTACAATGGGAGAAATCCAGCCAGCCGGGTGGAACAGTTTTGCTACTTGAGAGAGAATCTGTCTTTTTGTGATATTATCAGAGGGCATAGTGGGTTCAATTATATATGGGAAACTATCGGCTAACGCGTTCCATTGTATGCCAAGGGTCTTGGTTGTGCTAGTCTCAGTGAATTTTAGAAAATCTGAGTCCAACAGATCTTCCTTTGGGACTGACGTTATAACTTCCGGGCAATTGGAGGTTATGTCTTTTAAGGGAAACCCTGCCGATCTAAGTACTGATATAACTTGAGATAACGACTCAACTGCTGATTGTACATCGTGGGAGCCTGACAGTATGTCATCTACATATGTTTCTTTAGTGAGAATGCGAGCTGCCTCGGGGTGGGATTTTTCAGAGTCACGGGCTAGTTGAATAAGAGTTCTTATGGCTAAGTAGGGAGCACAATTTACTCCGAAAGTCACCGTTTTTAATGCAAAATCTTCAATGGGGCCATTTTGATTTCGGCGAAGGAGTATTCGCTGACATTGAGCATCTTGCTTGTGAACGAGAATTTGTCGATACATCTTCTCTATATCACCATTGAAAACGTATTTATAAAGGCGCCAACTTAAAATAAGTTTCATTAAATCAGCTTGCAGAGTGGGGCCTACGTGTAAGACATCGTTGAGAGACAAAGCTGAACTTGATCGTTTCGAAGCATTAAAGACAACTCTGACCTTAGTGCTTCCACTTTCGGGTTTAAGTACCGCGTGATGTGGTAAGTAATATGAAGTAAATCCGTAACGGGAGGGATTTTTCCATGAAACTGTGGGCTCCATATGATTCAATGTCAGATACTCCTCCAAGACTTTCTTATACGCTTCTGCCAGTTCGGGTTTTTTATCCAAAGATCGTTCTTTTTGCAAGTATTGTGCATTTGCTGCCGACCGAGATGCTCCTAGAAATAGTTCCTTGGGAAATTCTGTTTTGAATGGCAATTTTACTACATAACGACCTTCAGCGTTACAAAAAGTAGTTTTTTGGTAGAGATCTTCGCAATATTCGTCTTCTTTCGAGATCGGGCGTTGGTTACATATTTCCTCTTGTTCCAAGATCTTTCTTAATTGATCACCAATCGAGTCAGATGTTATCTCGCGAGCTCCAATCGGGAACGACGAAATGTATTCACTGTTGATAGAACCACTGATAACCCAACCGAAAATAGAATATTGAGCCATAAGGGACTGAGAAATCTTCCGAACGCCTTCCAAGAAAATTTGTGGGAGCACATTGGTGCCAATTAGCAGATCAACGTGCCCTGACAAGTGAAAACTGGGATCAGCGAGTTCCATGTTTTTTAATGCTGCATGGGAAATGTCAGTTTTCGAAGGTAAAAACCTAGGCAACATTCTGCTGATTTTAGGAATGACTATTGCTGACACCTCAACATACTTGTGGGCCTTTTCAGAGTAGATAGTGAATTTACATATTGCACTAGATTGAGCTATTGCTTCACCTCCAATTCCATAAATTTCAAAAGCTTTTGAAGTAAAGAGTGGTGATTCATCTTGCAATGTGAACAAGAGAATTTACTTGGGCAGTCTTTTCTTAGATGGGAGTAGGCTAAGCAATTTATACATATCCCATTATTCGAGACGAACTTTTTCCGAGTCTGAGGATCTAAACTTAAAAATTGCTAACAATTTTTTAGCGAGTGATTAGCCTGGCAAACCTTGCATGGATATTGGGTGCTATCAGATTTGTAAGTGTTCATTCTGGTGCTAGTTTCTTTTCTTGGAATATTGGGTTGTGATGCCCGGTTTTGAGATTCCAACCGTTCAACCACTTCACACCTATGAGACACGAACTTATCCATTTGTTCCCATTTAACCAATGTTCTATGGGACTCAAGAGATTGTTCCCAAAGAGATAAGGTTTCTCTTGGAAGCTTACTAGAACATAAAATCACAATAAAGGGGTCCCATTCCCCAATCGGAATATTTTGTGATTTAATAGCGGAAAGACAGTCATCGATTGTGCATTGCAGGTTTAAGCAAAATCTTTATCTGGTTTTCCACCAGAATTCTTTGATTTTCGTACCTATCTTTTAGAGCTTCCCATGCAAGAGAGAAATTATTCGCACACAATTTGTATTTTTTTATTATGCTACCTCCTTGACCTTGAACTTTAAATCGCAGATGGTATAACTTCTGTACAGGGGGTATTCTAGGGTTGGCAATGTATAATATATATATATATATATATATATATATATATATATATATATATATATATATATATATATATATATATATATATATATATATATATATATATATATATATATATATATATATATATATATATATATATATATATATATATATATATATATATATATATATATATATATATATATATATATATATATATATATATATATATATATATATATATATATATATATATATATATATATATATATATATATATATATATATATATATATATATATATATATATATATATATATATATATATATATATATATATAATTTCGTTAAGTTCTATTTTCGTCAAGTGACGAGTTAATTAAAAATTCACCATAAACCAGAGATGGTACTAATAATTGTAGGTTTCAAACATATTTAGCCGTTTTTCAACATATGGCCAGGATGGGCAATATTACAATGTTCTTTGGAGGCGTTTTAACGCTTTTAAGGCTACTTTAAGAATGCGGCGAGGGTCCGGAGAACGTCCATTGGAAGAATGCGAGTTTCGCCCAGCTTGGCGTTCAATGTTACCCCGGTCCCGTTGACGCTGACGAGAGCGACTTGGACGTTGATCAGCCATTCGTGCTGAAGGTTGAGATGTCCTTCGGGTGGCCTGATTGGTGTGGTGTTCCGGCCTAGCTTCTGTGATTCGACCTCGTGCTGCATGAAGAAGAGTGTGATGCGGCCATCCACATCTCTTACAAACGGTATTAGATGTGCAGTCATCCGTTTTATGAGTCCTGGCCAGACAGTTTCCGCAGTACCCATGCTGCTTTACCCTTCGTTGACGCTCTTCGATGGACATCTTTAGAAACCGTCTGCAAGCCTTTAGAGGGTGGTATAAGTGACAAATTACACACAAATGTATATCAAGTCTTCTTGGTGCCCTGTTAATGAGATTTTATTAGTAATGATTTTATTAGTAATGAGATGAAAAAATAGTATGGTATTATGACTTAGTGTGAATACGTGAGAAGGTTTGCGATTGAGTGTGAGTAAATGAGGTGTTTGAGTCTGAATGTGGACTGGGAGGACTGTTAAGGAAGGTGGATACATGATTGTGTGAAGAGTTTATAAAACGACAAATTTAATAAAATATTTATGACTCATTTTCAATTGAAGTAATCGGAAGAACACACAGTTTGGAGATGGCCCTGGTGATGATTCCAGTTTGTGTTCTTACGTCCGCTACGCGGACGTGGCCATCCGTCCCAGGGTATATTTTAATAATTCGGGCTAATCTCCATTCGTTTGGGGGTATTGTGTCATCTTTAACAACAGCAAGTTGTCCTACTTTGATATTCTCCTCGGAGTTCTGCCATTTGTAGCGTTTCTGGAGTTCGTTGAGATATTCATCCTTCCATCTTCGAGCAAATAGGTGATGTAAAGCCTTTAATCTTTCCCAGCGGTTGCGGAAAGCAACAGCCTCTGTTGGCGTTTCGGGTTGGGCTATCAGAGGTGCTACACGCAGGAAATGCCCGGGAGTGATGGAGAGCAATTCATTCGGATCATCCGACATAGGGGACAGGCGTCTCGAATTGAGAACTGATTCGATGCGTACTAGCAGAGTGGTGAATTCTTCAAACGTGTATTTCGTATTTTATGCAATCTTTTTAAAATGGGTTTTAAAAGATTTAACTCCAGCTTCCCATAATCCTTCCATATGTGGGGCATTTGGAGGGATAAAGGACCACTGAAAATTGTGAGCTGAGTATTTATCTATCGTAACTTGGGATGCAGTTTTTATGAATTCCTCATACTCTATTCTAAGACTTCGTTCAGCACCGACGAAATTCGTTCCGTTATCCGACATTATCTTTCTCGGCAAACCTCTACGGCCAACGAACCTAGTGAAGGCTGCGAGAAACGAATTTGTTGTCAAATCTGAACATAGTTCCAGGTGAATCGCTTTTGTACAAAAGCAAACGAATAGACATACGTATCCCTTGTGGTAGGGAGCATTTCGTACCAATGACGTTCTTATTGAAAAGGGACCAGCAAAGTCTAATCCTGTAACAGTAAAGGGTAATGAAAAAGAGCTCCTTTCTGTTGGAAGAGATCCCATTATTTGAGATTTTACTTTTTGTCTGTAACGGGTACAAGTTACACACTTTCTAATGGATAATCGAATAGCAGATCTCAAACGTGATATGAAATATTCTCCCCTTATAGTTCTCAGCATCAAATTGGTTTCTGCATGCATTAGAAGAGTATGCACAAATCAATGAATAATTTGCAAAAGGGTGATTGAACGGGAATAATTACAGGATGACGTTCTTTATATGGGAGGTCAGAGTTGGATAATCGGCCGTTAGCTCGTAAAACACCTATGGTATCTAAATATGGGTCTAAGGGAAGCAGCGAGCTTTCCCCGCCCACTCTTTTTGATGCTATCAGAGAATCGAGCTCTTCCGTATAGTATGTACGTTGAGTGAGAATAATTAATTTATTCTTTGTCTCTGAAAATTCTTTATACTCGATTTGCCGAACTTTCTTTATTAGAGATTTTGCTGCTTCAGCTGGAGAGAGTTTTTCCTTTGCAGATCAGAGGAATAGATATGGTTTTGCGTGGTCTTTACGTCGTTCGTTGACGAGATTAAAAAACCGAATCACGTAAGTTATTACTCTGATGGCTTTATCCCATTTTGAAAATCGATTCAACAGGTTTTCATTTGGATAATTTTGACTTGTGTCGTGTACGTTATTTGTTAATAAGTGAAAGGTTTTTATCTTTTTCTTTTCTTCGGGGGTATCCAGGGTTACAATGGGCTTTGGCCATTCTTCGGGACTTGTTTGAAGCCAGTCTTACCCATTCCACCATAACGAGTTATTTGTGAGTTGGTCAGCCTCACAACCACGCGATCCTAAATCAGCTGGATTATCTGCTGATCGTACGTGCCGCCAAGACACATTTCCGACATTTCTTCTTATTTGTGCCGTTCTATTTGCAACGTACGTTTTCCATGTATTTGGTGGTTTGTTTAACCAACCTAGGACAATCGCAGAGTCACTCCATAGAAACACTTCATACTTGCAATGTGGTTGGGGGATATCAATTTGTGTAACTAATTTTGATCGAAGCACCGCTCCACAATGTTCTAGCCGGGGAAGACTAACTGGGTCTATAGGAGCAACTTTTGTCTTTGACACGAAAAGATGGGAAACGATCGTCGTATCGGTTTGAGTTCGGAAGTATACTGCTGCGCAGTAAGCACTTTCCGAGGCATCGCAGAAGCCGTGAATTTGTATTCGACACGTGGGAGAATAATTAATCCATCTGGGTATCGTTACATTGGAGATTATAGGAAGCTTTTCAGCAAACATGTTCCATTCCACTAACGTGTTTGGCTTAACCCGCTCATCCCAGCCAGTTCCTTCTAACCAGAGCTTCTGAAGTATGATTTTGGCTTGAATTACAATGGGAGAAATCCAGCCAGCCGGGTCGAACAGTTTTGCTACTTGAGAGAGAATCTGTCTTTTTGTGATATTATCAGAGGGCCTAGTGGGTTCAATTATATATGAGAAACTATCGGCTAACGTGTTCCGTTGTATGCCAAGGGTCTTGGTTGCGCTAGTCTCAGTGAATTTTAGAAAATCTGAGTCTAACAGATCTTCCTTTGGGACTGACGTTATAACTTCCGCGCAATTGGAGGTTATCTCTTTTAAGGGAAACCCTGCCGATCTAAGTACTGATATAACTTGAGATAACGACTCAATTGCTGATTGTACATCGTGGGAGCCTGACAGTATGTCGATTACATATGTTTCTTTAGTGAGAATGCGAGCTGCCTCGGGGTGGGATTTTTCAGAGTCACGGGCTAGTTGAATAAGAGTTCTTATGGCTAAGTAGGGAGCACAATTTACTCCGAAAGTCACCGTTTTTAATGCAAAATCTTCAATGGGGCCATTTTGATTTCGGCGAAGGAGTATTCGCTGAAATTGAGCATCTTGCTTGTGAACGAGAATTTGTCGATACATCTTCTCTATATCACCATTTAAAACGTATTTATAAAGGCGCCAACTTAAAATAAGTTTCATTAAATCAGCTTGCAGAGTGGGGCCTACGTGTAAGACATCGTTGAGAGACAAAGCTGAACTTGATCGTTTCGAAGCATTAAAGAAAACTCTGACCTTAGTGCTTCCACTTTCGGGTTTAAGTACCGCGTGATGTGGTAAGTAATATGAAGTAAATCCGTAACGGGAGGGATTTTTCCATGAAACTGTGGGCTCCATATGATTCAATGTCAGATACTCCTCCAAGACTTTCTTATACGCTTCTGCCAGTTCGGGTTTTTTATCCAAAGATCGTTCTTTTTGCAAGTATTGTGCATTTGCTGCCGACCGAGATGCTCCTAGAAATAGTTCCTTGGGAAATTCTGTTTTGAATGGCAATTTTACTACATAACGACCTTCAGCGTTACAAAAAGTAGTTTTTTGGTAGAGATCTTCGCAATATTCGTCTTCTTTCGAGATCGGGCGTTGGTTACATATTTCCTCTTGTTCCAAGATCTTTCTTAATTGATCACCAATCGAGTCAGATGTTATCTCGCGAGCTCCAATCGGGAACGACGAAATGTATTCACTGTTGATAGAACCACTGATAACCCAACCGAAAATAGAATATTGAGCCATAAGGGACTGAGAAATCTTCCGAACGCCTTCCAAGAAAATTTGTGGGAGCACATTGGTGCCAATTAGCAGATCAACGTGCCCTGACAAGTGAAAACTGGGATCAGCGAGTTCCATGTTTTTTAATGCTGCATGGGAAATGTCAGTTTTCGAAGGTAAAAACCTAGGCAACATTCTGCTGATTTTAGGAATGACTATTGCTGACACCTCAACATACTTGTGGGCCTTTTCAGAGTAGATAGTGAATTTACATATTGCACTAGATTGAGCTATTGCTTCACCTCCAATTCCATAAATTTCAAAAGCTTTTGGCTCGATTGGTAGCATGAGTTGCTGTTGGAGTGTTTTGGAAATAAAAGTCTTTTCCGACCCCTGATCCAAAAATGCACGTGCTTTAATCTTTTCCCCTTGATTGTAAATTTCTAATATTGCTGTTGGAAGCAATGTGTTTTCGCTAAGAGTTTTATTTTCAGTGACGAGCATATTAGTAGACGCTGTCCAAGGTTTTCTTTCTTTGGCTTCTGCTGAGGATTCGGGTTTCATACTTCTAGGCTGATTTAAGTTTGAATTGTAGGGTGAGGTTTTAAAGAAATGAAGTAAAGAGTGGTGATTCATCTTGCAATGTGAACAAGCGAATTTACTTGGGCAGTCTTTTCTTAGATGGGAGTAGGCTAAGCAATTTATACATATCCCATTATTCGAGACGAACTTATTCCGAGTCTGAGGATCTAAACTTAAAAATTGCTAACAATTTTTTAGCGAGTGATTAGCCTGGCAAACCTTGCATGGATATTGGGTGCTATCAGATTTGTAAGTGTTCATTCTGGTGCTAGTTTCTTTTCTTGGAATATTGGGTTGTGATGCCCGGTTTTGAGATTCCAACCGTTCAACCACTTCACACCTATGAGACACGAACTTATCCATTTGTTCCCATTTAACCAATGTTCTATGGGACTCAAGAGATTGTTCCCAAAGAGATAAGGTTTCTCTTGGAAGCTTACTAGAACATAAAATCACAATAAAGGGGTCCCATTCCCCAATCGGAATATTTTGTGATTTAATAGCGGAAAGACAGTCATCGATTGTGCATTGCAGGTTTAAGCAAAATCTTTATCTGGTTTTCCACCAGAATTCTTTGATTTTCGTACCTATCTTTTAGAGCTTCCCATGCAAGAGAGAAATTATTCGCACACAATTTGTATTTTTTTATTATGCTACCTCCTTGACCTTGAACTTTAAATCGCAGATGGTATAACTTCTGTACAGGGGGTATTCTAGGGTTGGCAATGTATACGGCAGTGAACATGTTACGGAAGGACGGCCATTCTTCGTAGCCACCGTAAAATATATCAGTGTCACAGGGTGAAACTGTGACATGTGCAAAGCTGCTTTCAGCAAAGGAATTTTGAGAATTTTATGGGGGAACATCCGCAACAAGGAGTTTTTGTATATCTAAAATTTTGCATTTGGATTTGTGAAAAGCTCTTGTGCATGACGAGTATTTTGCTCTGGCAGACTCTGCAAAACCCTTTTCTGGCTTTATATCACTTTCTGTGAAGACTGCTTTGTATGATCTCTGCACATTGGCCCATCGATCGTTAAGATCTTGTAGGTTTACCTCGAGGAGTGTTTCGGTAAGATCGTCCACTGGAGTGTTGTCGAACTCAGAGCAGAAAGTAATCAGATCGTCTGAATCGAAAATAAATTCTTCCCCCATTTTTGAGAGAGGTCGATAACTTCTCGTTTTAACAATCTTGATTACGTTGTGTGCTTTACTTCCAAAGAATTTAGGAATTAAACCTAGCTGGAAGTCTTTTGCCTTACTTTTTTTTTAATTTTTTTCAAACCCTTCACAATATTCACTGGGATCTCGTGAGTTCGCTTAGGAATTTTTACTCGGGTTTAAATTTTCTTTCGATGCGTTCATAGGGAGCTATTGATTGTCAAAGACAATGAGAATTTTGTGTTTTGCTTAGAAATGGTCACTGGGATTTGGCGACGTTCAAACCAATAGAAATGCTCAATTTTGTTTAGAGGTGCTCACTGGGAACTAGTGACTGTTATGAGCAAACCCAATTTTCTTTCTTGCCTAAAACGTCTACTGGGATTTAGTGACTTTTAAATCAATAAGAATTTCAACTTTACTTAGAGTTGCTGACTAGGAATTGGTGAGTGCTAAGAGCAGTAAGACTTTCCCTTTTTTCTAAACTCGAGGGACCACTGGGATTTAGTGCCTTTTAAATCAATAAAAATTTAACTTTATTTAGAAGTGCTCACTGGGAATTAGTGAGTGTATAAAACAATAAGAATTTTATAAAATTTTTTATGTATTCTGAACTTTATTTAGAAGTGCTCACTGGGATTTAGTGAGTGTATAAATTTCTTAAAAATAATTTGAATTTACCTTAATTCAATTATTGAACTAAAGCCGAATAATAATAATTTCCGACTTAAACAATAATAAGAATTTTATAAATTTTTTCTATACAGATGGTCACTGGGATTTAGTGACTTCAGATACGAATTTATTTTGAACTGTATTTAGAAGTTCTCACTGGCATTTAGTGAGTATTGAAACTAAAGTAATTTTATGTATTCATACAAATGGTCACTGGGATTAGGTGATTTCTAAACCAATAAAAAAATGTTTAAACTTTATTGAGAGGTGCTCACTGGGGCTTGGTGAATGTTGAAACAAAAGTAATTTTATGTTTCCATAGAAATGGTCACTGGGACTTAGTGACTTTTAAACCAATAAAAAAATTTTCAACTTAATTCAGAGGTGTTCACTGGGAAGTAGTGAGTGTTAAACCAAAATACTTTTATGTTTTCATAAAACCGGTCACTGGGATTAAGTGACTTCTAATTCAATATACAAATTTTTATTCTTTATTCAGATGTGTTCATTGGGAAGTAGTGCGGGTTAAACCAAAATACTTATATGCTTTCATAAAACCTGTCATTGTGATTAAGTGGCTTCTAAATCAATAAAAAAAATTTTAACTTTATTCAAAATTACTCATTGGGAATTAGTGAGTTCTAAACCAATAAAAAAATTGCTTTATGGATAAAAATGTGTCACTGGGATTTAGTGACTTAAGCCAGTAACAAATTTCTAACTTTACTTGGAGGTGGTAATTAGAGACTGTAACATACTATTTTCTATTTCCATAAAACTGGTCACTGGGATTTAGTGACTTCCAATATGAACTATTTTGAATTTTATTTTGAGGTGGTGGCTGGGATTTAGTGAGTATATGAACCAATAAGAATTTGAAAAATTTGTTTTCCATAAAAATGGTCACTGGGATTTACTGACTGATAATAAAAAAAATTGTTTTTATTTATTTTTCCTTTTTTATATTACAAATGTTTCTTCACCGAGTTTTAGTGAGAACACAATTTAATTTTCAATTATTATTGAATTCTTTAGTGACTTTCATGCACCGGATACCAGATATAGGGATTAAGTTAATATTCATTCCACTGGGATATCTGAACTAGAAAATACAATCAAATAAAATATTTTCTTCTTTTTAATTTTTCAATTAGCTGTACCGAAATTGATTTTGTAATTTAACTTCATTGCTGTGGGGATTTCTTTGTGTTCAATTGCGGGCAATCTGGCAATTCTATTTATAAATAAAATAAAAGCTTTTTTACAAATCGGAAAAAAAGAGAATCGTCAACATCACTTTCTCTTAATATATTAAGAATATCTGTTATAATTTGGTACCCTCTGTTATAACTCTCTTAATATGATAAGCTGGTGGTTTTTTGTCTGCAACAACAAATATGGTGATGTTGCGGACCGCAACTTGCGGTATTTATTTTGAATGCAATTTGTTGCTATTTTTTGTACACTAATATTGAATTTAAGCACTTTAAATTTTAGGGTTTAACACAAGAATCTTCGTATGTACATACATATGAGGTTGTAGATATGTATGTATGTATGTAATTACGTGTGCACTACTTTTTATAGCGGTTTTTTCCGTTTAGGTGATTTTTTTGGATTACATACATATGTATATATGTGTGTACATATGTACATATATGTGTGTACATATGTATATGTGTGTACATATGTATGTATAGTATGTACATAATTATGTATATCGGAATGTAGAATTTAAGGAAAATTGTACTCACGGTTGCTACATGGGTTCCGAAGTTTCCTTGTTTTCCTACTTTGATCCACTTTATGGAGTTGGGATTTTTTGGGGTATACGGCTTCCGAATTCCAATTAGCTGGTGATTCTATGCCTCTTTTTTTCTTCTTGTCGGTAGGGTTAATCTACATACATCGATATTGTGTTGATTTATAACCACATGTATATACTCTGCTTGATATAATCAAATGTTCACTTCTATTGCTTTTCTATTTAAATTTGTTTAAAAATGTTGTTCTAAATTTTGTTAGTTTTCTTAGTTTTTTGTTTTATTTCTTCCGTTTGATTAATGCTCCGTTTGCATTCTCGATTATTTTTCAGAAAAGTAAGGTGACATATGTACATAAATGAGTTTTTTTCTTTTTTAAATTGACTACCGTAATAACTCTTACAGTATGAGCTTTTGGACTGTAATAATTTTATCGATAGCGTTGCCAGTAGATTATAGGGATTTTGTGCCTTATAGTCTCCTTGGATCGATAGGACCATGTTTAAAAATGGGGGAAATACCAATTTTTAAAAATAAAAGATATGTATATATGTACCTGGTTCTGCGTATCGTGTACAAATATACCTACATATATGACTGGATTGAAGCAAAGATATCCGTGGTAAGTAAGATCCGAACCAAGAAGAACAAGCGAGTAGGTTGTTCTGACCATACACTTCACACACGGGTTGCGGAGGGAAATCATATAATTTTTTTGGGATTAATTAGGTTGGTAATAGGGATATACTTGCGAATGTATTTATGTAAGTAATAAAAACCACACTTCGTTTTCAATACAATAATTGTAGGTTTGAAACATATTTAGCCGTTTTTCAACATATTGGCCCCCTTGGCCAGGATGGGCAATATTACAATGTTCTTTGGAGGCGTTTTAACGCTTTTAAGGCTCCTTGTAGAATGCGGCGAGGGTCCGGAGAACGTCCATTGGAAGAATGCGAGTTTCGCCCAGCTTGGCGTTCAATGTTACACCGGTCCCGTTGACGCTGACGAGAGCGACTTGGACGTTGATCAGCCATTCGTGCTGAAGGTTGAGATGTCCTTCGGGTGGCCTGATTGGTGTGGTGTTCCGGCCTAGCTTCTGTGATTCGACCTCGTGCTGCATGAAGAAGAGTGTGATGCGGCCATCCACATCTCTTACAAACGGTATTAGATGTGCAGTCATCCCTTTTATGGGACCTGGCCAGATAGTTTCCGCAGTACCCATGCTGCCTTACCCTTCGTTGACGCTCTTCGATGGACATCTTTAGAAACCGTCTGCAAGCCTTTAGAGGGTGGTATAAGTGACAAATTACACACAAATGTATATCAAGTCTTCTTGGTGCCCTGTTAATGAGATTTTATTAGTAATGATTTTATTAGTAACGAGATGAAAAAATAGTATGGTTGGTGGAATAAATGAGTAGGTGTAGAGCGAGAATGGAGATGATTATGACTTAGTGTGAATACGTGAGAAGGTTTGCGATTGAGTGTGAGTAAATGAGGTGTTTGAGTCTGAATGTGGACTGGGAGGACTGTTAAGGAAGGTGGATACATGATTGTGTGAAGAGTTTATAAAACGACATATTTAATAAAATATTTATGACTCATTTTCAATTGAAGTAATCGGAAGAACACACAGTTTGGAGATGGCCCTGGTGATGATTCCAGTCTGTGTTCTTACGTCCGCTACGCGGACTTGGCCATCCGTCCCAGGGTATATTTTAATAATTCGGGCTAATCTCCATTCGTTTGGGGGTATTGTGTCATCTTTAACAACAGCAAGTTGTCCTACTTTGATATTCTCCTCGGAGTTCTGCCATTTGTAGCGTTTCTGGAGTTCCTTGAGATATTCATCCTTCCATCTTCGAGCAAATAGGTGATGTAAAGCCTTTAATCTTTCCCAGCGGTTGCGGAAAGCAACAGCCTCTGTTGGCGTTTCGGGTTGGGCTATCAGAGGTGCTACACGCAGGAAATGCCCGGGAGTGATGGAGAGCAATTCATTCGGATCATCCGACATAGGGGACAGGCGTCTCGAATTGAGAACTGATTCGATGCGTACTAGCAGAGTGGTGAATTCTTCAAACGTGTATTTCGTATTTTATGCAATCTTTTTAAAATGGGTTTTAAAAGATTTAACTCCAGCTTCCCATAATCCTCCCATATGTGGGGCATTTGGAGGGATAAAGGACCACTGAAAATTGTGAGCTGAGTATTTATCTATCGTAACTTGGGATGCAGTTTTTATGAATTCCTCATACTCTATTCTAAGACTTCGTTCAGCACCGACGAAATTCGTTCCGTTATCCGACATTATCTTTCTCGGCAAACCTCTACGGCCAACGAACCTAGTGAAGGCTGCGAGAAACGAATTTGTTGTCAAATCTGAACATAGTTCCAGGTGAATCGCTTTTGTACAAAAGCAAACGAATAGACATACGTATCCCTTGTGGTAGGGAGCATTTCGTACCAATGACGTTCTTATTGAAAAGGGACCAGCAAAGTCTAATCCTGTAACAGTAAAGGGTAATGAAAAAGAGCTCCTTTCTGTTGGAAGAGATCCCATTATTTGAGATTTTACTTTTTGTCTGTAACGGGTACAAGTTACACACTTTCTAATGGATAATCGAATAGCAGATCTCAAACGTGATATGAAATATTCTCCCCTTATAGTTCTCAGCATCAAATTGGTTTCTGCATGCATTAGAAGAGTATGCACAAATCAATGAATAATTTGCAAAAGGGTGATTGAACGGGAATAATTACAGGATGACGTTCTTTATATGGGAGGTCAGAGTTGGATAATCGGCCGTTAGCTCGTAAAACACCTTTGGTATCTAAATATGGGTCTAAGGGAAGCATCGAGCTTTTCCGGCCCACTCTTTTTGATGCTATCAGAGAATCGAGCTCTTCCGTATAGTATGTACGTTGAGTGAGAATAATTAATTTATTCTTTGTCTCTGAAAATTCTTTATACTCGATTTGCCGAACTTTCTTTATTAGAGATTTTGCTGCTTCAGCTGGAGAGAGTTTTTCCTTTGCAGATCAGAGGAATAGATATGGTTTTGCGTGGTCTTTACGTCGTTCGTTGACGAGATTAAAAAACCGAATCACGTAAGTTATTACTCTGATGGCTTTATCCCATTTTGAAAATCGATTCAACAGGTTTTCATTTGGATAATTTTGACTTGTGTCGTGTACGTTATTTGTTAATAAGTGAAAGGTTTTTATCTTTTTCTTTTCTTCGGGGGTATCCAGGGTTACAATGGGCTTTGGCCATTCTTCGGGACTTGTTTGAAGCCAGTCTTACCCATTCCACCATAACGAGTTATTTGTGAGTTGGTCAGCCTCACAACCACGCGATCCTAAATCAGCTGGATTATCTGCTGATCGTACGTGCCGCCAAGACACATTTCCGACATTTCTTCTTATTTGTGCCGTTCTATTTGCAACGTACGTTTTCCATGTATTTGGTGGTTTGTTTAACCAACCTAGGACAATCGCAGAGTCACTCCATAGAAACACTTCATACTTGCAATGTGGTGCGGGGATATCAATTTGTGTAATTAATTTTGATATAAGCACCGCTCCACAAAGTTCTAGCCGGGGAAGACTAACTGGGTCTATAGAAGCAACTTTTGTCTTTGACACGAAGAGATGGGAAACGATCGTCGTATCGGTTTGAGTTCGGAAGTATACTGCTGCGCAGTAAGCTCTTTCCGAGGCATCGCAGAAGCCGTGAATTTGTATTTGACACGTGGGAGAATAATTAATCCATCTGGGTATCGTTACATTGGAGATTATAGGAAGCTTTTCAGCAAACATGTTCCATTCCACTAACGTGTTTGGCTTAACCCTCTCATCCCAGCCAGTTCCTTCTAACCAGAGCTGCTGAAGTATGATTTTGGCTTGAATTACAATGGGAGAAATCCAGCCAGCCGGGTGGAACAGTTTTGCTACTTGAGAGAGAATCTGTCTTTTTGTGATATTATCAGAGGGCATAGTGGGTTCAATTATATATGGGAAACTATCGGCTAACGCGTTCCATTGTATGCCAAGGGTCTTGGTTGTGCTAGTCTCAGTGAATTTTAGAAAATCTGAGTCCAACAGATCTTCCTTTGGGACTGACGTTATAACTTCCGGGCAATTGGAGGTTATGTCTTTTAAGGGAAACCCTGCCGATCTAAGTACTGATATAACTTGAGATAACGACTCAACTGCTGATTGTACATCGTGGGAGCCTGACAGTATGTCATCTACATATGTTTCTTTAGTGAGAATGCGAGCTGCCTCGGGGTGGGATTTTTCAGAGTCACGGGCTAGTTGAATAAGAGTTCTTATGGCTAAGTAGGGAGCACAATTTACTCCGAAAGTCACCGTTTTTAATGCAAAATCTTCAATGGGGCCATTTTGATTTCGGCGAAGGAGTATTCGCTGACATTGAGCATCTTGCTTGTGAACGAGAATTTGTCGATACATCTTCTCTATATCACCATTGAAAACGTATTTATAAAGGCGCCAACTTAAAATAAGTTTCATTAAATCAGCTTGCAGAGTGGGGCCTACGTGTAAGACATCGTTGAGAGACAAAGCTGAACTTGATCGTTTCGAAGCATTAAAGACAACTCTGACCTTAGTGCTTCCACTTTCGGGTTTAAGTACCGCGTGATGTGGTAAGTAATATGAAGTAAATCCGTAACGGGAGGGATTTTTCCATGAAACTGTGGGCTCCATATGATTCAATGTCAGATACTCCTCCAAGACTTTCTTATACGCTTCTGCCAGTTCGGGTTTTTTATCCAAAGATCGTTCTTTTTGCAAGTATTGTGCATTTGCTGCCGACCGAGATGCTCCTAGAAATAGTTCCTTGGGAAATTCTGTTTTGAATGGCAATTTTACTACATAACGACCTTCAGCGTTACAAAAAGTAGTTTTTTGGTAGAGATCTTCGCAATATTCGTCTTCTTTCGAGATCGGGCGTTGGTTACATATTTCCTCTTGTTCCAAGATCTTTCTTAATTGATCACCAATCGAGTCAGATGTTATCTCGCGAGCTCCAATCGGGAACGACGAAATGTATTCACTGTTGATAGAACCACTGATAACCCAACCGAAAATAGAATATTGAGCCATAAGGGACTGAGAAATCTTCCGAACGCCTTCCAAGAAAATTTGTGGGAGCACATTGGTGCCAATTAGCAGATCAACGTGCCCTGACAAGTGAAAACTGGGATCAGCGAGTTCCATGTTTTTTAATGCTGCATGGGAAATGTCAGTTTTCGAAGGTAAAAACCTAGGCAACATTCTGCTGATTTTAGGAATGACTATTGCTGACACCTCAACATACTTGTGGGCCTTTTCAGAGTAGATAGTGAATTTACATATTGCACTAGATTGAGCTATTGCTTCACCTCCAATTCCATAAATTTCAAAAGCTTTTGAAGTAAAGAGTGGTGATTCATCTTGCAATGTGAACAAGAGAATTTACTTGGGCAGTCTTTTCTTAGATGGGAGTAGGCTAAGCAATTTATACATATCCCATTATTCGAGACGAACTTTTTCCGAGTCTGAGGATCTAAACTTAAAAATTGCTAACAATTTTTTAGCGAGTGATTAGCCTGGCAAACCTTGCATGGATATTGGGTGCTATCAGATTTGTAAGTGTTCATTCTGGTGCTAGTTTCTTTTCTTGGAATATTGGGTTGTGATGCCCGGTTTTGAGATTCCAACCGTTCAACCACTTCACACCTATGAGACACGAACTTATCCATTTGTTCCCATTTAACCAATGTTCTATGGGACTCAAGAGATTGTTCCCAAAGAGATAAGGTTTCTCTTGGAAGCTTACTAGAACATAAAATCACAATAAAGGGGTCCCATTCCCCAATCGGAATATTTTGTGATTTAATAGCGGAAAGACAGTCATCGATTGTGCATTGCAGGTTTAAGCAAAATCTTTATCTGGTTTTCCACCAGAATTCTTTGATTTTCGTACCTATCTTTTAGAGCTTCCCATGCAAGAGAGAAATTATTCGCACACAATTTGTATTTTTTTATTATGCTACCTCCTTGACCTTGAACTTTAAATCGCAGATGGTATAACTTCTGTACAGGGGGTATTCTAGGGTTGGCAATGTATATGGCAGTGAACATGTTACGGAAGGACGGCCATTCATCGTAGCCACCGTAAAATATATCAGTGTCACAGGGTGAAACTGTGACATGTGCAAAGCTGCTTTCGGCAAAGGAATTTTGTGGGGGAACATCCGCAACAAGAAGTTTTTGTATATCTAAAATTTTGCATTTGGATTTGTGAAAAGCTCTTGTGCATGACGAGTATTTTGCTCTGGCAGACTCTGCAAAACCCTTTTCTGGCTTTATATCACTTTCTGTGAAGACTGCTTTGTATGATCTCTGCACATTGGCCCATCGATCGTTAAGATCTTGTAGGTTTACCTCGAGGAGTGTTTCGGTAAGATCGTCCACTGGAGTGTTGTCGAACTCAGAGCAGAAATTAATCAGATCGTCTGAATCGAAAATGAATTCTTCCCCCATTTTTGAGAGAGGTCGATAACTTCTCGTTTTAACAATCTTGATTACGTTGTGTGCTTTACTTCCAAAGAATTTAGGAATTAAACCTAGCTGGAAGTCTTTTGCCTTACCTTTTTTTAATTTTTTTCAAACCCTTCACAATATTCACTGGGATCTCGTGAGTTCGCTTAGGAATTTTTACTCGGGTTTAAATTTTCTTTCGATGCGTTCATAGGGAGCTATTGATTGTCAAAGACAATGAGAATTTTGTGTTTTGCTTAGAAATGGTCACTGGGATTTGGCGACGTTCAAACCAATAGAAATGCTCAATTTTGTTTAGAGGTGCTCACTGGGAACTAGTGACTGTTATGACCAAACCCAATTTTCTTTCTTGCCTAAAACATCTACTGGGATTTAGTGACTTTTAAATCAATAAGAATTTCAACTTTACTTAGAGTTGCTCACTAGGAATTGGTGAGTGCTAAGAGCAGTAAGACTTTCCCTTTTTTTCTAAACTCGAGGGACCACTGGGATTTAGTGCCTTTTAAATTAATAAAAATTTAACTTTATTTAGAAGTGCTCACTGGGAATTAGTGAGTGTATAAAACAATAAGAATTTTATAAAATTTTTTATGTATTCTGAACTTTATTTAGAAGTGCTCACTGGGATTTAGTGAGTGTATAAATTTCTTAAAAATAATTTGAATTTACCTTAATTCAATTATTGAACTAAAGCCGAATAATAATAATTTCCGACTTACACAATAATAAGAATTTTATAAATTTTTTCCATACAGATGGTCACTGGGATTTAGTGACTTTAGATACTAATTTATTTTGAACTGTATTTAGAAGTTCTCACTGGCATTTAGTGAGTATTGAAACCAAAGTAATTTTATGTATTCATACAAATGGTCACTGGGATTAGGTGATTTCTAAACCAATAAAAAAATGTTTAAACTTTATTGAGAGGTGCTCACTGGGGCTTGGTGAGTGTTGAAACAAAAGTAATTTTATGTTTCCATAGAAATGGTCACTGGGACTAAGTGACTTTTAAACCAATAAAAAAATTTTCAACTTAATTCAGAGGTGTTCACTGGGAAGTAGTGAGTGTTAAACCAAAATACTTTTATGTTTTCATAAAACCGGTCACTGGGATTAAGTGACTTCTAATTCAATATACAAATTTTTATTCTTTATTCAGATGTGTTCATTGGGAAGTAGTGCGGGTTAAACCAAAATACTTATATGCTTTCATAAAACCTGTCACTGTGATTAAGTGGCTTCTAAATCAAAAAAAAAATTTTAACTTTATTCAAAATTACTCATTGGGAATTAGTGAGTTCTAAACCAATAAAAAAATTGCTTTATGGATAAAATGGTCACTGGGATTTAGTGACGTAAGCCAGTAACAAATTTCTAACTTTACTTGGAGGTGGTAATTAGAGAGTGTAACATACTATTTTCTTTTTCTATAAAACTGGTCACAGGGATTTAGTGACTTCCAATATGAACTATTTTGAATTTTATTTTGAAGTGGTGGCTGGGATTTAGTGAGTATATGAACCAATAAGAATTTGAAAAATTTGTTTTCCATAAAAATGGTCACTGGGATTTACTGACTGATAATAAAAAAAATTTTTATTTATTTTTCCTTTTTTATATTACAAATGTTTCTTCAACGAGTTTTAGTGAGAACACAATTTAATTTTCAATTATTATTGAATTCTTTAGTGACTTTCATGCACCAGATACCAGATATAGGGATTAAGTTAATATTCATTCCACTGGGATATCTGAACTAGAAAATACAATCAAATAAAATATTTTCTTCTTTTTAATTTTTCAATTAGCTGTACCGAAATTGATTTTGTAATTTAACTTCATTGCTGTGGGGATTTCTTTGTGTTCAATTGCGGGCAATCTGGCAACTCTATTTATAAATAAAATAAAAGCTTTTTTACAAATCGGAAAAAAGAGAATCGTCAACATCAATTTCTCTTAATATATTAAGAATATCTGTTATAATTTGGTACCCTGTGTTATAACTCTCTTAATATGATAAGCTGGTGGTTTTTTGTCTGCAACAACAAATATGGTGATGTTGCGGACCGCAACTTGCGGTATTTATTTTGAATGCAATTTGTTGCTATTTTTTGTACACTAATATTGAATTAAAGCACTTTAAATTTTAGGGTTTAACACAAGAATTTTCGTATAGATATGTATGGATGTACATATGTATGTATTTATGTAATTACGTGTGCACTACTTTTTATAGCGGTTTTTTCCGTTTAGGTGATTTTTTTGGATTACATACATATGTATATATGTGTGTACATATGTACATATATGTGTGTACATATGTATATGTGTGTACATATGTATATGTGTGTACATATGTATGTATAGTATGTACATAATTATGTATATCGGAATGTAGAATTTAAGGAAAATTGTACTCACGGTTGCTACATGGGTTCCGAAGTTTCCTCGTTTTCCTACTTTGATCCACTTTATGGAGTTGGGATTTTTTGGGGTATACGGCTTCCGAATTCCAATTCGCTGGTGATTCTATGCCTCTTTTTTTCTTCTGGTCGGTAGTTGATTTTCAGCCTTCCTGGCTTTTATAGGGTTAATCTACATACATCGATATTGTGTTGATTTATAACCACATGTATATACTCTGCTTGATATAATCAAATGTTCACTTCTATTGCTTTTTTATTTAAATTTTTTTAAAAATTTTGTTAGTTTTCTTAGTTTTTTGTTTTATTTCTTCCGTTTGATTAATGCTCCGTTTGCATTCTCGATTATTTTTCAGAAAAGTAAGGTGACATATGTACATAAATGAGTTTTTTTCGTTTTTAAATTGATTACCGTAATAAGTCTTACAGTATGAGCTTTTGGACTGTAATAATTTTATCGATGGCGTTGCCAGTAGATTATAGGGATTTTGTGCCTTATAGTCTCCTTGGATCGATAGGACCATGTTTAAAAATGGGGGAAATACCAATTTTTAAAAATAAAAGATATGTATATATGTACCTGGTTCTGCGTATCGTGTACAAATATACCTACATATATGACTGGATTGAAGCAAAGATATCCGTGGTAAGTAAGATCCGAACCAAGGGGAACAAGCGAGTAGGTTGTTCTGACCATACACTTCACACACGGGTTGAGGAGGGAAATCATATAATTTTTTTGGGATTAATTATGTTGGTAATAGGGATATACTTGCGAATGTATTTATGTAAGTAATAAAAACCACACGTCGTTTTCAATACAAACTTTACATTTTATTATGTATGTACTTCGTATTTGGAGCTCTTGAGAGATCTTGGTTTGTCGCGTGTTCAAAGGTAAGTGACAAAAATCCAATCGTACAAAAAAAGATCTCTTGCGCGGGAATAATTATATAGTAGATAGGAACTGTATGTCTGGAGGCCATTAAAATTTTAAAATTTGGGTAATTAAAATTTGAAATTTTGAAATTTTAATTGCTAAATAAACAAAAGTGTAATTTGATACCCGTGGGAAAAAAATATGAAAGTACCCTGTAGGTAAAATGTTGTTAAAAAAATTGTGATGAACTATTATTGAGTTAAAGTGTTACTGTGAAATTATATTATAGATAAGATTTTGTGTTATATGAATTTCGGATATGGGTGTATCTGTGGGTGAGTGGGGTTCGATACCTACCATAGACCCTGGATGTTTTCCGTCGCTTCGTGGGTTGTGGTTGTGTTGAGATAGTGACCTAGGAACAATTGATTGAGTATAGACTAGATGGTTCTTATGGGGTGATATTGAGACATTGGGTAGTGAGTTTGGAGCTTGAAAGTATTGGATTAGTATAGACAATGTGGTTCTTATGGGGTCATATTGAGAGATGGGGTAGTGTTTAGATAAAAAAGTAGACTTTGGTTCCTACGGGGTTTATTGTGTCGCTATTATTATTTTTTTGTTCTTGATAATTTTTTGTGGTGCTTGTGTTTACATTTACTTTGTGCATGGCTGTGGGTGCCTGGATGTGTGGGGGATGGCGGTGTGTGTGTGTGTTTCTTTTTTCTTATCTTTAGATTTGTGAAGAATGTGTGTATGTCGTTTCAAATGTCCGTCTTGTTTATTTCTTGGAATAATAATTTGAATATTTGTTCTACAGAATCATGTTTATTGCTTTGTTTATTCAGCTGCACATTTTTTGAGAATGAGTCATCATTTGAAATGTCCGTCTGACTATTTGTTTTGCAGAATCATGTTTTTTACTTTTTTTATTCAGCTGCGCATTTTTTGAGAATGAGTCATCATTTGAAATGTCCGTCTGATTATTTGTTTTGCAGAATCATGTTTATGACTTTGTTTATTCAGCTGCACATGTTTTTAGAATGAGTCATCATTTGATAACAAAATTTTATTAGTCATCATTTATTATTAGTCATCATTTATATAAATATGCTGTTGCTATGTATACATATGAATTTCATCAATCTCGTAATATCAATAAAAAATTAGACTTGATGCCTACTACGCGATTCTCATAGGATAAGTAGAAGAAATAATGAAGATTTTCATCGGTATATTCTGATAACTCAATAAGTGCGGTTGTAAGCAAAAAATTTATTAATAAACAATTTCATAGTGTTTTTACAATAGAAATTAAATAAAATAAAGCTATTTGTTACTAATTAAATAACTAGTTTGAAAACAAAAAATTGATTAATAAAGAAGTTTATAGTGTTTTTGAAAAAAGGACTAAATAAATAAAATAAAATAATTAAATAAATTTGATTAAATAAATTAATTTAAAAAAAATGAGTTCTTCTGTATATCAATGTAATTTGTGTAATAAGGTATACAAATACCAAAAAGCGTTCTTGGATCACGTCCGAAATCATGGTCAACCAGGTCAAGTGATCATCAAGCAGGACTCAAATGGAGAACAACAACATCAGCACCAAGCTTCTCTACGGTACCAACCATATCCACTACCAATGAATTATGAGCAATACGGTATGTCTACCAGCTATCCGATACCAATGTCATGGAATAATCAGTTTTCTGTACCTACTAAAATTCCACATCATCTTCCTATTCCTTATCAATATACATCACCAATGCAATGGCAGCAATATAATATGCCCAACTATTATCCTTCAGTTTTGAATAATCAATTTGCCTTGACGATGGACAGTTCCAGATATCCTCAACAGCAACAACAACCACAGCAACAATATCAACAGCAACAACAACCACAGCCACAACATCAACAACAACCACAGCAACAACAGCAGCATCATCAACAACAACAGCAACAACTAGATAATATTGTGTTTGATGACATGGATACTTCAAATTCTCCCAGCGGTAAATATGATACTCCTTTGAATGTAGAACCAAAATATTATGAAATAAACAGTGCATTCAAAAAAAAAATATTGCAACATATGGAACTCCCAACAAAAAAGATGATCTTCTATTTGAAGACTTTGTTCTGGAAAATAAACCTATTTTCAAGGAAAGACTTGAAAAAACTTTTGGTAAACATAATATTTTAAAATTCTGTGTAACTCTTATTGGAGAGTACATAAAAATTGTTGGTGAAGACACATTCATAATAAAATGTCAGAATTCCAGGAAAGAGACTCTGGGTGGACTTTAATCAGAATTATTCGTGCTGAAATTAACATAAACAAAAGTTCACTAGTAAAAGGGTCTCATTGGATAAGCACACCATTAAAACTGGCTAAAAAGCGGGCCTGTATCAACATTGAAAACAATGATGATTATTGTATTAAATGGAGTTTAGTTGCCGCGTTGGATACCACAATAATAGAGAAAAAGCGACGTTGCTGCTCTTATAACATCCAGAACATTAGTGCTGATGTCATTTGCCTACAAAATGGAATTGTGGTTGATTTCACAAATTTAAAGTTCCCATTGGCATTAAAAAATATTCAAGTATTTGAGGATAGGAATGATGGAATAAGTGTGAATGTGTTTGGGTATGTTAATGAGAAGGATGAAATCATTGGACCATTCTACAATACACAAAAGAAAAAACAAAGCATGTGAATTTATTGCTGTTGGAAGCTGGAGACTTTCACCATTACATTTTTATTAAAGATATATCAAGGTAAGTAAATACATATTTATGATTGAATAACTATGTACATATATAAATTTATTCCTTTTACAAACTTTTGAAAGCTCAGACAACCAAGTGCCATGACAGACTTTTATTCTATAATACCTGCCTACAATATACGCACAATGAAAACACTATGGAACAACAGAAAACGGAATGTGGGAAAATTGTTGCTGCGTTACCTTCTCCCGAAAATAGTGTTTTAAAATTCAAAGATCACCAGCGGCAGATGCATGTGCCATTCGTTATATACGCAGATTTCGAGTGCATACTAGAAGACATTCAAACTACTGTAAGTGACAAAACTCAAGTTATAAAGAGGCACATTCCTTGTGCCTTTAGTTATTATATAAAATGAGTAGGTAATAATAGTTTAGATAAATTTAAGATATATTCTGGTGAGGACGCATCTGTAAAATTTGTTGACTGGTTAATTGACGATTGTGAAGATATTTACAATCAGTTCCTCACCAGTAAGACAAAAATGAACAGCTTGACCCTTTCGGAAATATACAGTTTTCAAAACTCAATAAATTGTCACATATGTGACAAATTTCTCGGTAAAGATCGTGTAAGAGATCATTGTCATATAAGTTGTAAATATCGAGGTGCAGCTCACAATATTTGTAATTTAAAGTACCAAATTCCGAAGTTCATATCCATATATTTTCATAATTATTCATCTTATGACTCGCACCTCTTTGTTAAAAAATTAGGTAAAAAGTCCGACAACATAAAAGTCGTACCACTGAACAAAGAACTGTACATTTCACTATCTACATTCACAAAAATGACTGACAATTGCAATCTTGAACTTCGATTTTTAGATACTATTCGTTTTATGGCTGATAGCTTAGAATCCTTAGCTAATAATCTAACGGACAATGATTTCCATACGGTTAGGGCACACTTTAACAGAAAGACAGAGTTTGACCTTGTACGAAGAAAGGGTGTTTTCCCTTATGAATATCTTGATTCATTTGAAAAATTGGATGATGGTCAGCTTCAAGAGAAGATTTCTTTAATAAATTAAATAACAAGGAATGCTCAATTGAAGATTATGAGCATGCAATAAAGATTTGGCATACCTTTAATTGCAAAACCCTGCGAGATTATATGGAATTATATCTCAAAACAGATGTGCTTTTGTTAGCAGACATATTCGAAAATTTTCGAAAAGTCTGTAAGGGGATTTATAATCTAGATCCGTGTCAGTACTATACTGCTCCAGGACTATCATGGGATGCCATGTTAAAACACACACAAATAGAATTAGACATTGACATGTATAACTTCTTTAAAAAGGGAATACGCGGTGGAATGGTACAGTGCAGTAAGCGATATTCCAAAGCAAATAATAAATATTTAGATGATTTTGATGAAGAGAAGCCTTCAGAACTTCTAATATATTTAGACGCAAATAACCTTTACGGTTGGGCGATGTCTGAGTATCATCCTTATGGAGGATTCCGATGGCTGACAAGTGATGAGCTGAATCTGGATGCGAAAAGTATAGATAATAACTCACAAGATGGTTATGTATATGAGGTCACTTTAGAATATCCTTCACATCTGCATGACTCTCACAATGACCTTCCCTTCTGTGTTGAAAACAAGAAAACTTTAAAATCAAACCATAAGAAATTAATTGCGGACTTTTCACCAAAAACTCTTATGTAATACATTACGGAGTTCTTAAGCAATGTTTGGAATATGGTTTGATTCTAAAGAAAACGCATCGTATTCTAGCATTTAAACAATCTCCATGGTTGAAAAAGGTTATATTGACTTAAATACAAAACACCGATCCACTGCTAAAAATGCTTTTGAGAAAAATTTTTTCAAATTATTCAATAATGCTGTGTATGGCAAAACAATGGAGAATGTGGACAAGAGGAGAGATGTGAAAATTGTAACCAACTGGAACAGAACAAACTGTAACCAGTTGGGGGCTCAAGATTGGATATCTAAATCCAATTTTCATAGCTTATCTATATTTTCTGAAGATATGGTAGCTATAGAAATGAATAGAGTCAAAACATTTACAATAAGCCCATATACTTGGGATTTTGCGTCTTGGAGCCTTCGAAATGGAAAATATACAATTTCCATTATGGGTACATGCAACCCAAGTTTAAAGCAAATTTATTTTTAAATTACATGGACACCGACTCATTTATATATACAATAAAAGCTGACGACTTTTATGCCGACATAAAATCTGACATAGAACAAGAATTTGACACTTCCGATTACCCAAAAGATAACGTATATGGTATTCCGTTTTTAAACAAAAAGGTGCTGGGTATGATGAAGGATGAAAATTGTGGTAAAGTGATGAAAGAATTTGTGGGACTTCGGTCAAAAATGTATTCTTTTAGTGTGCAATATGAAACTGATGTAAAAAAATCGAAGGGGGTTAAGAAATGTGTTCTTGATAAATATAGTTTAGAAGCGTATAGAAATTGTTTATTTAATAAGTCTATTGTTTATGATGACATGTTAACATTTAAGTCAAAAGTTCATCAAATTTATACTAACCAACTAAATAAGGTTGTACTTAGTTATCAAGATGATAAAAGAAAAATACAATGTGATGGTATAAATACATTAGCATGGTATAATTATCGAATTGAGGAAACAAAGCCAGAATGTGAACTGGATATGTTGCTAATGGAAATTGATAAGCTTCAAAAAGAACGATGAGTTTTTTACTTAAATGTAATTTGTTTATGTTTATATGTAAATATTTACAGCTACATTCATAAAAAGTTCTTATTATAGGTTTAAGACTCACAATTGTTATTGAACAGTTTCACGCTAAAAACTGTTTAATATAAAATTGCATTCATAAACACTACAATAGATTGTGTGTTTTAAGGAATCTTAGATTTCGATACTGGCAACACTACCATGTTTTGTAGTTAGTGTTGCAATAAAAACAATATGATTTCATCCGGATATTGAAATAAACGAATAGCGTTTTATTGTTTTCATGTAAGTTAAGATTTTTTTAACTCTCTTAATAATATATTTCTCAACTTATTTGACACAAGTTTTCTATGAAGTAAAATCAAAAAAGAGAAATGATTACAAAAGAATTCACACGACTCTGTAAATCATGTATGCAAACGGTACTTGAATAACGAGCCTATTTGCATTTGTGTTGATTGTTTCTGCATCACTAACATTTCTTTTTGCTTTTATGTGATTTGATAGTGCTTTTTTGCTAATTTTGTTGCGAATTTTATTTAACTTAAATAATTTCGCGGCATATTCTATTAAATTTTAAAAAATATACTTAAATGCTTATAGCCAAGACTTCAAGCTTTAATTTAAAGAATATCATGTATTCCTGTGTGCTAAATTTGCAAAGATATTTGAAGTTAAAATTGATATATCGATGATATGAATATATTGAAGGTTTATAGAAGGTGCATACCATCTTTAAACCTATTTTACAATTTTCATGTAACAAAGATTTATTAATGCAATTTTATGAAATTTTGCTTAAAAGTAGTTTATTGCCCTGTTTTAAATATTTATAAATATGGTTGTTAGTTATTAATGTTTAATTATTAAGAAAATTTGGTTTGTTATTAAAAAAATTATAATAATAATGAAAAAAGAAAAAAATTAAATAATAATAAAAAATCTTATTAACATCAAAAAAATTAAACAATCTTTGTTTTATTTTCTTGTTCAGCCCTGATATCATCAAATTGAAAAAACGTTGACGTTGACTGTGCATACACGTCTTGCTGCTAGCAGAGAAAACAATTTTTGTTGGATCAAAACAATTCTTGTCTTGTTTTTTGCTTACTTGCAAATTTTTCTGTTTATAAGTTTAACTATACTGTTAAATCCTGCATAGTCTGGATTTGATTTGTTTATTTCTTGACAAGGGAATTTGAATTTCACAACATTATGAAATTGTATTAAATTTAATTATTTCAATATTTTACAGAGTCAAAAAAAATGGATAATCTCATAAGTTATTCATTGAATTTTTAACTTAAAAATTTCTTTAATTTTCCTAATTATCCTTTAGAAAAAATAATACAATACAGTGAATATTTTATTTTAATAATACTATTTTATTTATTAAATTTAATTATGATGGTTGAAACATTGTATAATAAGATTCCATTAAATTTTCTAATATAGCTTTCCGTAGAAAGTATATCGAGCACCAACATGTATCAGGTCCTTCCTCACAATTCGGATCATACCAGGGACATCATTTAAACTGTCCCTCTGGGTTGTCTTCATCTTCCATAACATCAAATTGATCATTCTCGTCCAACATGTTTTGAAAAAATATGATCATTTCCCAATGATCGTATAGTCTAAAGTTATCAAAATCCGATATAAATTTATTAATACTCTTTCTTATTTGACTCATTTTTGTTAATATTCCGTATTAATTTTGTTGCTGCTTACTTTTTCAAAGGATTCGTCGGTACTGAAAATTTTTTCCTAAATATTTAGCTACAAAGTGAATAAAATTCAATATCATTTTTTCCTCCTCTTATATCCATATTTCGCTTTCCAACTCATTTTCAAAGAGACTATTAAAAAATTAAAAGAAGGAACATTCATATTAATATTCCTATATATCTATCCCTATCTCTCTAGCACTATTTCTCGACATATACATACATATTAACCTTCTCACAATAAATATTTTCGGGTAGACTTATTGGACTCATCATCACTACTTTCAAGATCAATTTCAATTAAAGATTCAAAGTGACAAGATCTATTTAAAAAATTAGCTCCTCAAAATATTTAATATCAAAATTTAATTCACTAACCAACAAAAGCTTAATGCATATAAAGGATCTAGATGTAGCTGCTAAATATCCTGTTCAAATTATTACACGGGTAACAACAAAATATGGACCAACACTAAGAGTTGAGATGGAAAAAAATATAATGTTTCTACCTAAAAGATATAATACTCTGACAGATGATGAAATTATGGATCTCTCGAGTGGAATATTTCAACTACGCAGAGATGGTGAACAAAGCTTAATCCTTGAGAGTGAGATGGACGAATTTTTGATTCAAAATGCTCAATATCCCATTTGGGAATAAAAAATTAATTCTGTATAGTAAATTATAAATAAATAAATAAAAATGCATTAAAGAGTTTTGTGAAATATATATATATATATATATATATATATATATATATATATATATATATATATATATATATATATATATATATATATATATATATATATATATATATATATATATATATATATATATATATATATATATATATATATATATATATATATATATATATATATATATATATATATATATATATATATATATATATATATATATATATATATATATATATATATATATATATATATATATATATATATATATATATATATTTCACAAAACTCTTTATATGTATATATATATATATATATATATATATATATATATATATATATATATATATATATATATAATATATATATATATATATATATATATATATATATATATATATATATATATATATATATATATATGGGTTAATTCCAAAAGTAGTGTACATGAGCATTTTTTTTTTTTTAAGGTTGAAGAATTCATTCTCTGAAATTGTTTACTTGCATTAAGATTTGTGCAGATTGCGAAATTACTTTTAGTTTCTTTCAAAAAAATTTGTTTTGCTTTTTTATTGCATTTTGGTGAAATATTTTCCGGAATGTCACTTTTTACAAAAATTTACAAAACTAAGAAATTAATGAAAAAATGTTAGAACAAAGCCTACTATCGCATTCGTTCACTTATTATTTACCAGCTTTGGATGTTTTTCTTAAAAAAAACGGGTTAGTAATAGCAAAAAGTTATTTTTCGAAGATTCCAATTATTTTTTTTTTTCCTTTTATAATTCAAGAATTAAAAGAAAGTAATTTTTTTACAAAAATTTGTTTTTGTGCAGCTTACATTTAAAGTAACAAATTTGCTTCAAACAATTTGGAAGAAATTGTTGTATTTTGCTGGAAACTTGAAAAAATAAAAAGTGACAGTACGGAATTTTTTGTGACAGTAAAGAAAATCCAATTTAAATTTCAAGTGTAACGAAAACTTAAATATTTATTCATTATTTTGTTTTTGGTTACTTTTTGTTTTTTCTTTTTTATAAAAACGAAACAAAAAATAAAAGTAATCCAATTATATTAACAAAAAATTCATGAACAAATCTATTCATCGGAATCTGTGAATATTTCATAAAAAATTGATTCCCGATTGGTTTTTTTTCTATTTGTTTTTTTTAAGCGGTTAATTTTTGCTGACTTTGCCATAAGGCATAATTTTCCGGCCATCCAATTATTATTTGCACAATAGCAAGACAGGTTTCTATAAGTTACTTCACCTTTTTTATTTGTCATGATTTGGTGGATATCTCTTGTGCCTCGAATTGTCATTAAGTCTTTAGGCAATGTTTTATTTATATCAAAAATGTCTTACGTTTATGTAAAACAAATTTATATTTGTCTTGTTTAGCAGAATATTGTACAAAGACTCCGCATTAGAAATGTCTGCACCGTGAGCTACAAGGCCATCCGCTGTTCGCTTGACAACAGCTCCCACGCCGTCTGCTGCACCCTTGCCATGAGATTTCTCAAAGAAAGACCATGTTGCGCACTTGAACTTTTTTTCATATAAACGATGACAGAGCAAATAAAAATTATTTTTTTGTTTATATTGCGACGATGGTCCGTCTGAAAAAAAATGTAGTATTGATACCTGGGGTGCACACTCTTTTAAATACTCCAGAATGGGATCTAAATGAGCCCAAATCCCTCCAGGTCCATGCTCCAGACTTTCAGAAATCGTGCAGAAGCTAATAGGTTTTTCATAGTTTCTGAGGTAAATCAAGCCAGTATGAAGGGAAGCTTGGTTTCGAGAAGCCCCAAAATGAAAGGATTGAACTTCTTCCGAAAGCTTGCATGAATAATTTTCGGAGAAGTCCACATGAATCATTGCCTCTGTTTCTTTTAAATTTTCTTTGCAAAATCGGTAAGCATTGTATTGATTTTTAACATTAAATGCATGCTTCTTAAACTTTTGCATATCGCTTTGAAACAAATTCGTGAGATTAGCTAATGTTGAAGTTTTTTCCACCTTTTTCATGACCTTAACGTGATATCTTTCTAGAGAGCCAGCCTTTTTGTTTGCTCTTTCTTCGGCAACAATTTCCCATTTATAGTATTTGCATGTCTCATCTTCATTAATACCGCTTACGAGAACTTTTTTTGCTTTGCAACTCTGACAGATACCCCAAGCGCAAAGGGCAGACTGATTATCACACATTATGTCTTTCATTAAGTTTGAGTGTTCCCTTTCGGCGATTATATTGTATTGAAATAATTTCATTATTTTAAAATTAATATTAGCATGCTCTTGACATGCGCATGTATTTCTGTCAACAGCAGAAGTTTTTTTATATAGAAAGGCTTCAGTCGGGTGAAAGAGGTATAGGACAATGAAATATTTTTGTTTTCAGTTTTAAATAGTTTATACAGACTTTTCATTGTGTCGCATAAGTATCGTCGTTGTTCTTTAATTTTTCCACGAGTTACAGTCTCTTTTTTACCAGCACAGACTCTGCTAACGTCGTCTCTTAGGTAAAAGTCGTGAATTGCTGTAATTTTGGATAATTTTTTATTTGGCAGTGTTTTTGAGAGTAATTTACGCCTACGTGCTATAAGCCCCATGAGTCTGTATCGCTTTAAAAGTTTTGAAACGATAATTGTATCAACTGGTTTTCTGGCTTGTATATATTTCTGTTTGAGATTTGATAAAACAATTTTCGTATTTCTACAAGTGAGCATGTTCTTTTTTCCGAAGTTTCTCCCATTGAGTTCTCTTTCTGTTTTCGTTTTAAACGTTGGAATCTCTTTTTGAATTTTCGGTTTTCTTTCTCTACTCGTTTTAGTTTTTCTTGTAACTGTTTTACTGTCGAATTTAGTTTAAAATTTTTGGATTGAAGCTGTTTCCTGTACCTTTCCTTTCGTTGTCTAACTGAATTAAGTTCCGATACGCTTATTTGTGAAATAGTAAATGGTTCTTCATCAAGCTCCATATTCGAAGCATGTGGCAAAACAATCGATGCAGGTTCTTCATGTCGCACTAAGGCCTTATTGGCACGCTTCCGTTCTCTATCCTTAGCTCGTATAGCCTTCAGCATCTTCCTCGGCATTTCGTTTCTTTTCAATTTTTTAGAATTTCTACACATAAAAAAAAAAATTTTAAATGTCCTAAATTTTCGAAATATAACGTGTACCTTTCTCTTTCTTTTTTTTGTATTCATCATCACGTTTCTTGTCTAATTTTCTTTTTTCTCGATAACGTTTTGCTCTTTCAGCTCCCGTCAACTTTGCCTTTGTTTTAACCTTTAAGATTTTAGAAGAATAACAACAACAATAGTCATTCAAAGTAATATAACAAATTATCTTTACATCAAAAGAACTACAGTATTGAAATCAATCAGAATTTTCGAGAAATAAGCTTTTAAAATAAAAAAAACCTTTTTACTTAAAAGTGACAGTAAAGAAATTTGTGATATTTTTTTTGTTTTTTTCTTCTAAAAAGTTATTTCACGGAAAATAAAAACAAGAAAAAGTGATAAAAACTTCGTAATATATTAATATACATTTTTATTTATTTTATTTTTTACGATTTTTTATTAAATAACTGTGTGACAGTACGGAAATTTTTAGCTGTACTTACCATCGTGCGATTATAAATTCACTTGAAAACACCAAATAATTGATTTTATTATTTTATTTTTTATCTTAATCAATTTATCACTTCTTGCACTTTTTAATAGCGATGCACATAAAGCAAACGAAACAGCTCAAGTAATGATTATGACTTAATTAAAAAAAAATGTGACATTACGGAAAAAACGCAGAGACAAAGTAAAATTAGAACGTCAAAATGACATTGATAACATTTTTCAGGTAAAACCAGGAAAAAGCAATAAAAATAAATACAATCATTGAAAAACAGTTGAATTTTTTATTATTGTTCTATTGTTTTCAACTCTTTTTCCATGTTGCTTAATGAATAACATGTGTGGAGCCAGGTATATTTGTGTGTAATAGGCATGATATACAGTTAAAGCACCATTTGCACAATTTAGCAGAAAGTTTTACAATAATAACTACTTTTGTTTGTTGCTAATTATTTTAGAGCTTACTTGCCGTTTTTGTTTTTTTATTTTCTTTTACATGAAAGAAATAAAAAGCTTGAGACGAAAAAAAAGCATTGTGTTTGGAATTAACCCATATATATATATATATATATATATATATATATATATATATATATATATATATATATATATATATATATATATATATATATATATATATATATATATATATATATATATATATATATATATATATATATATATATATATATATATATATATATATATATATATATATATATATATATATATATATATATATATATATATATATATATATATATATATATATATATATATATATATATATATATATATATATATATATATATATATATATATATATATATATATATATATATATATATATATATATATATATATATATATATATATATATATATATATATATATATATATATATATATATATATATATATATATATATATATATATATATATATATATATATATATATATATATATATATATATATATATATATATATATATATATATATATATATATATATTATATATATATATATATATATATATATATATATATATATATATATATATATATACATATATATATATATATATATATATATATATATGTATATATATATATGTATATATATATATATATATATATTATATATATATATATATATATATATATATATATTATATATATATATATATATATATATATATATATATATATATATATATATATATATATATATATATATATATATATATATATATATATATATATATATATATATATATATATATATATATATATATATATATATATATATATATATATATATATATATATATATATATAATATATATATATATATATGTATATATATATATATATATATATATATATATATATATATATATATATATATATATATATATATATATATATATATATATATATATATATATATATATATATATATATAATTGTGTTTTTTATTTAATATTTTCAGTTATTTCATAAAGAAACTTAAGACATAAATGACCACAGGTAAATGTATTAAAATTCTGATGTTGATTATAGTTGTATTTTTTATTTGTGCCCAGATATTTGAGTACTTCCGAAGGAGGTTGTAAGTTTCCAAAACTATCGAAATATTATTTTTCATTGATGTTTTTATAATATGCTACCCAATGTGTACCAGGTCCTGTTGATATATCCAAATTGATTATGCCACATTCATTTTTCTTTGGTCGTTTCGGTAGTGAGTCCAACATGAAAACTCCTCTAAAATGTGGAATTTTGTTTGAAAAATTTCTCAAGTCGACTTCTGATAGTGGTCTATTAGGTAGCATTTTTAAGAGTTTTTTGTCTGCTCTTTATAAACTAAACCATAACCCTTTTTATATGGTTTTAGGTAAAGTCCTTTCCCAACAGCTATAGATTCCATCGCTTTATTATGGCGAGTTGCTTCATCCAGCTGATTTTTTGCATTCTTTGTCGCATTTACAGCCTTAGCTATAGCAGCACCTCCAGTCGTTGGACTTCCAATTGCACCCAGAGCAGTTAAAATCGGTATTAGTTGTACAAAACCACCAATTTTTGGTACATTTATTATGCGAGGTATTATAACTTGGGATTTTCTGCCTTTTAATGTTTTGTTGATCGTTTTACGTGCTATTCTAATAGCATTGTTAATGTCTAAAGGTTTTTTCTTCTTTAGTATTTTTGTTGCAGCTCTAATTGATGAACTGAACAATTTTTTACCATTTAATTTAGGTTTCTTACCATTTCTCTTTTTCTCCACACCCATACCAAATTTTGTTTTGGCTTTCATAGCGTTAGTATCCATATATGCAAATGATTTTTCTGCAAGACTGCTATCTTTTGATAAAACTCGCTCCCAAGCTGAATTTTCAAGAATTTTATCAGCTTGATGTCTAATATTTAAATCTTTATTTTTAGAATAAGCTATGTCGTGATTTTTGCAGGCAGAGTCTAATAAATTGATTCCTTTATC
>OY101448.1:108641251-108661251 GCA_956483635.1 Panzeria rudis | reverse complement strand
ATTGTTCAATTTTTCATTTTGACAATTATTGTTTGTTATTTGAAAAAAAGCTTTTTTATTTGAAAATTGTTAAAACTTTTAATTGTTTTTAATATTTATTGACAATTAAACATATTTCCCTGAAGAAGCCACACAAAGAAGTGGCGAAATATTGGATCATTAACAATTTTTTTATAAAAAAGAAGACCATAAGCTCGATTAATATATATAAATAATAATAATAATAATAATAATAATAATAATAATAATCATAATAATAATAAAATATTATAAGTATACACCAGAAGTTGGTTTGGAAAATAGTGTCTATAAGCTGTATTGGGATCGAACAGTATTCACAGATAGAACTATAGCATGTAACAGACCAGATGTAATATATCTCGATAAGAACAAACATAAAGCTTTCTCATAGACATAGGAGTACCTAATGACCACAATCTGCTGGAATACTATGCGGAGAAGAAAAGAAAATATCAGCAGCTAGCAGAGGAAATGCGGCATACATGGCACCTTGATGTGGTAGAGATAGTGCCGATAATCGTGTCAACCACTGGAACTATACCAAAATCTTTGGATGAAGGCTTAACTGTTCTTGGAATTAAGCACAAGATCGCTAACATTCAAAAAGCATTGATCCTGGCTACGACGACTATAGTCCGGAGATTTATGTGCACCTCGATGTAGTATGCCTGTGATAATGTTAAAATATAATATAAAAGTACATATACCATGTATACCATTGTATTGTATGTCATTATTATATGTATATATGTAGATTATTAAATATTATTACCTAATATTATATTAAGTCTTTTTGCTAAGTAACCGACTAATATTATTGTACAAACCCTTAAAGGCGTTAAATAAAAATAATAACAATAATAATAATAATAATAATAATGAAAGTACTCCAAGCGAACATGCATAGAAGCCGGATGGCAGATGCCTTACTCGAACAGATAGTTACCGAGAAGGAGGTGGATGCAGTCATCATCAGTGAACAATATGGACGAATACCCCCAGGGTCTTGGTACGAGGATGAAACAGGTACGGCAGCACTGTGGCTACCTATCGGCAGCAAGGTTGAGCTCACGCAGCACGGAACCAGCTGCTGCTACACGTACGTTCGAACCGAGCAACTCACAATGATGAGCTGTTATCTCACCCCTAGCCAGGGCATAGAGCAGTTTAAGAGCAAGCTGGGCCTGATTAAGGGTCGTGAAATAAGTGGAGCCTTTATAGTCGCTGGGGATTTCAACGCCAAGGCTGTCGAATGGGGTACTACAACAACGAACACACGAGGAAGGTGCATTCTAGACATGGCCGCCAGGCTAGGTCTGGTAGTGGCAAACACTGGTAACGCCACAACTTTCAGTATACCGGGATGTGAATACACTATACCGGACATAACGCTAGTGTCCGAGAGTCTGGCTGCAAGAGTTGGAGGATGGAAAGTACTGGAAGAATACACTGGAAGCGATCACCAATATATTACCTTCCGGATCACAGCGTGAACGAACCCAGCTTCGACGTCAAAAGCGAGAGGCACACGAAGGTGGAACGTAACGAAACTAGACCCTGCAGTATTTCTGGCTAGTTTTGATAGGCGCTCAGTTGACAAATGCGGTGATGCAGCGTATTGTTCAAAGCTGCAACGCATAGATGCCCCGTATAACGCAGCACACGAGAAGAAAGCCTGTATACTGGTGGACACCGGAAATCGCTGAACTCAGTCGATCCTGCCTCCGTGACAGAGGAAGGTATACCAGAGCTAGGCGAAGAGATGAGGCGTTGATGGAGGCCGTAGAGTTCAGGCGATCCCGAAAAGCGTTGAAACAGGCGCTTATAAGGAGCAAGAGGGCGAAATGGGAAGAACTCCGGAACGATTTGAACAACAACCCTTGGGGACTCGGATAGAAGATCGTCACGAGGAAACTAAACGCAAACTCCGCTGTCCCACACGTTGAGAATGAAGATATAAACAACATCGTGGGAAACCTGTTCCCGACACACCCTCCGCTGCAAGAAGATCGCGAACTCCATGTCGAGGAGATGCCAACACCTTTTACTGAGGAAGAATTCAAACTTGCGGCTAGAAGCCTTAAAAAGGGTAAAGCACCCGGCCCAGATGGAGTACCAGCTGAAACACTCACATTGCTTGCCGAAGACCGTCCAGATACGCTGCTCGAAGTGTACAATGCCTGCATAGCCAGGGTACCTTTCCCAAGCAGTGGAAGATACAAAAGCTCATGCTGATTAGCAAAGGCAGAGGTGACCCAACGCAAGCAGCAGCATATCGCCCTCTCTGCATGCTGGATAGTGCGGACAAGCTATTAGAGAAATTACTGGAACGCAGATTAGTAGAGTCAGTCGAGAGGGCTGGTGGACTATCGCAGAGGCAGAATGGCTTTCGACCTGGCAAATCGACTTTTGGCGCCATCGAAGATGTGGTGAGAAGCTTTGAATGTGCCCAGTGCAGACGCTACTACCCGAAACGAACTATCGTCTTCGCTACACTTGATGTACGGAATGCTTTCAACAGGCTGCGATGGGCGGATATTATAAAGGCACTGCGGGAGAGATTCTGCATCCCGGAATAACTAACTCGAATATTCCAAAGCTACCTGAGAGATCGTAAGCTCCTCTACGACACGCTAGAAGGCCAGAGAGTCAAAATGATTACATCCGGCACAGCCCAGGGTTCAGTCCTGGGTCCCGACCTTTGGAACATGAGATACGACGACATCCTGAAGATAGAGATGCCAGAAGACGCAGACGATATAGCGGCAGTCATCTCAGCACGCGATATGGATGACGCAAAAAGAAAGCCGAACCAAGTCATGATAAGACGCGGCCACCAAGGCAGCAAAGGTAACAGGCATGCTAAGCAGGCTAATGGTGAGAATCGGTGGACCAACACAGAGCAAGAGGAAACTGATTATGGCAACAACCAACTCTATACTGCTATATGGCAGCGAAATTTGGGGAGATGGGCTAAAGGCGAAAACCAAGTATTGCAGGCGGTACAGCGAACAGCGGCACTTAAGGTCGCTTTAGCCTATCGCACGGTCTTGGCCGCAGCAGTCCTCGTGATAATTGGAGAGGTACCTATTGACCTATTGGCGCGTGAGCGAAAGGAGGCATGGGACTCTAGGGGCGAGCATCCCAGTATTAGCCCTGCAGAGCGGAGGTCCCGAACCATACAGCGATGGCAAAAGAGATGGAGCGAAGAGACGACCGGTAAATGGACGGCGAAGCTCATCCCCAATATAGGAAGGTGGACGCAAAAGGATTTTGGCGAAGTAAACTACTTTCTCACTCAGTTTATCTCAGGCCATGGATACTTCCAGAAGTACCTGTACCGCATGGGTAAGACAGGCGACCCCGGTTGCATCTACTGCAGTGAGACGCACGACGACGCCGAACACACGTTTTTCAGCTGCATCAAATGGCACGCGGAGAGAAACACATTGAGGGATCAGATCGGCGAGTTTATCCCTGACAGCATAGTCAGCAAAATGCTCGAATGTGAGAACAAATGGAGCGCTGTGGCGAACTACATCGAATACGTTCTACGGAGATAAAAAAAAGTAGAGACCTCGATGCATCACAGCAAAGCGAGCTCCCAGCAAGAGAAGAAGAAGAACCAGCAGGAACAAGCTGGGTAGATATGACGGACCCAGACGTGGGCGAATAGAGAACGCTCCTTTTTATAGGACGTTGTTTCTGAGCCTTCCCGAAGTAATATAGACAGCAGTTCCAGGAAGGCACTCTATCCAGAAAAAGAGGAGGGGTTGTTTTAGTGGAAACACCACTCGACGCAGCTGACGACGGTCACTGTAAGTGCGAAGGCATGTTAAACCCTACCTCACCCGTCAAAAAAAAAAAAATAATAATAATAATGATAATAATAATAATAATAATAATAATAATAATAATAATAATAATGATACTAATAATAAAAATAATAATAATAATAATAATAATAATAATAATAATAATAATAATAATAATAATAATAATAATAATAATAATAATGATAATAATAATAATAATAATAATAATAATAATAATAATAATAATAATAATAATAATAATAATAATGATAATAATAATAATAATAATAATAATAATAATAATAATAATAATAATGTTTAGATTAATTTATTAGTATGAATCAATTCAGACACATAAATTTGAACTGTACTTATTTTTTGGGTGTTTTTACTTTGAAGCACTTGTAACTTGAACGTAATGTGATCAATAAATAAAAAACGAGTTTTTACTACTGACTAAAATATATAATTTTTATTGGGGTATTTACACTAAAATTAATAACAATTAATTGTCGAGTCAACAAATACTTTAAAACTAAATTTACGTTAAATGAAAGTGACAATATTTGCAGTTAATTCAATGTGTAATATAATATCGTTTTATTAATGAATTTTTATTTGTCAGCTAAACAAAGTGTAAGTGAACAACATTAACGGAATTCACTAAAGTTTGTATTATCATTAATAGTTATTAAGTGAGTTCACGAGAGTTTAAACATTTTCCCCCGCGTTGAACGACTGTTCAAAACAAACGGACATTGAAAGAAAGTTCAGAGACATTATAATTTGATCAGAAAAGATAAAAATTCGAATTATGTTGAAGACTAGTGTTGTTATTTAAATGAATATAAGTTAAACTAAGTTAGTAGTTGTATTAATTGATTGATTCTTGTCATCAGCTGCTAGACATCAAGGGTAAATTTACGTACTTGTTGACGTGGCGCTGGTATTGGCGTCATGTTAATATTTTGGAGCTCAATATTTTCTTCAGTATTTTCAGTAACCGTTTCTTTCCGGTTCTTACAAGTCTTATATTTAAACATTATTGTGGAGATTGCCACTAGACTTAGTAAAAGCGATAGATACCCAACTGCATGACTGTGTTGTTCGTGAGATTTATATTTGTTGGGAAGATCCATAATGTTTCGTTCTTCTAATGATCTTTGTAGAGTTGATAGCTCTTTGATGTGCTTTTCATAGATGTTTTGGGTCTCGTTTGAACTTGAATGATTACTGTTCATGAAGTCTGTAGGATTCTTCTTTATTGATAAGTCTAATATCGTACCAAGGCTTGTATATTAAGATTTCACCGTGTTTGATATAACTTGATGGCCGTTCATGGTGATGGCCTCGTGTTTGAGTATGCATTCTGGATCTAGGGTGAGCATCGCAGAGCCTTTTAATGAAATATGGATAATTTCCTTGTTACAAACAGCGGTGGCACGTGAAGATGATGAAGTTGCGTAGATCCATTGATTTTGTGTGTGTAGAGGTATCCATCTAGTGTTGGTTTTTTCAACATTGCATGTTGGTGTATTTTTGTTGTTAAACAAGTTGATTTCACATGCGCACTTCTCTGAACCGTAACTATATAGTATTTGCAATTCAAGAGCATGATGTATTGTTTTCGAGCTACGGAAATGCCTAAGAAGTTGGTACATGGTTTAATTGCAAGTAGTGAGTTGTTCATCATGTTGGGTACAGGTGTCAAATAGAACATTTTAAATTATTCATGATTGTTCTGATTGATCGCCTGTTGTAATTGATCTGGCGATAGAAGCAATGGACTAATTTTGCCATGATGTGAGTCGATGAGCGTGTTGGATTGCATCTTGTATCCTTTGAATGTTGTTTGCAATTAGTGTTAGCTCTAGAACTGCTGAATTAAATAATTGATTAAGTTGAATTTGTGCTAAAACATTGTTGATGTTTTTATTTCTTGCTCTAAAGTTTCAAATCTTGCCCTTGAAGTTATTTGACTCTCCCGTATGATGTTAATAGTCGAGTCAATAATTGATGTTTGATTTTTGAGTAGCCTCAACAAATACGAGTCGTTTTCTTTGAATTCTTGAATCGTTGCAGACATTTGGTCTTCATATTCGGAGTCCAACACGCCAAACAGTGAATGGGCGGCATTTCCAATCACATCAAAAGCCCCTCTTCTTAGAAGTCGGTCTTCTAGTTGTAGATCACCCTCTACAAACTCCAAATGCTGGATGATACTAAAACATGATGTGTTTTGCTTCATCATTTGACAAAGGGTTTGTAAAGATTTCGTTCCGTTTAGAAGAATAGATTTTTCAGACCAGTATGCATTCAAATCGTAGCAAGCAAATAAATTCCATTCGCTCGTTGAGATTGTTGCGTTACCAATATGTTCGAAATGAATTCCCAACTTTGTACCGAATTTTTTATTTTCAACTGGAGTTCCAAGGGCCAGTAGTACTAGCAGTAGTAACGTGAGTAACGCCAGGGTTAGATGATTGGTTGGTATTTTGCGTCTTTTCGGCTTAGGCTCTTCACTTGAAATCGAGGTGCAATTTCTTGTTGATTTATTGTTATCATCAACAGTTGCTTCAGTGTCTTGGTCGATGGGTAGAAACGCGATTCGATGTATTGGGCGTTTGAACTGCCCATTAGCTGTTTTTACTTCCACGAACCTGACAATACCATCATCACCAGGATAAGTGTTCACTACTCTCGCCAATGGCCATTTCATGACTGGCAGGTTGTCCTCTTTTATGATTACCATGTCCCCAATTTTAAGATTAGTGGAATGCGTGTTCCACTTATGACGCTGCTGGAGTTGATTCAGATATTCGTTTCCAAAATTCTTGTTTGGGGTGTGCTACAAGCTTCCAATGCTTAAGTCTCGAATTATTAATTGCTACAGCCCTGCTGTCTCTCTGTGATATAAGTGGTTCGCTTATGAGAAAGTGGCCAGGAGTCACTGCCTCAAGACTGTTTGGATCATTTGACATAAGGGTCAGTGGACGTGAGTTAAGTATTGCTTCGATTTCTATTACGACTGTGTCCAGTTCTTCAGATTTTGCTGATTTAACTGCAGCTTCCCACAGCCCTCCAAAAAGCGGTGATCTTGGTGGAATAAAATGGAATTATATTCCTTTTGAGCTGGCGGTAGAAATGATTACTTCCTGTCCCTTCTCAGAGTAAATGCTGTCAGTTAGCTCTACTAGCTGGTTCTTAGCTCCTATGAAATTAGTAGCGTTTTCCGAATAGATATTTTGACAGCGACCGCGACGGCTTATGAAGCGCTTTAGTGCACCAATGAATGCTTCCGTTGTCAAATCAGAGACCAGTTCCAGATGGACAGCCTTCGTTGCAAAGTAGCAAAATACCGCAATATATGCCTTTGTTGGTTTCTTGCCGCGGACCCTTAATGAATCCACATTGGTCCATGAGCTGTTGGCACAGTTGCGGACGCGCTTTAGCACATCTTACACATTTTTGAATTGTGGATCTTGCCATTATTTAGCCTTTTATTGGCCAAAATCGTTGTATTATTATATTCAATAAGGCTTGCGCTCCGCAATGATTATTTCCTTCATGGACCATCTTGAATAGAAGCTTCACAAGAGGGTCATTATATGAAATCAGCATTGGATGCTTCGCGTCGTATGGTAACGTTGCAGCCTCCAATCGTCCTCCAACTCTCAGCATATTTTGTTGATCAAGGAATGGCGTCAAACTAGTAATTGAACTTTTTCTTTCGATCTCGTTATTTTTCTGAAGTTGTTCAATTTCCGGCAAGAAATCAGACCTCTGAATGGCTTTCACAATCACGAACAAAGAATCATCCAGCTCGCCTGGAGTAAGTGCTATATGTGTTGCTCGATCTGCGTTGTTCATCCTTACATGTTTGACGAATATGATGGCATAACCTATTATCCTCTGCAATTTTTTGAAGGAGTTTTGTTGAATTTTATATATGTAATCGTCAGAGGCAGCTGTGGTAATTGCAACCGAAAGGGGTTTCTTCATTTCAATGCCGTTGCTGATTTGTAACCGATGAGAGAACTTAGGTGGCCACATTTCTTCTTTCCCATGTAGGAACAGTGGTCCGTAGAACCATACGTGGATGAGCGAAGTTTTGGCGCTGATAAGCCCCTGGATAATATGTCAGCGGGATTGTCCTTTGAAGATACGTGAAGCCATTGATCTGTCAGTGTTAATGACTGGATTGTGGCTACTCGGTTGGCCACAAACGTTTGATACAAAGTTGACTGTGTATTTATCCAAGACAGAACGATTTCGGAATCAGTCCATAAGAAAATTGGTAGGTTCTTAATTGGGAGATCAGCTTTAATTCTGTCAGCGAGTTGTGCAGCTGTCACTGCAGCGCATAGTTCAAGACGTGGCAGAGTTTGTTGTTTCAATGGAGCAACCCGACTTTTTGCGCAAAGCAATTGTACTATGATTCATATTTCTTTTAGCTCTTTTAGCTCTGCACGTACGTAAGCAGCTGCATCAAATGCTTTTTCAGAATCATCTGCGAATATATGTACTTGAAGTCCTGTAGGTAATGCACCCCTGAAAAAATGTCGAGGAATTTCCATATCATTTAACTCTTTTAAGTCTTCTCTGAAGTTATTCCATACAATACGGAGATTTTCTGGTAGTTGTTCATCCCAATCCAACTTTTGTTGCCACAGTTGTTGAATAAATATTTTAGCCCTCACAACTACAGGAGCCAACAGTCCGAGTGGATCAAATAGTTTAGCAATATCCGAAGCTGCAGTTCGCTTGGATACAGTTTTGATGTTGTCTAACTTTACTTTAACACAAAATCCATCAGATTTAGGTAGCCACATCAATCCAAGTGTTTTTATTGTATTGGCAATGTCAATTGCTGATGCAAAGGTAGAAGGACATGTTAATGCATACGTCTTGAATAAAAATAGGATAACAATAAATCAAGAAATAGTAATAATTTTGTTAATCATTTTGTTAATCATACCAATTTAGAAATTTGTGCAAAATTATATAAGAAAACAAGTGAGAAATAATTTACAGAATGTTTAGGAAATAAGAATTTGAAAACAAATAAAAACAATAAATAATATGAAGTAGTGAGAAATATTGTACAAAAATAATAATTAAAAAAAAAAATTAATAAATAAGAAGAGGTAATGAGAAATAATTACAATGTTTATGAAATAAGAATTTGAATAAAAATAATAAACAATAAGAAGTAATGAGAAACAATTACAGAATGTTTAGGAAATAAGAATTTGAAAACAAATTAGAATAACCCATATATATGTATATACTGTAAAAGTCACTGTATTGAAATTTAATATACTTTACTTTGTTAGTGCAGAAGCAAAAAACAATATAAATAATATTTTGCATTATGTAGATGTACTGATTATTATATTTTTTTATTTTAATTATTTGTAAGTGTCTGTATAATTCGTGGGAAATTGTGGACTAGAATTAATTTTAGTAATTTTAGAATTAACTTGAAATCGATTATTAATTTATTTCTCAAAAAGGGCATTTTGAAGCTCGACGAAATACGGCAGGAAAGCTAAGTAAATACTCAAAATATAAACCATCAAAATCTATTACAGTCCCTCACAATACCCAAACTGTTTCGAAGTAAAGGTCGAACACTTGTCGGTTATAATTCTAGCAGCTTGTCTCTCGAGCCTATCGACTACCTCATTAGTTCCGGTACTCTTGGTTGGGTATAACCACACTTTTGACTTAACTACACAATATAATTATCTGTGGCCCGTTTCTCAAAACTACAAGTTACAAATCTGCTAGTAAAATATCCACAAAACAACAAAAAAATGTTTAAAAGTGTTGTTGTTTTGTGTACGATCTACTTATCGATTTGTAACTTGTTGTTTTGAGGGACGGGCTTCAAGTCAAATACACACAAAACAACAACACTTTTACAAAATTTATTGTTGTTTTGTGTGTGTTTTACATACTTCAAAAAACGGAGGATGTTATCAATTCGTTTGTATTTTTTTATAGGTTTGTTCACTTATAAATGCTCCGTCTACAGATCGATGTGGAAATTTTTTTTTCATATGGGTATACTTCCAGATTCTGTAGACGGGCAAACGGTAAAGGAAAATGCCATTACTTTCATGTAATTTTTGTACACTTTCAAACGTTGTATTTTTTTATTGTGTCATAATGGTGTTACTATTCATTAAAATTCCATAGAAATTAGTTTTTTAAGTGCACTTTCTATAGCTGCACTTTTAAGATAAATGCCTTAAATTTTCGACATATTAAAATTATTTTCATACAAAAAATCAATCTTAGCTGCATTTTGACTTAACTGCACAAAAGATTTGTTTTCTATGATTATTCTTCAAAATTCTATCTTAAGTGCGATTTGTATACCTGCACATTTGATATATTTTTGACAGTTTTTAATTATTTCGATATAAAAATTTAAGGTTAGCTGCACACATTACATAATTGTGTGTACGTGCACATTAAGGCAGATATGTACATTTAAGTTAACAGCATTTCTGACTTATCTGCACAAAAATTCGTGAAACGTTGATTGTGCAGCTAAGTCAAAGTAACTGTACATACTTTTTTGGCTTGGTGAAGGGTATACCAGATTCGGCACAGCCGAATATAGATAGCACTCTTACTGGGGGAATATTATGTATTTCGATTCGAAAGAAAATATTTTCGGAACAAAATAGAACAGAAATACGTATGATTTTTATTTACATAATTTTTAACACAAACGCAACTGCGGAAACACTCATGGTCTTTGGGGGTATCGAGTCCACAATTCCCACAAAAAACCAGCAGTTTATTAGCCATTTAATAATTAGCCATTAAATAATTTGGGAGTGTTGGGCAAAGCTTATTTAATAAGTACTTTAGTCGAAAACGTTGTAACCAGGGTATGGATTTGCACACACATGTGCGGCACATGCACACGTGCCATAAATAAGCACACAAAAAAATGTCGCACACGCACACGAGTAAGTGCCATTTTTTTGTGTGCTTACTTTTGGCACGTGTACGTGTGCCAATCAAACTGGCACACGTACATGTACGCGTGCTTAAAGATAGAAATTATGTGGCACATGTGCGGCACACTCACTTATACTAAAGAAACAAAAACAATGCCAGAAGCGTTGCCGTTTTGCATATAATATAAATTATCTTTTTACGCTTTTTAACCGACTTCAAAAAAGGGGAAGGGTATCAATTCGTGTGTATTTTTTACTTTTCTTTATGTTTGTACACACATAACTCTGTCATTTGTGAACCGATTTTCAAATTTTTTTTTTTTTTTTTGAAAGGCTTTGCTTGCAGTTTTGTCCAATAATTTTGTTTCGAAAATGGGAGCGGGAAATTTGCTCACCTTGCATAACTCTGTTATTTGTCAACGGATTTTCAAAATTCTTTTTTTAAAGCATTTGCTTTAAGTTTGGTCCCATAAGTTTTTCTCCAAAATCAGGGGGCAAATTTGCTCCCCCCCCCTAAAATATTGATTATCGCATAACTCCTTCATTTATTCACCGATTTTCAAAATTCTTTTTTTTAAGCCTTTTCAGGCATTTTGCTCCCATTTATTTTTTCCCAAAATCGGGGGCAAACGTGCCCCCCCCCCCCAGATATTGATTATCGCATAATTCTGTCATTTATGCACCGATTTTAAAAATTCTATTTTTGTTTGAAAGCCTTTCCTGGCAGTTTGGTCTCATACATTTTTTCCAAAAACCGATGGGCAAACTATCCCCTCCACCAAATATTGATTATCGCATAGCTCTGTCATTTATGCACCGATTTTCAAAACTCTTTTTTTTTTGTTGAAAGGCTTTGCTTGCAGTTCAGACATATAAATTTCGAAAATCAGAGGGGGAAATTTGTCCTCCCCCCTTGCATGTCAGAACTAGCTGCTATGCATATATAATTTGCCAACATATTTCTATTACAGCTATATTATCCTGCTCTCTTTCTCTCTCTATCTCTCGCTCTCAGTATATGTATCTTTTCTCCTCTTATTGATTCTTATTATTTCGATTTCACTCAGGACAGCAGGAGCTTGCATCATCAGTCTTCGCTGTCACTCTCTTCTACTAAGCAATAATTTTGAAAATCACCGAATTCTTTTCATTCTCACTATCAGACCAACCAATAGAGCACGAAAACCTATAAATTGAAAAACGGATTTTCCCGAAAATAAGACCTATCTAGATCGATTTATTGGCCCCAAAAACCCTTAAATTACAATTTTAATCAAAATCGTTGGAGCCGTTACTGTAAAACCATGTACCATAAAACGTAAAGCAAAACCTTTCAAAAACATAAAAGAAAGAATTTTGACATTCGGTGCATAAATGAAGGATAATCAATATTTGGGGGGCGGCAAATCTGCCCCCTGATATTGGAGAAAACTTATGAGACGAAATTAAAAGCAAAAGCATTCAGACATAAAAAGAATTTTGAAAATGGGTTGACAAATGAGAGAGTTATGCAAGGGGGGAGCAAATTTTTCCATCCGATTATCGGACCAAACTGCAAGCAAAGCCTTTCAAACAAAAAAAGAATTTTGAAAATCGGTGCATAAGTAAAGGAGTTATGCGATAATCAATATTTTTGGGTGGGGGTAAAGTTGCCCTCTGATTTAGGAGAAAAACTTATGGGAATTTTGAAAATCGGTTCACAAATGACAGAGCTATACAAGGGTGAAGCAAATTTCCCCCTCCGATTTTCGAAACAAAATTACGGGACCAAACTGCAAGCAAAGTCTTTCAAACAAAAAAGAAAGAGTTTTGAAAATCGGTGCATAAATGCAGAACTTATGCGAAAATCAAAATTTAAGGGGGGGGGGCAAATTTGCCCTCTGATTCAGGAGAAAAACTTATGGGACCAAACTTAGAGCAAAGGCTTTCAAGCAAAATAAGAATTTTGAAAATCGGTTGACAAATGACAGAGTTATGCAAGGTGATATGAAGTAATTTTGTCTAATGTATTTGCAACTTGGAATTCTGACTTAGGGTTGAGTTTAGAATTATTTTTATGGTACCCTGAGAGTAGTCGTGTAAAGTCAGACCCCCAGATAAATAAAAAGAACGATCATTTAGGTTCGATTGTACAATGCCGACTGTGTCGTGTTTTATTCTTTCTTTTCTTATCTACCTTCTTACGATTAACTTAACGAAACTTGTCAGGGTTGTGTTTATCAGGGATGGGAATCCCTTACGGTCGGTACAAACAATAAAAAGTGAGAAAAAAGTTTGGGTTTGATTGATACTCGCTTGGTTGCGCTAGTGGCAGCCATTTTAAGAAAAGAAATCTTGTGCCGACTCCTGCCAGGGAGAATAAAGTAGGTTTTTCCATATTATATATTTTTGGGCATAAATTGATTGTATCCTATTTTTTTTAATAGATAATAAAACATCATTGTAAACATCTTTACTATAAAACTTTAGTGAAGCTAATCAGATTTGCGTTTTATCATTATTCGTGATCGGCATTAGTTGCTGCCGCAACATTTTTTATTATTTTATTTCTTGGAATAAAACAAATGCCGCGCCGAAGCAAAAGAATCATGGAAGGAAACATGCCATCAGGAACGGAAGACACTCCGACATCTTCCCCAGCTGAAAGTGATAATGAGGAGACAATCATAGAAGTGGATGGGTCATCTGTGGCCGAACTGAATAAAGAGATTCTAGCCTTAAAGAACTCTTTGAAACAATTACTAAATAGCGCCAATTCTTCAAATGCGTCAGCCACCACAGTACAATTACCAGCCGTAACCACCGAACATATTTTGTCAAGTACAACGCCTAAAGAAATTTCAGCCACTGTACCACCCACCTCAGGAACCAACCACCTTTACTCAATGTCGGATATGAAAATTACCCTAGCAACTATCACACAACAGCCAAGGATAAATACAAGAGAGTATTTAAACCCATTCCAATTTAATATACCTTATACTGTTAAACAATCACTCGCGCCAACGACGAACACATTCCTTCAAACTGCCCCACAATCTGTAATAACCTCTTCCCCATACATTCTGCCACAATCATCTGTACCAACAACATCTCTTCACTATAGCGTTTCACAGCCTTCAGTGACCCACTACAATCCATTGCCAATTTCGGCTGATTTCATTCAGCAACGTTGGACTCAGATGTGTGCATCGACATATTCGCGTATGGCACCGCCTACACCATCATGTTTGCCTACATATTCAACGGGTGCTTCTTTCAATACGCCCGTGATGAAGACTGCAAATGATTCCCGCCAGATTCGTAAACTGCTTGACTTACCTACGGTTTTTGGCCAACCCGAACAATGGCCTATGTTTATTGTCTCATACAGGGAAACAACAGCGAATTATAATTATTCGAATTTAGCGAATTTAATCAGATTACAGAAATCTTTGAGGGGGATGCTAGGTCTAAAGTGGAGGCATTCTTAATTCATCGTGATAGTGTTAATCAGGTCGTTAGTACTCTTGAGTTTTACTATGGGCGTGATAAGGAGCCAGATTGCTAAGGTTCGAGCATTTCCGCCGATATCTGCAGAGAATGTATGAATTAGTGGGTTATAGTACAATGGTGTCGAATCTTTCTGTATTTTTGATAAATTGCAATGCATTATCTCACCTTAATAATCCTACACTGCTAGACGAGTTGGTTTGTAAGTCACCGCTCCAGTAGCGCGAAGACTGGACCAAACATTCAATGACCTGTCTCGGCCCATTTCCTGGTGTACATGAATTTAGTTTGTGGTTGCAAGAAGCTGCCACAAACATTTCCCTTTCTGTTGAAGCCGATATAAGTAAGGCCGATTATACGCCTAATAAAAAGGAGAAAACGAATCCATCATATGCGATTATAACACCAAATAATGCACTTACCAAATGCCTTATGTGCTACCAGAACCATCAGCTGTACCAATGCTACAAATTTAAAGAAATTCCAACAAACGATAAATGAAAGTTTGTAAAGAGCAATCGCCTTTGTTTTGGTTGCCTTCGAACTGGTGACAATATTATTAATTGTAAAAATAGGCGCAAATGTGGGATATTAAAGTGTGATAAATATATCGGCGTGAACAAATCAAACTCACCACAACAAACCGTAACAGCTGTCCGTTGTTCTTTCTGTTGTTGCTATTGTATTATTTGATAAGTGGTGAATTATTTTAACTGAGAAAAGATACAGTAAGCAATGAATATAATAAAATAATTTAAAAGGCTCTTAGATATATTAAAACATTTCTTTTTTTCGTACCCAAGAATTAGTTTAGATTTAACAACAAAAACACTTTTTTGGGGAATGTAAAAGTCTTTTAAATTTCATTTGAACAAAACGGCTCACAAAGACCCAAAGAGTATTTTTGCTGTAAAATCTAAAATAATTCCGTTTTTGCGGAATGGAAAAGTTTGTTGGTGATTATCACCCCATAGTTTTATTTTTTACCCAAAAAGCTGTACGCAGTTTGTTTTCTATTGGTCTAAGCTTGATTTTGGCTTTTGATTTAATCTTGCACAAGAATTACTTTAAATTTTACAGCAAAAATACTTTTTGGGGTTTTTTGAGCATTTTTTGCGGAATGGAAAAGTTTGTTGGTGATTATCACCCCATAGTTTTATTTTTTACCCAAAAACCTGTACGCAGTTTGTTTTCTATTGGTCTAAGCTTAATTTTGGCTTTTGATTTAATCTTGCACAAGAACTATTTTAGATTTTACAGCAAAAATACTTTTTGGGTGTTTTTGAGCACTTTTTTCGGAATGGAAAAGTTTGTTGGTGATTATCACCCCATAGTTTTATTTTTTACCCAAAAAACTGTACGCAGTTTGTTTTCAATTGGTCTAAGCTTAACTGTGGCTTTTGTTTTAATCTTGCACAAGAATTATTTTAGATTTTACAGCAAAAATACTTTTTGGGTGTTTTTGAGCATTTTTTGCGGAATGGAAAAGTTTGTTGGTGATTATCACCCCATAGTTTTATTTTTTACCCAAAAAACTGTACGCAGTTTGTTTTCTATTGATCTAACCTTAATTTTGGCTTTTGTTTCAATCTTGCACAAGAATTATTTTAGATTTTACAGCAAAAATACTTTTTGGGTGTTTTTGAGCATTTTTTGCGGAATGAAAAAGTTTGTTGGCGATTATCACCCCATAGTTTTATTTTTTATCCAAAAAACTGTACGCAGTTTGTTTTCTATTGATCTAACCTTAATTTCGTCTTTTGTTTCAATCTTGCACAAGAATTATTTTAGATTTTACCGCAAAAATACTTTTTGGATGTTTTTCAGCATTTTTTGCGGAATGGAAAAGTTTGTTGGTGATTATCACCCCATAGTTTTATTTTTTACCCAAAAAACTGTACGCAGTTTGTTTTCTATTCGTCTAAGCTTAATTTTGGTCTTTGTTTCAATCTTGCACAAGAATTATTTTAGATTTTACAGCAAAAATACTTTTTGGGTGTTTTTGAGCATTTTTTGCGGAATGGAAAAGTTTGTTGGTGATTATCACCCCATAGTTTTATTTTTTACCCAAAAAACTGTACGCAGTTTCTTTTCTATTGATCTAACCTTAATTTCGTCTTTTGTTTCAATCTTGCACAAGAATTATTTTAGATTTTACCGCAAAAATACTTTTTGGATGTTTTTGAGCATTTTTTGCGGAATGGAAAAGTTTGTTGGTGATTATCACCCCATAGTTTTATTTTTTATCCAAAAAACTGTACGCAGTTTGTTTTCTATTGATCTAACCTTAATTTCGTCTTTTGTTTCAATCTTGCACAAGAATTATTTTAGATTTTACCGCAAAAATACTTTTTGGATGTTTTTGAGCATTTTTTGCGGAATGGAAAAGTTTGTTGGTGATTATCACCCCATAGTTTTATTTTTTATCCAAAAAACTGTACGCAGTTTGTTTTCTATTGATCTAACCTTAATTTTGTCTTTTGTTTCAATCTTGCACAAGAATTATTTTAGATTTTACCGCAAAAATACTTTTTGGATGTTTTTGAGCATTTTTTGCGGAATGGAAAAGTTTGTTGGTGATTATCACCCCATAGTTTTATTTTTTACCCAAAAAACTGTACGCAGTTTGTTTTCTATTCGTCTAAGCTTAATTTTGGTCTTTGTTTCAATCTTGCACAAGAATTATTTTAGATTTTACAGCAAAAATACTTTTTGGGTGTTTTTGAGCATTTTTTGCGGAATGGAAAAGTTTGTTGGTGATTATCACCCCATAGTTTTATTTTTTACCCAAAAAGCTGTACGCAGTTTGTTTTTTATTGGTCTAAGCTTGATTTTGGCTGTTGATTTAATCTTGCACAAGAATTACTTTAAATTTTACAGCAAAAATACTTTTTGGGGTTTTTTGAGCATTTTTTGCGGAATGGAAAAGTTTGTTGGTGATTATCACCCCATAGTTTTATTTTTTACCCAAAAACCTGTACGCAGTTTGTTTTCTATTGGTCTAAGCTTAATTTTGGCTTTTGATTTAATCTTGCACAAGAACTATTTTAGATTTTACAGCAAAAATACTTTTTGGGTGTTTTTGAGCACTTTTTTCGGAATGAAAAAGTTTGTTGGTGATTATCACCCCATAGTTTTATTTTTTACCCAAAAAACTGTACGCAGTTTGTTTTCAATTGGTCTAAGCTTAATTTTGGCTTTTGTTTTAATCTTGCACAAGAATTATTTTAGATTTTACAGCAAAAATACTTTTTGGGTGTTTTTGAGCATTTTTTGCGGAATGGAAAAGTTTGTTGGTGATTATCACCCCATAGTTTTATTTTTTACCCAAAAAACTGTACGCAGTTTGTTTTCTATTGATTTAACCTTAATTTTGGCCTCTGTTTCAATCTTGCACAAGAATTATTCTAAAGGATAATTAGGAAAATTAAAGAAATTTTTAAGTTAAAAATTTAATGAATAACTTATGAGATTATCCAACTTTTTTTTTTACTCTGTAAAATGTTGAAATAATTAAATTTAATACAATTTCATAATGTTGTGAAATTTAAATTCCCTTGTCAAGAAATAAACAAATCAAATCAAGATTATGCAGGATCTAAGAGTACAGTTAAACATATAAACAGAAAATTTTGCAAGTAAGCAAAAAACAAGACAAGAATTGTTTTGATCCAACAAAAATTGTTTTCTCTGCTAGCAGCAAGACGTGTATGCACAGTCAACGTCAACGTTTTTTCAATTTGATGATATCAGGGCTGAACAAGAAAATAAAACAAAGATTATATATATATATATATATATATATATATATATATATATATATATATATATATATATATATATATATATATATATATATATATATATATATATATATATATATATATATATATATATATATATATATATATATATATATATATATATATATATATATATATATATATATATATATATATATATATATATATATATATATATATATATATATATATATATATATATATATATATATATATATATATTTTTTTTTTTTTTTTTTATATTAATAAGACTTTTTATTATTATTTAATTTTTTTCTTTTTTCATTGTTATCATAATTTTTTTTAATAACAAACCAAATTTTCTTAATAACTAAAAATTAATAACTAAACATTAATAACTAAATATTTACATATAAACAGAAACAAATTACATTTAAGTAAAAAACTCATCATTCTTCTTGAAGCTTATCAATTTCCATTAGCAACATATCCAGTTCATATTCTGGATTTGTTTCCTCAATTCCATAATTATACCATGCTAATGTATTTATGGTATTTAAGTCAATATAACCTTTTAACCATGGAGATTGTTTAAATGCTAGAATACGATGCGTTTTCTTTAGAATCAAACCATATTCCAAACATTGCTTCAGAACTCTGTAATGTATTATATAAGAGTTTTTTGGCGAAAAATCCGCAATTAATTTCTTATGGTTTGATTTTAAAGTTTTCTTGTTTTCAACACAGAAGGGAAGGTCATTGTGAGAGTCATGCAGATGTGAAGGATATTCTAAAGTGACCTCATGTACATAACCATCTTGTGAGTTATTATCTATGCTTTTCGCATCCAGATTCAGCTCATCTCTTGTCAGCCATCGGAATCCTCCATAAGGAAGATACTCAGACATCGCCCAACCGTAAAGGTTATTTGCGTCTAAATATATTAGAAATTCTGAAGGCTTGTCTTCATCAAAATCATCTAAATATTTATTATTTGCTTTGAAATATCGCTTACTGCACTGTACCATTCCACCGCGTATTCCCTTTTTAAAGAAGTTATACATGTCAATGTCTGTTAACAACTCTAATTCTATTTGTGTGTGTTTTAACATGGCATCCCATGATAGTCCTGGAGCAGTATAGTACTGACACGGATCTAGATTATAAATCCCCTCACAGACTTTTCGAAAATTTTCGAATATGTCTGCTAACAAAAGCACATCTGTTTTGAGACATAATTCCATATAATCTCGCAGGGTTTTGCAATTAAAGGTATGCCAAATCTGTATTGCATGCTCATAATCTTCAATTGAGCATTCCTTGTTATTTAATTTATTTAAAAAATCTTCTCTTGATGGAAGCTGACCATCATCCAATTTTTCAAATGAATCAAGATATTCATAAGGGAAAACACCCTTTCTTCGTACAAGGTCAAATTCTCTCTTTCTGTTAAAGTGTGCCCTAACCGTATGGAAATCATTGTCCGTTAGATTATTAGCTAAGGATTCTAAGCTATCAGCCATAAAACGAATAGTATCTAAAAATCGGTATTCAAGATTGCAATTGTCAGTCATTTTTGTAAATGTCGATAGTGAAATGTACAGTTCTTTGTTCAGTGGTAGGACTTTTATGTTGTCAGACTTTTTACCTAATTCGTTAACAAAGAGGTGCGAGTCATAAGAAGAATAATTATGAAAATATATGGGTATAAACTTCGGAATTTGATACTTTAAGTTGCAAATATTGTGAGCTGCACCTCGATATTTACCACTTATGTGACAATGATCTCTTACACGATCTTTACCGAGAAATTTGTCACATATGTGACAATTTATTGAATTTTGAAAACTGTATATTTCCGAAAGGGTCAAGCTGGTCATTTTTGTCTTACTGGTGAGGAACTGATTGTAAATATCTTCACAATCGTC
>OY101448.1:108533751-108636251 GCA_956483635.1 Panzeria rudis | reverse complement strand
GCGATCATGAATAAGGATGCCGTAAGCTGATGTCTTTGACGCAATATTTGTAGCTGTTTCAAATTCAATTTTTATATCAATTGGTCCGTTATTAAGCGATTCATTTTGATGGCTGACATCCACTACAATAATCGCTGCATAATTTTTAAATTCTTGAGCCGTTAGAAGCGGTTGAGATTCTCTCATGTAATAGCTCTGTTGAAATCTTAAATACATATCATATAGAATCGCATAGCGTTCATTCTTAAATTTGATATTTAGGTCATCATATGGATATGACACTGAATTTAAATGTACTATTAAATTTGTCAGGTAACAATGAACAAACTTATTTTCTTGTTGAAAAGCAATCAATACAAAACGGGGTCGTTCTCTACTTGGAGCTAATTTAACATTCCAGATATGACTTGTTCCTGTATTAAGTTGTGGGTTAACATGACAATCCCAACTACGGAATGCCATCGGTATAGAAGCACCATTGTTAATAATTTTTATCATATTCAACTTGCTAAAATCAGATAATTGTACATGTGGAATTCTCCATGACATGAGTGAAATTGAAAGTTTTGCTTTATCCGTGGAAACGCTAGAGTGTACAAGATCTTCATCGTTCTTATTACGCAAGAGTATCAATTCATGTTTTTCATTTAGTATGACTTTGTTGTAGTCTTCAGCGAAACCCAAAAGCATTTTTAAGGGTACATAAAAGTTAAAATATCCATTAATTAGTTTTAAATCATCAATTTTATTCCAGCCAGCATTCTGCATTACAGTGCTTTCCGTTGGTGATAAAGAAACCAAATTTTTTTATGGTACTTGTACCTCCTAAATATCTTGTATGATCAATTTCAATACCATTAAGTTCATAACGAATTTCATCAAAGAGATATGCAACAAAGTTGTTTATTAATTTAAAGTTGTCTGTAGATGTGGAGGTTTTCTCATCTACAACAGATCCCTCAACATATATATAACTTTCACTAGGTAACACATACAAATCTTGATTTTGAATTGAAATACGAATTTCATCATTATTGTAGGTATGGCACATATGTATGATAGTCCTTTTTGATTATATTTTCATCAGATAAGGGTTTATCTAAGACATTTATTATTGAACTCATTTTGCCTTCAATTTAAAATTCAATGACTTGAGAAAATTTTTATTTGCTGTCGTTAGAGTTTTTTGATGAATTGACCTCTTTAATTGTGGTTTAGGTCGTGATAATATTTTAGGTTCGTATGCTGATGGTGTTGTTGTTGCTGCTATATTCTGTGATATACTCGAGTTGGATATTAGCATTATTTAGTTGGTCTTAAATGAATTCGTATTGTTATTTCCTCTCCTGCTGATCAACTACTCGTAGAGCTAGTGAACTTATCTCTCTGGAGTTCACCGGTAAATAGATGAGATTTCGAGGTATCTCATCTATTTTATAGCCTGGAGGCACATTAATCGGCAATTCGTGTAGTGTATGCGCCTTGGAATTATTCATATATGTATTAACAGCGATACTACTTTCATTTCGCAACAGATTCACCTTGAAAATATTAACTGGAAGATCAGAATAATGATCTACGTTTGGAGTTAGGATTTTACTATTGACTCCCAAGAATTTTCTTTATTAAAATATATTGCATCCTTAGAGCTGTTGACTTTAACTTGCATTGTATTGTTATTAGCTTCTATAAAAATTCTATTTTCTGGATTGTAGCGTTTATATTGTTCCTCTATATAATCAACAATATCATTAAATTCATAAGATCCAATTGATATATCAATCATATTTTCACCTATATGAAACAAATTGTTGTAGACATCAACATTTGGGATGCTATTATATGAATGAAAATCAGTTAGAGCATACTCATATGCCCCATTTAAATCAATAGGTGGGAAGTAATTAGCAGATAACTCTGAGAAGTTGGAGCTTAGAGTAAGTGTTATTGACATTATGACGGTCTGATTACGAACAAATTAGTTCAACACATAATAGTTTATAAAAAGGATTTACATATTTATTTCATCTTTTTTAGTTTACATTTACATTATAATCTTAAGTACTATGTATGTATGTATAATAATTGCTGATAATGTTTCAACTATAATATTTCATCTTTACTTATCCATGAATTGTGATCGTTACTTAATCCTAACCATTTAACAAATGCTTTGGCTCCTCTGGTTTTAATAATCTTTTCAACTAGATATGTATTAGGTTATCTTGTTTTGAAAAGTTCTTCATCATAAAATCCACCTTTAATGTATGTTGTGGGATATGTATTTTGAATAGATTTAATTGTGAAAATTTCTGTTGTCCAGTTTGGAGTATAGCATTTTTCAAAAATATGCTTATATTTGCTTATGCGCACATGATCACCAACATTAAATTTCGATATTTTATACATTTTCAAATGACTGTATACTGTATTCAATAATTTTTTCTCACTTGAAGAGTTTACTTTAATTGGAGCCATTTTAATGGTACGATGAACTTTTATGTTATATGATTCTAACAGATCTTTTTAGATATCAAGCCAATTGTATGTACCATTAAAACTAAATTCTTTCCACATCATCCCTTTTAATGTTCTATTAAATCGTTCTACTATTGATGCTTTCATTCTGCTATACGTTGAATAGTGATTAATGTTGTACTTATCCATCAATTTTCCAAAGTGTTTATTGAAAAATTCTTTACCATCATCTGTTTGTAGGTTTTTTGGTACTAGTCCCAATTGAAAAATATATGACATGGCTTGGGTTGTTTCAAGTGCAGTTTTTGTTTTAAGTGGTACTGCCCATGCAAATTTGGAGAATGTGTCAATTAAAGTTAACAAAAATCTATAATTTTTATTGTCCATAGAATAATTTCGCATTTTAACTATATCAGCTTGCCAAAGATCATCTATTCCTTTCATCACAACTCTACGACGTAAAACAGATTTTCGAGCTTGTTTATGGAGTTCATTTACTAAAATTCTTTTTGAAGTCATTTTTTTAGTATTAAGAATTATTTTCGATGTGTTGTGATATATTTGATACACTTTCAGCTATTGATACAAACATGTAATTTTCAAATCTATAAATCATATCACTTTTCTTTTGTATACTTTCAACAAATTTTTGTAGATATCCGTCTTCAAAAATTTTTTGATTTTGGAAATAGTTTCTTGCATTTTCTTATTCTCTTCCAACTGTAATATTATTGCATGTTGTAGCATTTCGATTTGAGTTCTTAGAGTATCATGAATATTGTTGTTATCTTCCTTAAAATATTTTAATAGCTTGTGTTCTATTTCTTCGATTTGAGTTTGCAGAAACAATTTATTGATAACATCGTTTTCTTCCACAGCTTTTGCCACATTTTTGATTCTTTTGTTTTGGACATCGATGTTGTTGTTCGCATCTATAAAGAACCCCAACATTTTAGGGGCATTTTTCAATGAAATTATATTGCTTGTATCGTTTAGATAATGTCCAAACTTATCAACAGACATACTTTATATAGATTATTCTATTATATTAGCTTCGCGAAGTTCTTCAATAATTGATACAATTTCGTTATTCTGATTAGTATGACATGCAGCTTGTGATGATACCAGTAGTCGAAGTCGATCTACCATCTCATTTGGATCATCCCAGTATATATAGTTTGGCTTATGAGGGTTAAACTGCATCAATCCATCACCTTTATAATTAGATATTGCCTTATTTTTTGATAAAGTCTGTTGGTTTTTCTCTTTAAACATCTTTTTAATAATATGTTTATATTTATAGGCTTTCGTTCCCTTGATTTGTCCATCTGGTTTATAGTCTCTTCTGTACGCATTTGTATTAATTAAAATTTTTTGTAGAGTTCTAGTTCATATTTATCATAGCTTTTTGGTATTTTATGAAACATTAGAGAAAATAGTCCTGGTGTTAGAGCCCATATTTGACTACCAACATGTATTTTGTTTTCAGTTAATTTGAGCTTACTATCACCAAATTTCCATTCATTATTGAAATCTTTATGTGGACCATAGTTAGTATCTAATTCATTTCTTCCTTCCAAAACAGATAAGTCAGTGTAACTCTCTTCAGCATTTGAATTTTGAGAGTAAAAATCGTCATCATCGTCATCATCATTATCAATAGTACTTTCACCATTAGGATCAGCAAGTGAATTGCTGGTATCAAATATTGATTCTTCTACAAGTTTCTTTGGTGTACTTGTCTCCAACTTAATTGATGGTTTCTTAAGATGATTAGAACTGTTATTATATTCAATTTCTGTTTTCATCTCATTCTTTTCTTTTTTGATAATTCCATTGATATTATTAGAATTATTTATAAATTTGTTTAAAGGATCTGTTATAGGTTTAAATGTATCATTTAGTTGTTCACGTGTGTCTATTTCGCCCGTTTTTATACTACGAAGCTTTTTCTTCAAGACATTTCTTGTCGCAACCAGCTCTTTTAAAATTTTTTCATCCATTTTCCAGCTATCAGATCAGCTTATTAGGTATCCGATCAGGTTATCAGATCAGCTTATTAGGTACCTGATCAGGTTATCAGAACAGGTTATTAGGTATCAGATCAGCTTATTAGGTATCTGATCAGGTTATCAGATCAGCTTATTAGGTACCTGACCAGGTTATCAGATCAGGTTATTAGGTATCAGATCAGCTTATTAGGTATCTGATCAGGTTATCAGATCAGCTTATTAGGTACCTGATCAGGTTATCAGATCAGGTTATTAGGTATCAGATCAGCTTATTAGGTATCTGATCAGGTTATCAGATCAGCTTATTAGGTACGTGATCAGGTTATCAGATCAGGTTATTAGGTATCAGAACAGCTTATTAGGTATCAGATCAGATCAGCTTATTAGGTAGATAATTAGATCAGGTATAGTTGATATTTCAAGAGCTATATAGATGTATTATGGTTAAAGCCAGATTATATACTAAAGTTTTTCTTTTATGTAGGGCAATTTATATTGTTATGAAATAATCGAATAATTTTCTGTAGCGCCCATTGTTTAATTCATTATCTTTGCTTATCATCAAAAATCCATATTTATCCTTCCAGCACAATCGACAAATTTCTTGAAACTTTGCATAACTCATATCGCTGGCAACATGATCCCTATAAATATGTTTCATATTTGTCTCATCTTGTTTAAACATTAGAATCATATTCGCATTGTCTCTTATTAAATGCTTTGGAATTCTGGTATAAATTCGGCACAAGTAGAATGAATGAAAATTCCTATGTCGTCCCATACAAAAATAAGCTCGTATATTATTCTGCTTCTCACATGCAACATCATCAAATATCATAATTGAATTAGTTTTAGCTTTGTCAAGGGGAATAACTGATTCATTTTCGGTGAATGTGTAATATCCCATTCCTTTAATAGGTGTAATTAATCTCTTCAAGTATTCATATTTCGGCTGATATAGAGATTTTGAGTATAAATAGATGTTTTCAAACTTTAGTCCATTAGGACTTTCTAGTAAGCCAATCATAGCATTAGTCTTTCCACAATTTGATGGTCCCACTATTAGAGCACGAATAGAATTTGGTAAGAGTGAACTATGTTTTATTTTTGAACTGATGTTCGATGAATCATCAATGTTTCGAACTAAAATTTTTTTATGTTGTTTTACTAACTGCATTTTTATAACTAAATGCAATTCATGTTTGTTACCTTTTATTATAGAAAAAATAAATAAATAAGATGGTTATACATTATCAAAAGTCATTTTGTCATAAAAACACCTTCGTTGGAACAGGTTTACTAGATAAAATAATAAACTCTCTTCCTGTTGAACTTCATCTTCCTGGATATCAATACTGTGGACCTGGAACTAAACTACAAAAACGTTTAAATCGAGGTGATAAAGGAATCAATTTATTGGACTCTGCCTGCAAAAATCACGGCATAGCTTATTCTAAAAATAAAGATTTAAATATTAGACATCAAGCTGATAAAATTCTTGAAAATTCAGCTTGGGATCGAGTTTTATCAAAAGCAGTCTTGCAGAAAAATCATTTGCATATATGGTTACTAACGCTATGAAAGCCAAAACAAAATTTGGTATGGGTGTGGAGAAAAAGAAAAATGTGAAGAAACCTAAATTAAATGGTAAAAAATTGTTCAGTTCATCAATTACAGCTGCAACAAAAATACTAAAGGAGAAAAAACCTTTAGACAGTAATAATGCTATTAGAATAGCACGTAAAACGATCAACAAAACATTAAAAGGCAGAAAATCCCAAGTTATAATACCTCGCATAAAAAATGTATCAAAAATTGGTGGTTTTTTACCTCTAATACCGATTTTAACTGCAGTGGGTGCAATTGGAAGTCTAACGACTGGAGGTGCTGCTATAGCTAAGGCTGTAAATGCGACAAAGAATGCAAAAAATCAGCTTGATAAAGCAATTCGACATAATAAAGCGATGGAATCTATAGCTGTTGGGAAAGGACTTTACCTAAAACCATATAAAAAGGGTTATGGTTTAGTTTATAAAGAGCAGATAAAAAACTCTTAGAAATGCTACCTAATAGACCACTATCAGAAGTCGACTTGAGAAATTTTTCAAACAAAATTCCACATTTTAGAGGAGTTTTCATGTTGGACTCACTACCAAAATGACCAAAGAAAAAAGAATGTGACATAATCAATTTGGATATATCAACAGGACCTTGTACACATTGGGTAGCATATTATAAAAACATCAATGAAAAAGAATATTTCGATAGTTTTGGAAACTTACAACCTCCTTCGGAAGTACTCAAATATCTGGGCACAAATATAAAATACAACTATAATCAACATCAGAGTTTTAATACATTTACCTGTGGTCATTTATGTCTTAAGTTTCTTTATGAAATAACTGAAGATATTAAATAAAAAACACAATTGTATATATATACATATATATATATTTATATATATATATATATATATATATATATATATATATATATATATATATATATATATATATATATATATATATATATATATATATATATATATATATATATATATATATATATATATATATATATATATATATATATATATATATATATATATATATATATATATATATATATATATATATATATATATATATATATATATATATATATATATCTATCACAAAACTCTCTAATGCATTTTTATTTATAATTTACAATTCAGAATTAATTTTTTTTATTCCCAAATGGGAAATTGAACATTTTGAATCAAAAATTCGTCCATCTCACTCTCAAGGATTAAGCTTTGTTCACCATCTCTGCGTACTGGAAATATTCCACTCGAGAGATCCTTAATTTCATCATCTGTCAGAGTATAATATCTTTTAGGTAGAAACATTATATTTTTTTGCCATTTCAACTCTTAGTGTTGGTCCATATTTTGTTGTTACCCGTGTAATAGTATAAACAGGATATTTAGCAGCTACATCTATATCCTTTATATGAATTAAGCTTTTGTTGTTTAGTGAATTAAATTTTGATATTAAATTTTTTGAGGAGCTCATTTTTTAAATAGATCTTGTCACTTTGAATCTTTAATTAAAATTGATCTTGAAAGTAGTGATGATGAGTCCAATAAGCCTAACCGAAAATATTTATTGTGAGAAGGTTAATATGTATATGTGAAGAAATAGTGCTAGAGAGATAGGCATAGATATATAGGAACATTAATATGAATGTTCCTTCTGTTAATTTTTTAATAGTCTCTTTGAAAATGAGTTGGAAAGAGAAATATGTATATTCTATACCCTCTATTCTAGAAGGATTATAGGAAAATGGAGAAGGATATAATAGGAGGAAAAAATAATATTGAATTTTATTCACTTTGTAGCTAAATATTTAGGAAAAAATTATCAGTATCGACGAATCCTTTGAAAAAGTAAGCAGCAACAAAATTAATACGGAATATTAACAAAAAATGAGTCAAATAAGAAGGAGTCTTAATAAATTTATATCGGATTTTGATAACTTTAGACTATACGATCATTGGGAATGATCATATTTTTTCAAAATATGCTGGACGAGAATGATGAATTTGATATTATGGAAGATGAAGACAACACAGAAGGACATTTCAAATGCTGTCCCTGGTATGATCCGACTTGTGAGGAAGGACCTGATACATGTTGGTGCTCGATATACTTTCTACGGAAAGCTATATTAGAAAATTTAATGGAATCTTATTATACAATGTTTCAACCATCATAATAAAATTTAATAAATAAAATAGTATTATTAAAATAAAATATTCACTGTCTTGTATTATTTTTTCTAAAGGATAATTAGGAAAATTAAAGAAATTTTTAAGTTAAAAATTTAATGAATAACTTATGAGATTATCCAACTTTTTTTTTTACTCTGTAAAATGTTGAAATAATTAAATTTAATACAATTTCATAATGTTGTGAAATTTAAATTCCCTTGTCAAGAAATAAACAAATCAAATCAAGATTATGCAGGATCTAAGAGTACAGTTAAACATATAAACAGAAAATTTTGCAAGTAAGCAAAAAACAAGACAAGAATTGTTTTGATCCAACAAAAATTGTTTTCTCTGCTAGCAGCAAGACGTGTATGCACAGTCAACGTCAACGTTTTTTCAATTTGATGATATCAGGGCTGAACAAGAAAATAAAACAAAGATTATATATATATATATATATATATATATATATATATATATATATATATATATATATATATATATATATATATATATATATATATATATATATATATATATATATATATATATATATATATATATATATATATATATATATATATATATATATATATATATATATATATATATATATATATATATATATATATATATATATATATATATATATATATATATATATATATATATATATATATATATATATATATATATATTTTTTTTTTTTATATTAATAAGACTTTTTATTATTATTTAATTTTTTTCTTTTTTCATTGTTATCATAATTTTTTTTAATAACAAACCAAATTTTCTTAATAACTAAAAATTAATAACTAAACATTAATAACTAAATATTTACATATAAACAGAAACAAATTACATTTAAGTAAAAAACTCATCATTCTTCTTGAAGCTTATCAATTTCCATTAGCAACATATCCAGTTCATATTCTGGATTTGTTTCCTCAATTCCATAATTATACCATGCTAATGTATTTATGGTATTTAAGTCAATATAACCTTTTAACCATGGAGATTGTTTAAATGCTAGAATACGATGCGTTTTCTTTAGAATCAAACCATATTCCAAACATTGCTTCAGAACTCTGTAATGTATTATATAAGAGTTTTTTGGCGAAAAATCCGCAATTAATTTCTTATGGTTTGATTTTAAAGTTTTCTTGTTTTCAACACAGAAGGGAAGGTCATTGTGAGAGTCATGCAGATGTGAAGGATATTCTAAAGTGACCTCATGTACATAACCATCTTGTGAGTTATTATCTATGCTTTTCGCATCCAGATTCAGCTCATCTCTTGTCAGCCATCGGAATCCTCCATAAGGAAGATACTCAGACATCGCCCAACCGTAAAGGTTATTTGCGTCTAAATATATTAGAAATTCTGAAGGCTTGTCTTCATCAAAATCATCTAAATATTTATTATTTGCTTTGAAATATCGCTTACTGCACTGTACCATTCCACCGCGTATTCCCTTTTTAAAGAAGTTATACATGTCAATGTCTGTTAACAACTCTAATTCTATTTGTGTGTGTTTTAACATGGCATCCCATGATAGTCCTGGAGCAGTATAGTACTGACACGGATCTAGATTATAAATCCCCTCACAGACTTTTCGAAAATTTTCGAATATGTCTGCTAACAAAAGCACATCTGTTTTGAGACATAATTCCATATAATCTCGCAGGGTTTTGCAATTAAAGGTATGCCAAATCTGTATTGCATGCTCATAATCTTCAATTGAGCATTCCTTGTTATTTAATTTATTTAAAAAATCTTCTCTTGATGGAAGCTGACCATCATCCAATTTTTCAAATGAATCAAGATATTCATAAGGGAAAACACCCTTTCTTCGTACAAGGTCAAATTCTCTCTTTCTGTTAAAGTGTGCCCTAACCGTATGGAAATCATTGTCCGTTAGATTATTAGCTAAGGATTCTAAGCTATCAGCCATAAAACGAATAGTATCTAAAAATCGGTATTCAAGATTGCAATTGTCAGTCATTTTTGTAAATGTCGATAGTGAAATGTACAGTTCTTTGTTCAGTGGTAGGACTTTTATGTTGTCAGACTTTTTACCTAATTCGTTAACAAAGAGGTGCGAGTCATAAGAAGAATAATTATGAAAATATATGGGTATAAACTTCGGAATTTGATACTTTAAGTTGCAAATATTGTGAGCTGCACCTCGATATTTACCACTTATGTGACAATGATCTCTTACACGATCTTTACCGAGAAATTTGTCACATATGTGACAATTTATTGAATTTTGAAAACTGTATATTTCCGAAAGGGTCAAGCTGGTCATTTTTGTCTTACTGGTGAGGAACTGATTGTAAATATCTTCACAATCGTCAATTAACCAGTCAACAAATTTTACAGATGCGTCCTCACCAGTATATATCTTAAATTTATCTAAACTTTTATTACCTACACATTTTACATAATAATTAAAGGCACAAGGAATGTGCCTCTTTATAACTTGAGTTTTGTCACTTACAGTAGTTTGAATGTCTTCTAGTATGCACTGGAAGTCTGCGTATATAACGAACGGCACATCCATCTGCCGCTGGTGATCTTTAAACTTCAAAATACTATCTTCGGGAGAAGGTAACGCAGCAACAATTTTCCCACATTCCGTTTTGTGTTGTTCCATAGTCCATTCATTGTGTGTATATTGTAGGCAGGTATTACAAAATTTGAGATTTTCACGGTGCTTCGTTGTCTGAGCCTTCAAAAGTCTATAAAAGGAATAAATTTATATATGTATATAGTTATTCAATCATAAATATGTATTTACTTACCTTGCTATATCTTTAATAAAAATGTAATGGTGAATGTCTGCAGCTTCCAACAGTAATAAATTCACATGCTTTGTTTTTTCTTTTTGTGTATTGTAGAATGGTCCAATGATTTCATCCTTCTCATTATCATACCCAAACACATTCACACTTATTCCATCATTCCTATCCTCAAATACTTTGATGTTTTTTAATGCCAATGGGAACTTTAAATTTGTGAAATCAACCACAATTCCATTTTGTAGGCAAATGACATCAGCACTAATGTTCTCGATGTTATATGAGCTGCAATATTCTTTATGATTTGTTATTGTGGTATCTAATGCAGCAACTAAACGCCATTTAAAACAATAATCATCATTGTTTTCAATGTTGATACAGGCCAAATTTTAGCCATTTTTAATGGTGTGCTTATCCAATGATATCCTTTTACTAGTGAACTTTTGTTTATGTTAATTTCAGCGCGAATAATTCTGATTAAAGTCCACCCAGAGTCGCTTTCCTGGAATTCTGACATTTTATTATGAATGTCCTGGAATTGTTTTTCAATTAGCTCATCTACATTACTTCCCAGGCACAATAAATCCATTTTTGCTCTGTGTGAAATTTGACACAAGTCAATATCTTCACCAACAATTTTTATGTACTCTCCAATAAGAGTTACACAGAATTTTAAAATATTATGTTTAACCAAACTTTTTTCAAGTCTTTCCTTGAAAATAGGTTTATTTTCCAGAACAAAGTCTTCAAATAGAAGATCATCTTTTTTGTTGGGAATTCCATATGTTGCAATATAATATTTTGGTTCTACATTCAAAGGAGTATTATCATATTTACCGCTGGGAGAATTTGAAGTATCCATGTCATCAAACACAATATTATCTAGTTGTTGCTGTTGTTGTTGTTGATGATGCTGCTGTTGTTGCTGTGGTTGTTGTTGATGTTGTGGCTGTGGTTGTTGTTGCTGTTGATATTGTTGCTGTGGTTGTTGTTGCTGTTGAGGACATCTGGAACTGTCCATCGTCAAGGCAAATTGATTATTCAAAACTGAAGGATAATAGTTGGGCAGATTATATTGCTGCCATTGCATTGGTGATGTATATTGATAAGGAATAGGAAGATGATGTGGAATTTTTGTGGGTACTGAAAACTGATTATTCCATGACATTGGTATCGGATAGCTGGTAGACATACCGTATTGCTCATAATTCATTGTTAGTGGATATGGTTGGTACCGTAGAGAAGCTTGGTGCTGATGTTGTTGTTCTCCATTTGAGTCCTGATTGATGATCACTTGACCTGGTTGACCATGATTTCGGACGTGATCCAAGAACGCTTTTTGGTATTTGTATACCTTATTACACAAATTACATTGATATACAGAAGAACTCATTTTTTTTTTAATTTATTTATTTAATCAAATTTATTTAATTATTTTATTTTATTTATTTAGTCCTTTTTTCAAAAACACTATAAACTTCTTTATTAATCAATTTTTTGTTTTCAAACTATTTATTTAATTAGTAACAATTAACTTTATTTAATTATTTTATTTAATTTCTATTGTAAAAACACTATGAAATTCTTTATTAATAAATTTTTTGCTTACAACCGCACTTATTGAGTTATCAGAATATACCGATGAAAATCTTCATTATTTCTTCTACTTATATACATCCTATGAGAATCGCGTAGTAGGCATCAAGTCTAATTTTTTATTGATATTACGAGATTGATGAAATTCATATGTATACATAGCAACAGCAAGAACTAGAACATAACATTGTGTAATATTTTATTTTATATAAATGATGACAAATGAAATTTTGTTATCAAATGATGACTCATTCTCAAAAAATGTGCAGCTGTATAAACAAAGTCATAAACATGATTCTGCAAAACAAATAATCAGACGCACATTTCAAATGATGACTCATTCTCAAAAAATGTGCAGCTGAATAAACAAAGTCATAAACATTATTCTGCAAAACAAATAATCAGACGGACATTTCAAATGATGACTCATTCTCAAAAAATGTGCAGCTGAATAAACAAAGCAATAAACATGATTCTGTAGAACAAATATTCAAATTATTATCCCAAGAAACAAACAAGACGGACATTTGAAACGACATACACATTCTTCACAAATCTCAAGATAAGAAAAAAGAAACACACACACACACCCCCATCCCCCACACATTCACGCACCCACAGCCATGCACAAAGAAAATGTAAACACAAGCATCACAAAAAAATTATCAAGAAAAAAAAATAATAACAGCGACACAATAAACCCTGTAGGAACCCACGTCGACTTTTTTATCTACAAGTTTAGTGACGTTGTCACCAAACTTGTCTACATTCTTTATTTCTACATATAATCTAAAACACTACCCAATCTCTCAATATGACCCCATAAGAACCACATTGTCTATACTGAGCCAATACTTTCAAGCTCCAAACTCACTATCCAATGTCTCAATATCACCCCATTAGAACCACATTGTCTATACTAAGCCAATTGTTCCTAGGTCACTACCTCAACACAACCACAACCCACGAACCGACGGAAAACGTCCAGGGTCTATGGTAGGAATCGAACCCCACTCACCCACAGATACACCCATATCCGAAATTCATATAACACAAAACATTATCTATAATATAATTCCACACTAACACTTTAACTCAATAATAATTCACCACAATTTTTTAACAACATTTTACCTACAGGGTACTTTCATTTTTTTCCCACGGGTATCAAATTACACTTTTGTTTATTTAACAATTAAAATTTCAAATTTTAATTACCCAAATTTTAAAATTTTAATTAGGCTCAGGACCCTAGTTCCCTACTACTAACACCCAACCATTTTTTGCTTGGATGCCCGAATATATTACAGACACCTGGTGTACCAGATGGGAAGTGTCTGAGAAACCAATGGCAAATATTGCAGCAGCTAAAACAAACCTTTTGGACGAGATGGATATTAGAATATCTTCCAGTAGTGAAATTCACTAACTTTTAACGCTTAAATAGAAGACAATTTTGTCTCCAATAATTACTGTTTGCATGAACGCTAATTTGATTCGTTAACTTCGTGTTAAGGCCTTTGCTAAAATTTTATATCACTTTCCAACACTATTAAAATAAACGAAAAGCACAAAGAGGAATGGGGAAAAAACACATGAATTTATGCTTGTACACGAACATATTTTCATGAATTTCTTTAATTTTGAGAAATAAAGGTTAAATTAATTGTTTAAATAATATAAATATTGTTATTTATATATAAAAGATTTCATATGTGCGTATATTGTTGTGGAATAATTATTTGAGTTTTGCCAAAAGTCGACGTGCTTTAACTGAACAGCTGACTGTTGTCTATTCAATAACACCACAAGAATTATTGCCGTTTAGTTAACGCAGCTAGTAGTGCTTAAAAGTTTAACGAATAGTAAAAGCAATAATTTTGGAGTTAACTTCTTTAAACGCCTTGTTTAGCGTTAAAATAAGTTTGTGAATTGCACTATAGAGCTTACTCGAAGCCGGAACGTTATGAAGAAAATTTGTCTAATGCATTTGCAACTTGGAATCCTGACTAAGGGTTGAGTTTAGTCTTATTTTTATGGCACCCTGAGAGTAGTCGGTACAAAAAATAAAAAGTGAGAAAAAAGTTTGGGTTTGATTGATACTCGCTTGGTTGCACTAGTGGCAGCCATTTTAAGAAAAGGAATCTTGTGCCGACTTCTGCCAGGGAGAATAAAGTAGGTTTTTCCATATTATATATTTTTGGGCATAAATTGATTGTATCCTAATTTTTTTAATAGATAATAAAACATCATTCTAAACATCTTTACTATAAAACTTTAGTGAAGCTAATCAGATTTGCATTTTATTATTATTCGTGATCGGCACTCGTTGCTGCCGCAACACAAGGGAAGCAAATTTCCCCCTCCAATTTTCGGATCAAAATTATGGGAACAAACTGCAAGCAAAGCCTTTCAAGCAAAAAAAGAATTTTGAAAATCGGTGCATATATGAAGGAATTATGCAATAATCAATATTTTTGGGGGTGGGGCCACATTTGGCCCCTGATTTAGGAAAAAAGCTAATGTGACCAAGCTAAAAGCAAAGGCTTTCAAACAAAATAAGAGTTTTGAAAATCTGTTGACAAATGACAGAGTTATGCAAATTTCTCCCTCCGATTTTCGGAGCAAAATTATGATGTTAATTAATATATGTACTTATTTATCATAAGATATTAAAATCAATAACAGAAAAAATAGGTTATAGCAAATAAATTATTAGTAAATAAATAAAATCAATATATTATTCATTTGGGATACAAGTTTTTACCATCAAAAAGAAAAATTGCATAAAAGTTTTTAGAAAATCAATATTTTTTGAGCTCAAATGATTCTAAATTTATATTTGCATAAATTAATGCGAAATAAACTGCATATATGTAACCTAAAAATTCTTGTTTAAGAATACCAATTTTGTAATATACTTTTTGTACAACTAATACACATAATCTCAACAAATAGGTATGTATCTGATGCGTAAATTACACATTAAATATTAAAAAAAACTCTCAATTGAATAAATTATGTATGTATTACAAAATACTTTATTACGTAATAGCTACATATATACAAAAGTTTGCATATTTTACGAAAACAGTAATTAAGAAAGTTATTTGGAAATTATTGCATAGATATTTCATGTATAATTGCAAGTACATGCATCTGTGCCCACAAGGAATAACGACTAATTTCGATTTTGGCTAGTTAGAATTTTAAAATCGCTGTGTAAAATCAGGGAAATTAGATTAAGCTAATGCTAGCAATTTTGTACTATATTAATTTGGAATTTAATTTATAATGAAACAACAGTAAAGTTAAGAGAAATAAACAGAATTATAATGATAAATACACTTTGTCCTAACTCGAATTAACTTTTATACCTTGTGACCAAAGATATAAATTTTATATTTCTTTGTGAAGGGTATATAAGATTCGGCATAGCCGAATATAACCCTCTTACTTGTTTTGTTATATTGTTGTATTTGTTTGCCTTATGCGGTCACCTGTATACTTATTTCACCATGGTTCTATTTTAATTTTTCAAATTCTTAACACTTCTAATTGTTTCGGTTAATTCTGTTAAACGATTATTTGTATTATTATAGGCAAAGCTCAGCGCCTAAGATTGTTCAAAAATATTTATGTATTTCTGCATTCCTCAGTTTCCGTTTTTGTACTGTATTTTAAAACAGTTGTAATAGATCTTGATTGTTATGGGTCGTGCCTAATGATGAGTTTTTTCTTAAAGTACGTTCACACTTGGCAAATATTCTAACATTCTTCAAAAATATTTATGTATTTCCGAATTCCTCAGTTTCCGTTTTGTACTGTATTTTAAAACAGTTGTAATAGATCTTGATTGTTATGGGTCGTCCCGAATGATGAGTTTTTTTTTGAAGTACGTTCATACTTGGCAAATATTTGCCGAAAAAAACGTAACCAAAAGACAAGATAAAATTGTATTTCCTTTAATTTCAATATATGTTTTAAATAATTAAATATTAACTTTAACAGAGTTATGCGGAGGGGGAGGTTTTGATCCATTTTATACCCTCCCGGTCCGAAATTCGGAAAACAAATGCTGTCTATATTAGTTATGAGCCAAATATCTATTTGTGTACCTCATATCATTTAAATCGGTTCAGCCGTTTAGGCGTGATGCCGTAACAAATGACAGCGTTATGTGTAGGAGGATGTTTTGACCCATTTATTTTCTCCCGGTCGAAAATCCGGGAAACATGTATAGCCTATATTAATTGGCCACCTATCTATCTGTGTACTAAATTTCATTAAAATCGGCTGAACCGTTTAGGCGTGATTCCGTAACAAAAATCTGCAAACAAACAAACATACACCTTATTTTTATATAATATATGGATTAATTGTAGTCAACATAGTTTGCATTTACTAAATTCCCACGAATTATGCTGACACTTACAAATAATAAAAAATAATTGTTCAATTCACAAGCTCAGTCGCATATCTTATCGTTTAAAAAAAGACGATATTTGTTTATGTACTTGTGAACAGACAAATTTGTTGTATCGTTATTTTATCGTATTTTAAATGTCAATTTAATTAATACCAAGGCAAGGCGAATTAATACCAAGAGGCCTCGAGAGATCAGGTGACTAAGAAAATTTTTATATATTTCAACTGTCAACTGTATTAATATATCAGCTTTTTGACAGCCCAAATATAAATACGCCGTGCAGAATTTATATTTGGGCTGTGAAAAAAGCTGATACATTAACACAGTTGGCAGTTCAAATATGGCAAACAATTTGTAGTCCCCTGATCTATCGAGGCCACCTAGTATTAATTCACCTTAATTTGATACTATGAAACGAAACCAGGTATGGGAACTTTAATTTGACGCGAAATAGAATAAATTTTTTCGCGACAAGCAATTTTGATTAAAATAGTTTGAAAATTAAATTGAAATGAATCAGGTATAAATTGATCATTAACTAGAATGCATTTTCTGGTGTTACGTATCACATATATAAAAAATTTTTACAAATTAATCTAACAAATAGAATATTCGCAGACCTGGCCTCAATACAACTATTTGAAGAACATATAAAATTCAATCGTATAATTATAACTAGTGGTCTACATTAGCCATGAACTTGGTATGAACATCATATCGTACATCAAATATGGCTAATATAGACCGTTCATGTCCATGTTTCGTCCATGCTCTGACATCGATGCCCAAACATATGGCTGAGCATCAATGTTCGCCATGAGATTCGCCGTCAACAACCATTTTTAATAGAAAGAACAGAGACAGAACGCAAATGCTAAATATTCCATTTCCATCGCACTAACACAAAATACATTGATAAGGCAGAACATGGACATCGCACGTATTCACCATACAAAGAAGTTGATGAATTTTTTGCAGTTGCTCTGCCGGCGTCATGTTCATATCATGTTCAAGTTGATTGCTCGTGAAGACGTAGGGTAACGCACTTTTGTATGAAAGCTACCAACAACAAAAATACAATATTGTATAATTAGACGATTACACAACGCATACGACGTTAATACGAGCTTGTGAATTGAACAAATGTAATAGTCATTGCGTCTACTTAATGTAAAATATTAATTGTATTGTGTTTTGTTTCTGCACTGACAAAGTAAAGAATATTAATACAGTGACGTGCAGAAGTGGATATACTACACAGTATTACTATAAGGAAATATTCCTGAGTGGATGTATAAAATAAGTATATTTAAAACTTTAATTGTCTCTGATTAAATTTAATCCTCAGATTTTTAATTAAATCTTTAATCAATAGCTCAATAATTCCCTCAAGTTCAATTAGAGTAGCAGATTCTTTACTAAGCTCTTTTATAGCCACGTCCAAAGGTTTTAAAGTTTTACTTAAGTTTATATCACAGAATATACTTTTTTGTTTGTATGAAAAAATAATTAATTTTTTTTCTTAAAAGGTTCATAAAGTATTCCGTTATTTGTCTATTAGCATATAGGAAAACATGTTAAAAAAACAAGCCGCAATTTACACAAATCGATTCACAACTTTTGATTTTATTCACAATTAAGTGAAGAAATTCATTTGACAAAAGTCACGATTTTCATACATTAGTAAAATTTTAATTTTTGTTTGTGTATGTGTTAAGTATAGAAATCGTAATTTTTATCAATTGAATATTTTTTAAATTACCGCATTTTTAATTAAATTACCTTTCTACCTTTTGTGGTTCTATATTACTGTACAAACCGGTAATTACTGTACGTTTAGCATCACTGTACGCAAGTGTTGTGAAAATTGTATGATATACAGCGTTGTCAACTTTTTATAACCAAAACGCGCTATTCCCCTTCTCAAAACGCCCTAAATCACAGGGTTGACAAATATTTTTAACCAAAACGCGCATTTTCAAACGCGCTAAATTAAATTTGGATAAAACCAGATGCATATATTGGAAAAAATTCAATATATATTTAAAAAAAGAAAATAATCAACTAGATGTTTGTTTTAAATTTCATTTAGGGACAAAAATTATATGCTTACAATTGATAGCAAAATGTAAGAAGCTTAGAACGATAAAAAAACTTAAAATATTCTTTTGGTATACAAATATTTACTTTACTAAAAATGCGCCAACTTAGCGCCTTTTTTATTAAACGTGCTAGGACGAAAAAAACGCGTTTGGCATACTGATGATATAGGAATATCGCAGATGATATAGGAATATCTAATCTATCTTTCTCATTATATTCCCCATTGATATTTTAGACAATTATTATACTATTTCAAAAAATATGTTACCGTTTCTCTTTAAAAAATTTGCATCTTTGTGTTCGATGTATTTAAACAAATAAAAAAGTTAAAACAAATGAAATGATTAATTTTCTCATATTCGTTTTTATTTGGGCTGCCATACGGGCATGATTGGACTAGACATTCAAGGTTTTTCAAGATAAAACTATATTTGCTATACTAAAAACTTGTTTGAATAGGCTTACTACTTATTTCTGTAGTTTGTTTGATTTTTATAATTTTTCTCATTGTATTACAATCTACTTAATTATAATTTAGAGGGTGCTGTTGGCTGAGAGGGTTAGCGCGTTGACTACAAGCCCTGAGGTCTTGAGTTCACGACTGGTTTCAGACAAGCCAACAACATCATGATTTTTCTTATGTGTACTGGTGTGTCATTGTGTTGATTATTGTTGTACTGTTAAGGCGATAAAGGCAATGCACTAATCACCTTAGCAGTACCGATAGCGATTAGTACTGACATATCCTAATGCACATTACTGCACCCTCCTTCGTAGGTATTGTAGCAGAATCGTCGGCGAAGTAAAATAACTAAAAGCGCTACACAGCTAAAACAAGTTACTGCCGCAACTTGACACCAGAGGCGCTGCAATACTGCCCTAAAAAAACGCGCAATAGCAGAGTTGCAAATGAATTAAGCTTTCCCTATTCACCACCTGTTCTCGCTACACTATCCCTTTCCCAAAGAAGGTAACAGATTAATTAATTCACTTGTAGGCATTAATTGCCAGATTGGGTTACTACTCTTCAAAAAAAATTATATATATATATATATATATATATATATATATATATATATATATATATATATATATATATATATATATATATATATATATATATATATATATATATATATATATATATATATATATATATATATATATATATATATATATATATATATATATATATATATATATATATATATATATATATATATATATATATATATATATATATATATATATATATATATATATATATATATATATATATATATATATATATATATATATATATATATATATATATATATATATATATATATATATATATATATATATATATATATATATATATATATATATATATATATATATATATATATATATATATATATATATATATATATATATATATATATATATATATATATATATATATATATATATATATATATATATATATATATATATATATTTGGAAATTTAGTACACAGATAGATAGGTGGCCAATTAATATAGGCTATACATTTTTCCCGGATTTTTGACCGGGAGGAAATAAATGGGTCAAAACATCCCCCTACACATAACGCTGTCATTTGTTACGGCATCACGCCTAGACGGCTGAACCGATTTCAATGATATTAGGTACACAGATAGATATTTGGCTCATAATTAATATAGACTGCATTCGTTTTCCGAATGTCGGACCGGGAGGGTATAAAATGAATCAAAATCTCCCCCTACGCATAACTGTTAAAGTTTATATTTAATTATTAAAAAAATATATTGAAATTAAAGGAATACAATTTTAGCTTGTCTTTTGGTTACGTTTTTTCGGCAAATATTTGCCAAGTATGAACGTACTTCAAAAAAAGCTCATCATTAGGGACGACCCATAACAATCAAGATCTATTACAACTATTTTAAAATACAGTACAAAAACGGAAACTGAGGAATGCGGAAGTACATAAATATTTTTGAAGAATGTTAGGCGCTGAGCTTTGCCTATAATAATACAAATAATCGTTTAACAGAATTAACCGAAACAATTATAAGTGTTAAGAATTTGAAAAAATAAAAAAGAACCATGGTGAAATAAGTATACAGGTGACCGCATAAGGGAAACAAATACAACAGTATAACAAAACAAGTAAGAGGGTTATATTCGGCTATACCGAATCTTATTTACGCTTCACAAAGAAATATAAAATTTATATCTTTGGTCACAAGGTATAAAAGTTAATTCGAGTTAGGACAAAGTGTATTTATCATTATAATTCTGTTTATTTTTCTTAACTTAACTGTTGTTTCTTTATAAATTAAATTACAAATTAATATAGCACAAAATTGCTAGCATTAGCTTAATCTAATTTCCCTGATTTTACACAGCGATTTTAAAATTCTCACTAGCCAAAATCGAGTTTAGTCGTTATTCCTTGTGGGCACAGATGCATGTACTTGCAATTATACATGAAATATCTATGCAATAATTTCCAAATAACTTTCTTAATTACTGTTTTCGTAAAATATGCAAACTTTTGTATATATGTAGCTATTACGTAATAAAGTATTTTGTAATACATACATAATTTATTCAATTGAGAGTTTTTTTTTTAATATTTAATGTGTAATTTACGCATCAGATACATACCTATTTGTTGAGATTATGTGTATTAGTTGTACAAAAAGTATATTCTAAAATTGGTATTCTTAAACAAGAATTTTTAGGTTACATATATACAGTTAATTTCGCATTAATTTTTGCAAATATAAACTTAGAATCATTTGAACTAAAAACTTGTATCCCAAATGAATATTTTATTGATTTTATTTATTTACTAATAATTTATTTGCTATAATCTATTTTTTCTGTTATTGATTTTAATATCGTATGATAAATAAGTATATTAATTAACTTTAAAAGAAACATTTTAAAAAATAAAAGTTTCAGGCGCCGTGATTTGAACTCGGCTCCCGAGAGAAAAACAACAATTGGGAAACCGCTTAGCGCTCTCAGCCAAACAGCCACAAAGTTAAATGGATTTAATTTAATATATATACTTAACAGATGGCTGTTACAAAATATCAGAGGATAGGGATAGTTGTCAGATTTGATGATTTATTGTAATTTTGACGATTTTCGGTGTCAAATATGGGATTTTAACGACTAAACGATTTTTACCTTAAATTTGACGATTTTTAAGAATTATTAGCTAGTTAATGCAATATTTTAGAACTTTTAAAACAATTTTGATTTTGATTAAGAACTTTGCAGCTTTTGCTACAATATGTAATAGAAGGAAGGAGTAAAAAGGATAGTTATGCCAATAACTAATCATTTTCATGTTAATATTTTTAGTATTATATGTTTCTTAAGCTTCTTCTCTCCATAATTTATCAACTGCTGCGTACATACATATGAATGCAGCGCCGGCCCTAGCATTTGGCCAGGATGGAGCGAGATTTGATATCGGCGGCCTTTGGTCAACAGAAAAAATATGATACATATATATTTTTTAAAACATGTTTTTGAAGCTAATTTAAAATATTATTGTTGTATTTATCTGGCTTGATAAATAATTTTGTGTGACTTATTATTTCTTTTCATTTACATATCTATCGTCAATATTGGCAGCCAGCTAAAACTATGAAAACGCTTTTTAGTTTTAATAACTTCCTATTTTAATATACAAAATAAGGAAGAATTTTTGAAGCTGGCGACTATTTTTTAACACTAGGTATCATTTGCTTTTCTCAATATTTTTAATTGAATTTTTTCCAGTTCAAAATATATTAAATGTTAAAGCTGTGTTAAAATTAAAAAAAAAATTTGGTTGCAAGTGAGCGATAAGTTAAAGGCAAATTCATCTTTCCTGATAGGTTAAAGTAAATTAGTAATAATGATAAACTGTTTATCATTTCGCCAAAATCCTGCCTTTAACTATTACTAAGTTGTAATAATGGCCCTATATAATACAAAGCTTAAAAACGACAAAACATTTTGCCAATAGCGGCATTAGTTTTATCAAATCGAGGAGATTTTAATCGCCTTGAGTTACAGAAAAGGGTCGATAATTTTAAGAACATATATATTATTTATCGTTTCCTATCAATGAGCTGCAACAAGTGTGATCAAGCCGTCTTATTCACTTGCGCTAAATAACAAGTACAAGCCGGTCAAGCCTTTGGCAGTTTGGTTCACATTGAAGTATAATACACGAACCAAAAAAATCAGCAACAAGTATGTTTATTCGCAACTTTATACTTGCATTGATTAGTTTACAAATTATGCGACTTGTTTACGAACAATCGCTCACTTGTAGCTCGGCTGTTTATGTGCATGATTTGATGGTGATCGAAACAAAAGCACAAGTATATTTTTGTGTTTGGCAAAGTATTTGCAAATATACATACATATATGTGTATGTAGGTAGGTTTTGTTATGCCACTTTGTAAAGAAGAAACAACGCGAATGAGGATAGTACGTAACAACCATGGTAGAATAATACAGGTAGTGGTGAAGCGTTAACGAACTTTTTTTTTTTTGGGTTCGACTCTGTCAAAAGTTGTTTATGTTATACCAACACACACCCACACCAGAGACTTGCGCCGAGGGGTTTTGATCGGCGGCGGCTGGCTGGGAAAAAATAGTCGGCGGTGGCTCAAATTCGGCTGAAAATCGGCTGGCTATGCACATGGACATGTAATAAAAGTGAAAATTTTCATTTTGTTGTTAAATTAGTTTTTCTTTTTCATACCAATTCTTCACCAAACAAAATGCATAGAAATTAAGCATTGCTTTGCCTCTCAAAAATGTTTAAAATGTTATGAAAAATAAAGCAAAGGCTTGATTGTCAAACTTTGTTAAGGCTTGTCCAGATTCAACCTAAAAAGCTATTTGTCAAGCTAAAAATTAATTTCTCTGTTCGCAATTTTATGCATGAACATCAATTATATATTTTACCGTTGGAATCTAATTCATGAATCATGCTAGAATTATTCGGATATATAATACATTATAATTTATGTATATTGAAACAAACGTCTATACCTGATTTATTTGTATCATGATAAATGGCAAATTCTATATAGGAAAAACAGATAATATAAAGCAGGTTATTTTTCAATATAAAGTTTGAAATTTGTCATGATAAAAATTTATCACGTACAGACATAGGCTAAAGCAAGGCGAATTGATACCAGGTGGCCTTATTATTGTAAATGAACTTTACCAAAATGTCAAACTCTATGTAAAAAAAAACTAAATAAAAACTTTTTATGTATGCATTTCACATGACAGATAGGTGAAGTCCAGTTGTTGTCGTACTAATAAGGCCACTTGCTATTAATACGCTTTGGGTTACAATGAAAGTCTTTCTCTAATAAATTTTTATATGTAATTTTCACTTTTGCAAAAAGCTGTTTGCTGGGAACTATCAATGGAAATTCGTCGAGTCTATAGAAAATAATAAATTATATACAGATTAAGAGCTTCTTCTCAAAGATATTTCTAATTACTAAATATGGTCTAATTTAAAAACTGGACGAAGAGGAAATCTTCATAAATTAACTTCGTTTGTATTTTCGATTCCTATTAATAATGCGTTTGTAAAGAAAGAAAAATAATGTAATTTCCCGAATTAATGATAAGAATTAATTTTAATGGAAATTTAATGTTTTCAATATTTTTTTGCAAACAAATTAAAGTAAAGAAATACCAAATATATGTGGGAAAAAATAAAAATTCTTATGAAATAAAAAACAGGACCCATTAGGAAGTAAGTAATATAATCCAAATAAAGAAAAAAAAATTTTCAACTCGAATCGTATATGGCAGAGCCCTGAAGGAACACATAAGAAATACAAACGAATTGATAATTTTCTCCTTTTTTAAGTCGGATAATGAATATTTATTCTTTTGAATAGTTTTTGACAGTTTTTGGCAGTTCGTCTTAGTAAATCAAGCTTTTTTTCTCTAAATGTCAAGCTTTTTCACAATTTTGATCTGGCAAGCCTAGGTCGCAGAGTAATGCATACAAATATATTTTTCGTTATCTTACTCTACGTCACCACCTAACCATAGACTACTAACTAGACCCGTCACTATACAACAACATTACGAAGATTGTATGAGAGGGAACGCAATTCTTATTTTATAATGTGGTTTCTAATTTGACTATGTCCTTCATATTATCTTAGTAAGAGCACTTTGTATGTAAAAATGCACAACACATGACAACAGCCTCTTTTAGCTGTCAAAAGTGAGCATGCTGTTCCTAACTTGATATGCTGTTGTAACTTGGAGTTATTACTGCGCTGTTAAAACAATTGCACTAACAACTATGTTATACCCTAAAAAAAGCATTAACTTGAGCGGTCTACACTTAACATTAACTTGAAGTTAATGTTAAGTTGGGTGTAGACTGCAAATTACTAAAATAATGCTTGAACAAAAATTATGAAAAAAAAACATAAAAAAGTAGAAGTGGAAATTAAAAAAAGCAATCGGCGGATTATTTTAAGCCGTTTTTGAGCCGAAAAATGATCGTCGCTGGCGGCTTCCATTAAGCCGATTTTAGCCGCAAGATAAATCGGCGGCGGCTGTGGAAATTAGTCGGCGGCTCGGCTTAGCCGTCTCGGCGCAAGTCTCTGGTAAACACACACATGTGAACATATACATTTTTTTTCAAATTTTCTTTTGTGCTTTTTGACAACCTCGAACCTAAACAACAATAAAAAGCCGTGTTGTTTTTGCTGTTGTTGGGTTGTTGTAGCTTCGCTACTACCTAGTATAATTCTACCATGGTAACAACTACAATAGCACGAACATTTTATAGCATATGTATGTATTGTGTGTGTATTGAAACAAGTGGCTCGAGCCGGCCATAAGGAGTTTTACAAGAATGATGCGAACAGCATGTTTGTTTCGATCCGGTGCGGTTTTAAATCATACCAAAGAAAGCAATCACAAATATTCGCGACCATTGCAAACACAAGTACTGAAAATTGAGTCTTTGAAATGAGCTATTGAGTTTACAATCTTTACTTGTTGTTAAACAAAAACGGTTGCATTGCAAAAAATCAGAGTAGATGATTGGGTACACTTGAAAGTTTACCACTTGTTGCAGCTAACTGATTCCTATTATATTAATTAAGTCAAATTATTACACTCCTGTTTCTTTAAGAAATTTCTTAATGCTGTATAACGTATTTGGCGCCAATTTCAATCAGTCACTAGATATTGTATATCTATGTAGGTATTTTAATAACTAATTAAAAATACCACGTTCGGTATGTCGTTATAGATTTAAATTAATCTATTAAAGTTTACCTTTCTTGGCAAATTTTACAAATAAATTATATTTATTTATGGATTGAGCATTATCATTTTCAATTGATATAATTGCCAGGTCTGATATTTTTTCCTAAGCTAGGGTCGATCTTGTGCTAGGAACACAACTGGGACGAACGACGAATTTTTGGCTGTGAATATTCGTCGTCAAAAATAAAACATAATTGTGTATATGAAAATACACACAATAACGGCGTCGGACGAAATTCGTCATACGCGGCGAACTCTGAATAGATTTTTTTCTATTCCTTACGCCGGCGAACGACGAACAAATCAGTGCCAAGTGACCATGTTTGGTTTTAGTTTTGAAGTATTTTAGTAAATAAAGTTAATTTTTACTTTAATTATTGTTTTATTTTTATTTTATAGCATTTGAAATATATAGATAATAAGTAACTATAAAAATTGTTTTTAGTTGTGTTTTTGTTAATGTCTAATTTTTTAAGTATGTATTATTTTAATATAATCACACTTTGCACACACAGTAGACAACTTTGTCAATTACAAGAGCTGCTACGTTTTCGTCGCTATTTTGCTTCATACGACGAATTTTTATCGACGAATTCATCGCGTTGGGCGAAATTCGTCGTTCGTCCCAGTTCCTAGTATTAAGTAGGTTTTTATTAGCTTCAATTTAATAAAACTACGCTCACCTTTCATATTTTATAAATTTTTATAATAAAAATATACAAATGCCCTAGAAATTGCTTTTCGCATTTGGATTTTTTGCGCCACTTGACACCTGGCGCCTTGTGCGACCGGCTCACTCGTTCCACCCTTAGGCCACCGCTGTATGTATGTATGTATATCAAATATAACAAATGTTAAAAAACAACGCTCAAGTACAGCTTTGCATCCTAGCGAATTTTTTTGATAAGTTCTAATAATATAATTCACATAATTATGATGCGTAAGTTTTTTTCGTAAAATGTTGCATAAATTATTTTCAGTGTATATAAATTTCAATTTAATGAAGTGATTTACACCATTAGGGTCTAAATTTGTTCTAATAAAGTAAAAATCGCATTCTTCTAATATTTGAGCAAAGACAACAAAATAAAGAATTTAAAAAACAAGAAATCGAATTTAAAACTTCAAAATTGTTATTGTTTTTGATGAAAGGGAGAAGAACAACATTATTTTTCTTTATAATTTTTTTTATCGTCCATAAAGCCATAATAAATATTCTGGTTTCGAAATTTTCAAAATATTACCTTATATATTTTGCAAATAGGTCGGAATTACGTACAAATATTTTGCAAATATGTATATAAAACCAGTTAAAAGTCCGGTTAAAAATCTTTAATTTTAGTTTTAATTATGAAAAATAACTTTGAAGAGAACTATTCCTATTTTTGTTACATATATAATATAATTGTAGGTATATATAAAACAAAATTTTTTTGAAAAGTTCATTTTAAGGTGAATTTTTAAACCATTTTAAAATGTTCGTTTTCCATCCTTGAAAAAAATGTTCCCACCTCTGGAAACTAAATCAAATCTAATAAAAAAAGGGTAATTGCACCAAAAAATATGTTTAGCTTACTTAGCGTTTGCACGTACAGGTGCAAGTTCGAAAAACTCAATACAGTCTTACTTTTTTACTAATACACCTAAACTTTTCGCACTTGCAGCCAACTTGCAGCTCATTTGCAATGGATTTTACAAGACAGTGATTTTTGGACACTTGCAACAAGTAAAATGACAAGTTAAATAACAGTGTTACCCTATCAACAGTTTAGTACACATTAACTGGATTGCAATATAATGTTATTGTATTTTTACTGATTTTAAATAAATTTAAAAGTTTATTTAATATTATTTTCCTTAAAAAACATAAATCAAGCAGTTAATGAAGTCTTAAAACTTAAATATCGTAGAAAAAATACGAATAAAATTCAATGTTGTCTGGTTCCCTTAAAATGAAATATTTTTGTATTATTGGCAACTCTGAATTAAAAAGTTCACAAAATCAAAAATGGAGCCAAAATTAAGTCAAGAAAATATTATAAAGTTAATAAATTTGTAGGAACGGTACAAATTTTATGGGATATGAACAGCAAATTATATCAATAATAAAGGAATTTTTTTAGTTGTTCTGCTCTCGCCGACATTTTTAAAATGAACTTTCACCTGCCCGTGTAAACATTCAAGCAACTTGCAAGACAGTTGGGCATTTTTTCAAAATTGTCGTTGATAATACGTACACATGCATGCAAGTTGCATGCAAGTACTTGCACGTCTAAACGCAGGGTTATATACGCTGAATTACCAATCATTTAACTAAGCCTCTCTGCTGTAGAGGGTGAGCAGAATACATCAGTATTACCTGTTTTTTATTATCACTCTATTTTATTTTGACTGTTTGTTGTTGCGGTAACCTTAATTATAGATATCCTCTGAAAATTTCAGGTGTCTAACTATTACGGTTCGCGAGTTAGAAGCTTGTGAATGATGGTCATCGCATCGAAAACTAATACATAATAATAACAATAATGTATGCAAAACTAATTACAACAAACAAAAAGGGTAAAATTACAACAAACACATGACGTACAGAAATTCTAAGAACACATAATGTATTAGCACAAAACACAAGACATACACTATTTCACAAATGAGCTCGTTGGTGGACGAGTAAGTGGTCAGACTGGCGTGAGGAAGGTGATGTGTTCTATTTACAACATTTTTAAAATATATATGATATGCATAGTATATGTATTTATACATAGTATATGTATTTATATTTTGTCCATATCTCAGCCATTTATGGACCGATTTCGATGATTGTTTACAATAAGCTTCTCAGAGCTGAATTTTACAGATAAATTGAGTGTAGAGTACTGCCAGACGTATAGGGTCATAAAAATTCACAAAGACATGAAAATCGGAACAAAGTAGCCTTTTGGATATATCTCTGTTATATATGAACAGATTTTCCTGAATTTCACATGCAAAAATCTTCAGGAAAAGCCACTCACGCGACTTCAACAATTAGGTCCATAAGTCTTCTAGGACCTCTGAATTATACCTTTCAACATCGGTCAGAAAAACGGACAGACGGTCACCGCTAAATCGACTTAGATTTTTATAAGGATCACGAATAAATATATACTTTATGGGGTCGCAAGTGATTACTGTAGAAATTACAAACGGAATGACAAACCGATATATACCCTTACCATTTTTGGTGAAGGGTATAAAAATAGATGATGCTTGTCAAAAATATATACGTGCTGGACGTGGACTATGCACAAAACTAGCAGAGCAAAAAATAATCAGCTGACGTTATGCTGCCACCTGTATACTTATTTCACCATGAACAGAACTCTAATGGCACAATGGACGATTTTATATGTTTAGTGAAATCCAGGAAAAGGACTGAGAAATTATATATTCTGTATTATGGATTGGCTCCGATTTCTCCAACATCTACGATAAGGGAAAGTATATTTTCAAAGTAAAGTTTTATCAAAACTAAAGGAAAGAATCTCTTAAATCCTTAACATTTTTAATTATTTTTTCTTGATTTAGATCAAGAATTGTTACGTTTGTTTTGTTTTTTATACTAATTAAATGAAAGTAATAAATAATTTTATGCATTTTTATTTATTGAAACTACTTATTTATGAAAAGGCTTTGGTAATCGGTTAACTGATTAATAACAGCATTAACCGATTATTAACCGATTAAACCAAAACCTCCATTAATTAATCGAGCGATTAACCGGTTAAAGCAGAAGCCCGATTAAATGACTACCTACTACCTGGGTATGTCTTTTGTATTATTAAGGGGTAAGTTGCAAAAACTACTTATAGATTTTCTCCAAAACAAAAAATTTTATATATATTTTTTTTAATTCCGAAAAAAAAACATTTTATTATATCGAATTGAAAATGAAAAACATGCCCCGGTAGGCGGTTGTCGACACAAGGTTTACGGTAATGAATAAATAAAAAAAGGTAATGAAAAAATAAAAGTTAACATTACTGCATGCGTATAATAATATGCGGAAATATTTTTGAAAGCAATAAGAAAATATAATAAGTTGTGTATATACATACATACGTACATATGTATTTGTATTATTTGAGATATTGTTTGAAACGATTTATATGAGCTTCTTGAGCTCTTCCAGAAGGATCTTCCGGACAGCCCCAATCCAGTCGTGGAGCCCACTTTTGAACTGTTAAAGCTGACGATTTTCCTGGAAACTGTTCTTCAAATATGCATCTGTAGTAGAAGGCTTCTTTCGTTTTCGGAGTATTAATTGGAAATCGTACAGACGCTTTGGCAAATTCTACATCAGTGACATGCTTAGACGCAAAATGGGGTAATGTTTCTATTAAATCATAGCCAACGCCATCGGAAAATTGTTCCTTTTGACGCCAGAGTACTTCGGATGGTAGGTAATTGCTATCAAAAGCTTTGCGTAAAATAAATTTCTCCATTCGATCACCAGATATTCCTTCGTAACAGTTGAGTGGACCGGGTATTTTGTCTTCCGGTCTAATAGACATAGCAAAGTCTACGAAGCTAGTATCAAGAAAAGGAACTCTTAGTTCTAAGCCCTTCGACATTGTGACTTTGTTAGCGCGAAGAATGTCAGAAACATGCAGCTGATCGAGTCGTGCTACCACTTCTTTATGAAACTCTTCATAATTAGGGGCCTTGAAAAAATACAAATACCCACCGAATATTTCATCTGCTCCCTCTCCTGATAAAATCATTTTAATACCAGTACTCTTTACGTAACGAGCCAAATAAAACATTGGTAAACTGCAGCGTACGGTTGCTACATCATACGACTCCAAATGATAAATTAAGTCACGAACACCATCAAGACAGTCCTCAACAGTAAAGCAAACTTCGGTATGATCGCTGGAAATATAATCGGCTACCATGCGAGCGTATTTAAAATCTGGCGATCCTTTCATGCCGACTGAAAAAGTGCGCAATCGATAGTTGGGATCTCGTTCTCGCATTATTTTTGTTGCAACCGATGCAATTAGACTTGAGTCAACTCCACCCGAAAGAAGCGCTCCAAAAGGAACATCACACTGTAAATGTGAACGGACTGCCGATTCGAAGCGTTCTTGTAATATATTAACATTTGCTGGCTCAAAAGGTATTTCTTGTTGCCATGTACGGTTATGAAATCGGTGTGGACTTAAAAATCCTCCCAAATGGCCCATTACATAGTGTCCTGGTGGAAAGTTGTCGATTTTTGGACAGAACTCTACCATACATTTCATTTCTGATGAAATCCACATGTTTCCTTCCGCATCCTCTCCAATATACAACGGCATGATGCCATATGGATCACGAGCAATAAGTACAGTTTTGGTACTTTTGTCATACAGAACAAACGCGAACATGCCAGTAATGAACTCAAACAGTCCCTCCCCAAAGTTCTCGTATAGTTCAACAATTACATTACAATCACTTTTTGGGCGATAGCTAGGACGTTTCCTTGCAATAGACGCCGCCAATTCTAAATAATTATAAATTTCAGCATTGGCGATCAAAGTAACGTTTCCATCCTCGGAGATCAATGGCTGACGACCCGTCCTTACACCAATAACAGCAAGACGCTCATGTACAAGGGCCACTCCATGTTCTGGAATTACCGACACACCTGTTTCATCAGGACCACGATGGCGTTGTTTTCCACTTTGCCGATAAGAAAACTCACGAAGTGTATACATACACCCACGGCACATTTTTGGTAATATTGGTTGTCCCTTCTTCGAGAGTATTGCAAATATTCCACACATTTTATATATGTATATCGTTCTAATATTTTTTCTTATTTATTTTTAAATCACTTTCTTATCTTCAAGAGCTGGATATTAACTGTGCTTTTGCTTTTTTGTTTCTCCCTTATATATATGAGATGAACTAGATTTGTTGTTTCTTTGATAATTAATTCATTATTATTATTTTTTGTTATTTTGGCTAACTTGATTTGGTGCTGTTATTATTATTGCTTTTAATGCTCACGTTTTAGCAAATTTGATTTATTTTTGTTCATTAATTTATTTACGTATTATTATTTTTTTCAGTTAACCTGAGATGGGGCATTCACAATGTTCTATTATTTTGGAAATTAGCGAGTTAAACTTAGTGCAAAAAAGGTACTTAATTATAATATTTTTATTAAATTACACTGCTCAACACGGAAAAATTACGGGGTTCTGACAGTTAATTCCAGTAGAGACTAAAAATATACTTGTGTCGGCGTTTGGAAAGATCACATCGGAATGTTATTTTAAAGGAGAGGGGTGGTAAATTCAGTATATGAAACTAACTATAAACTATTAATCTACTGCATTTAACTACAATCATTAATCATGTATTCACAAATGAAAAATATACAGATGTTATATACACTGACTTCAGTAAGGCTTTATATACCTATGTAGCGTTCATCATTGCCTCTTATTGAAGAAATTGTATTTAATGGGGTGATCCAACAGAACTTTGAATTGGATAAAATCGTATCTGGAAGGCCATCATCAACGCGTTCGCTTCATTAATGTTCTCTCTAGAAAATGTTATACTAAATCTGATGTTATGCAGGGCATTCATCTTGGACCTATTATTTTCTTACTTTATATCAACGATTTACAATCCTCAGTGCAATTTGTTGATATATGTATCTATACCGATGACGTCAAGATATTTTTGAATTCGGATAATCAACATATAGTACGTTTATACAAACGACTTATGTACAGTAATTTTGACTTAGCTGCACAATCAAATTTTCACGATTATTAGTGCAGATAAGTCAAAAATGCTGCTAGTAGTTACTTGCATTAATGTGCACTTAAACACAATTATTTAGTATGTGCAGTTAACTTTTATTTTCTATATGAAAATAATTTAAAACTCCAAAAAATATGTTAAATGAGCCGGTATACAAAGTGCACTTAAAGAAGTATTTTGAAGAATAATCGCAGAAAAAAAATATTTTCTGCACTTAAGTCAAAATGCAGCTAAGATTGATTTTTTGTATGAAAATAATTTTGAAATGACAAAAATTTAAAGCACTTATCTTAAAAGTGCAGGTATAAAAAGGGCACTTAAAAAATTTATTTGCATGGGATTTTAAAGAATAGTGACACAAATTTATAATTTTGTGAAGTTAAGTCAAAAGTGCGCTTAAGCAAAATGCAGTCAAATCAAAACTACTGTATTTGCAAATAAAATTACAAATTGCTGTCGTATAATTATTTTATAGCGACTTACTAACTCACGAAAACTATTAAAGATAACGCATTATTTGCAAATAATATGTTTGAGGTAGCTACGCTTACAAATGTTTATTAATAAAAAACAATAAAGACCTAAATATTGCGCAAAAACATTGATAAAAGAAAATTTAGACAATTAAAACAAACAATTATTTGTTATTTTATCCACTATTCTTTATCAACTATTCTTTTTGTAAAAATACAGAAGCTTTTTAGAAGTGCAACCAAGTTTTTGTATTTTTGATATGCCTATGCCTAGTATGCAGTTCTGCCTGAATTTCAGGTTCGAAATTTTGCATTTATTTCTACACGGAAAAATAGTTGAGTAGAGAAATTTGTTTTCATTCACTCGAATTCATTTAAATTTATTAATTTTAACTTGCAAAACATAAAAAATTATTAACAACACCACACAAAAACAAAATGTCTAAAATTCCGTAATTAAACAATATTCTGAATATTAATTTTTGTTTCAGTTGACGGAAAAAAATCTCAACTAATTGATATCACATGCCTGTAATAGACAAAATTTGTGTTTATTTTTCTTTTCAGCTGCATACTACCCAACGGAAAGTTGCCTGAAAATTTTTAGAACCTGAAACAAACATTTAATCATATCCTTCGATTAAAACTAAAAACATTTAATCATATCCTTTGATTAAAAGAAAAAATTTTTTTCATATCCTTTGATTAAATCAAATTAAAATATAATAAAAAATATATGTAATCCTGGTGACATAAAGTTTGGAGAAAAAATAAAAATGTTGAACTCTAGTACAAAATAGACATAAAAACAAAATAAAGAATAAGTAATTAAAAAAATTAATAAATAAAAGAAACTGTGAATAAAACATAGTTTCCTACTTATATAAAGAAGAAATAAAAGTTTTTAACCATAGAATAAATTACATACAGAAATAAAATAAACTATCAGTGAGTAATAAAAACTGAAAATTTACGAACAATTTCTATAACATCCTTTACAAAAGAAAAAGAATTGTAAAACAGTTAAAAGAAAAAAACAAACAACGAGATCAAGTAAAAATTTAATAACTTTTTAACAAAAAGAACGAGAAAACAGCCAAATCGCAACACCATAAAGAATATAGCCAAAATAAGGAGGCTAGTAGACCGAGAAGGACGATCAACTAAAGAACTCATTACAGTAAGCATTAGTATAAGATCTTTAGTATTATTGTCTATGACAGCATTGTTCAAGCCCTATGCTCTCAGCACTAACAATACGAAATACACAAACAACTTTGTCTTATTATTTTTTTTTGTCGTTCTTCACTGTATACACGCAAGTGCAATGCAACAAAAAATAAATACATATATGAAATATTTCTTTTTTATTTGTACGTATTGGTTTTTACAACAAAAAATATTGAATAAAAATTAGTTTTTCTTTAAATGTATTGGTGTTTGCTCTTCCATAAGCAACTTTTGGGCACCCCTGGTCTATAAAATTACTTGTACATACATATTCATGTAATACAACTCTGAGCGTGCAAACAATTTTTCATTAGTAACAGTTTACGTTTTCGTGTTTGCTATTGAAGGAAAGGAATTATTAGAGTTTTTCTTTCCCATAAATTACTTCTTTTCCTTTCTCTAAAAAATAATAATTGCATAAGGAAAAATGGAAAGTGCTCCACGATTACAACTGGACCCTATTAAGTACCTTAACAGTCTGCCAATATTTGACGGAAGCATTAACGACCTGATTACATTTACTAGATTGGTGGACAGGGTACATCCTATGCTTGCCACCTACGATGAATTATCTAAGTTGTTGTTCTCCGATATAATTAAAAGCAGAATAGTCGGAAGAGCCAAAGAAGTAATAGAAATAAATACTCAAGCTCGATCGTGGGCAGAGATAAAAATATTTTAAATAATAATTTTGGTGAAAGAAAGAGCAGCGACCAATTATACGATGATTTGCGAGCTGTTACATTTCAGACCAATGTTGTTGATTTCTTCAACGATATGAAACATATCCTAGATGGTTGAATAATAAAACGACGACTACATTGGGGGAAGGCGAAGCAGGAAATCAAGTTTCCCTAAACAACCAGAGGACAGCTTTTCACATTTTCAGGAATAAAATGCTGGAACCTATGAAGACTATCCTGACATGCCGGAATCCGACATCTTTGGAAAACGCAATGGATATATTATACGAGAATGCATACGATAGAATGGATAAAAATGGTCATTTCCATCCAGGACTTGCAAAATATAACCTAAACTCTATCGAAAATAAAAAGTACACACAGCAAGGTTTCTCAAGGAATAAGAAAAGAAACTTTCGACAACCACAACAAAATTTTAATATCACACGGGAGAATAGACGACTGAACAACCAACACTATCAACAAGCACAACATCAGTCCTATTATAGAAATAACTCACAGGAACCAAGGTGGCAGAGTGGCCAGGAAACAAGGTATTATCAACCACAACCACAAAGGCTTTATAACAACAATAGACAAGAACAAAGATGGCGTAGCAATAATAATGGCCAAAACAACCAACAACAACCAGAACCAATGGAAATAAATACAATAGAAAATTTTCTACAAGTAGCCTCCACGGAGAACTACCATATATAACAGTAAAAACAAAATTAAGTTTCCTTAATTTTATTGTAGGCACCGGAGCAACACGTTCCATAATAAATCCCGGAATATGTCACCCAAAATGGAAAATAAACTGCCAACCTATCAATTTCAAAACACTCCAAAATGTAATAACTATAATAGAAATGGTATCTATCCCTCTTTTCGAAGGATTGGGCGATATCGAAGATAAAATAGACTTTTTAGTCTTTAAGTTTCACGCAAAGTATGACGGTCTAATTGGAAATAATATTTTGAAGAAACTGAAAGCGATAATTAATTTTGGAGATGACTTACTAGAAATCTGAAATAAAAATATACCAATAAAATATACCCTTAGAGATTTAGAATATATATTTCAAGCAGATGTTATGTATGTACAAGCTAGAACTGAACATCGATCAAAAATACGGATTGGTCTATGCACCTGGAAAATTATTATATAATCAGAATGTTGAAAAAGGAATATATGAAGCCGAAAACTTCAAAATTAATGCCTCTATAAAAATATGTTGAAAACCCCCAGCAAAGGCAGAATTCGACGTTGAAGAAACCGTATAGGTAACCGATGAAGACTTTTGTATTTATAACATTCAAGACGATTCTCCTGAAATTCCTATCTTGGAACAAATAAGGACGGATGATCTTAATAGTGATGAAAAAGTGAAACTTCTACAACTTATAAATAGATTAAAGAACATTTTTATGTAGAGAATAGCTATCTTACATTCACAAACGCTATAAAACATGAAATTAGAACAGAAAACAATATTCCAATTCCTACAGATATCCTATGACCTATGTATCTAAAAAAAGGATAAACAAATGAACATAAATGACGAAGAATATAGAGAAAGTTTTGTCACACTGAAAACACTATTGACCAACCCCCAGTTTTAGCATACCCAGATTTTAATAAAACATTTGCTTTGCAAACAGATGCAAGCAACTTTGCAATTGGAGCAGTACTATCGCAGGAAGGACATCTAATATTCTATGCCAGCAGAACGTTCAGCGACCATGAACAGAACTACAGTACCATCGAAAAAGAATTATTTGCAATAGTTTGGGCTACACATCAATTAAGACCCTATTTGTTTGGACGACGATTTCTAATAGAAACAGATCATATACCAGTTACATGGTTGTTTTCTATAAAGGAGCAAAATTCTAAACTGATTAGGTGGAGATTACATATGCAAGAATATAACTATGTAATAAAATATAAAAAAGGCATTTTGAATCGTAACGCAGATGCTCTATCGAGAAACGAAATAAATACAATCACTTCAACAATTTTGGAAACAAATAACTCTTTAAATTGTTACCGACGACAGATAGTTTTTATAAAAACCACATTGGGATCATTAAAAATAAAGAACGATAACATTTTTAAATACAAAAGGAAAACCATAACAGCTAAAACATTTGACGAACAAATCATAATCAAAAATCATTTGGAATAAACAAAAACTAATGCCGTGTTGTTTAGGGACTAGTCAGTATATGATAACTTCAAAGAAATAATTAACAAGTATTTGAATGAAAACAGGAAATTCAAATTAGTAAGATGCAATAAAATGCTTGAGGACGTTACAGAGGAAAATATACTATCGGAAAAAATTGACAAAGAACACAAAAGAAATAATCACAGAGGAGTAGGTAAAAATTTCGCCGAATTAAAAACACAAATTTATCATCCCAAATTGAAAACTCGAATAACTCAATTTATTAATAACTGCGATATCTGCAACAAAGAAAAATATGACAGACATCCAGTCAAACAGGAATATAAAATCACTGAAAGTCTTGAGAAACCCGGAGAAATAATTCACGTGGAAGTTTTTTATAGTCTGGAAAAAACTATTTCTGACATTTATTTTCCAAATATGCCCAAAATAAGAAACAGATCTTGGACAGAATTTAAACGAGCTTTGACACAATACTTCTCCACAGTAGGAAGTATAAAGAAACTAGTTGTAGGTAATGAACTAGGATTTAAAGCCTTACCTCTCCTAGAATTTCTTAGATAACAAGAAATTGAACTACATTATACGTCATATTACAACCATACATCAAATTCAGATGTAGAAAAATTACATAATACAATTAATGAGCACATTCGGATATTAAAACATGACTAATAGAGATACAGAAACTACTGGAGATAAAATCTATAAAATTATAATGTTTTATAATAATACAAGTCATTCCTAAACACAAAATAAACTTATTGATTTTAGAAACGGAATAATAAATAATAACGAATATCCATTAATCAGAGAATTCATTATAAAAAATAAACAGAATACCATTGATAAACTTAACAAAACATGTGAGAATCTGGTCATACAGATTGCTGCTATTTATTTGAAGGATGAACGCGGGGGAAATAACCATTCGAAGTTTCGAAAAATAAATGTCACTCAGTGTTCGAAAATAAACCGAACGTTGTTTTGTGTACTGTATATACAAGCAGAAACGATATGTATTTTTTAGTGTTTGTGTATATTTACACAACCTGAACACAACACATGACGATTTTTTAATGCAAGTAACAATTGTAGTGGTTGCGTACTACATACATTATATTTTAGCGTTTTGTAGTGTTTTTTGTTATCATATACAACTACGCACTCAAGTATACATGCACGAGAGCCAAACGAATACTAATGCTAAATACACAAAATATACATTAAGAATAATGTGCTGTGCCGAACACAACGAAGTGTACTGTTTTTCAACGGAAAACAGAACACTATTAAATGTTCTTATCTTTATATTGAGTTTGTTAAAAACAGTATTTTCGTTGGGTACAAAATCACTAACAGAAATGCCGTTCTTCTTTTTTATGTATTTCCTACACAACCACTATTTGTGTTTGTGTATTAAAATATTCTACCGTACAGAACATTAAAGTACATTATATAAGGTAAATTTTCGAACAGTGATGTCAGTGCACTAGATAACGATCACTTTATAACGGATCGAGGACACAAAAACTACAAGACACATATTAAAAGAAGGAAAAAATTCCAAAATTAAATATTTTAATACTTTTTTTCAGATGACCCCAATTCATATTACTAATAACCATGATAACGGAAATATCAATACTGCAAAAACTTTACATCCAAAAATTAACAGATAATAAAGGATACGTCCCAATAAAAGAGAACGATTTAAAACTCGTTGATCATTATAATATAATCATTGAAATTATCAATTTTACGAACTATCACCATTCTGTTGAATTAATAAAAATAAAATAAAGTTGCTGAATGGAACTACATCAGACTTGAAGCCAATGCTGAATACTACAAAACACAACTTCATCCTACGCAAAGCAAAAATGAACAAATTCACATCACTTCAGGAATAAACGAGGACGTATTAATGTACTTGGAAAAGGAATCAAATGCATAACCGGAAATATGGTTAGCGACGACGAAAAAGAAATTAAAAACGCGCTTCATATTCTAGCAACAAATCAAATAAAGGAATCATCGAAATTGGATTCATCCATTCAAATAAGTGAAACACTTTCATCTCAAATTGAAAATATTGCAACACACATTAACATACAACAAACTTCGATTACAGCATACATAAAAAGATTCCGAAATGATATCCAGAACAAAATTCAAAATTTGGAAGACGAAATGCTATTCCTAGGACATATGTATCACTAAAACATATGTAACACTTCTAAGAAATCATGTAAACGATGTTGGCCAGGTTATATTTACAGGTAAATTAGGTATCATCCCTACAGGTATACTGGATGAAAATGAACTTCAACTAACAGATGATTTCGAAACATACACTAATATCATGATTGGAACGACATATTTCCAAAAAAATATTTTTTTAATACTATCTATCCCAAAATATTCTCCTAAACTATTTTCCCAAATCCTATTTGAGCCAATTCTAAACAAAGAGAACAAATCCTTATATTTAACAGAAACTCTAATTCTAATTGACGAACAGAATAATTTATTCCATGCTAATCTAACTTCCAAATCTATTAAAAATCTTGAAGCATTTAACAATCAATGCATCAAAAATATTATAAGAAACAAAAATCCTGAATGCGAATTTAATAAATTTGAATTTCATGAAGTAAAAGAAGTAAAGCAAGGTATTCTATTGTTCAAAAACTGTTATGGAAATTTGTCACACGATTGCATGCGCGAGAATAATGAAGAATTGTTGGGCATCTTTTTGTTAAAATTTCAAAACTATAAAGTATCTGTAGAAAATAAAATCTATTATAATAATGAAATCAACTTTAAAGAAAATATTATTCTGTCTCATTTAATAACAGAAATAAATGAAAACAAGACTTATCTTGATGTAAAACTTGAAGATATTTAAAACAACTAAACAATGAAAAAAATTTAAGAAAATGAATTTCGATAATAAAAGAAATAAAATTGTCAATATTACTAGCAATGGCTTAAATATCAGTATATTCATAATTATTATTATTGTAATATTAGTACATAAAAAGAAAACTAAAGCTTATCATATTTCGTCGGAGCCACAATCTAACGGAGGGGGAGTTGCGATATCCCTTCACAAAATATAAATATTTCTATTCATTGCATTAGCACCCTAAATCTTAAGTATTCTGCATATTAAAAAAAATGTACTTATGTGAACTCTAATTCTTCCATACATACTTACATACCAGTGAGCTGCAACAAGTGTGATCAAGCCGTCTTATTCACTAACGCTAAATAACAAGTACAAGCCAATCAAGTCTTTGGCAGTTTTGTTCACATTCAAGTATAATATACGAACCAAAAAAATCAGCAACAAGTATGTCTTATTCGCAACATTGTACTTCCATTGATTAGTTTACAAATTATGCGACTTGCTTACGAACAATCGCTTACTTGTAGCTCTGCTGTTTATGTGCATGATTTGATGGTGATCGAAACAAAAACACTCAAGTTACTCTACAAGTATATTTTTGTGTTTGGCAAAGTACTTGCAAATATACATAGATATGTGTGTATGTATGTAGGTCTTGTTATGCCACTTTTTAAAGAAGAAACAACACGAATGAGGATTGTACGCAACAAGTACAATAGCACGAACATTTTATAGCATATGTATGTATTGTGTGTGTATTAAAACAAGTGGCTCGAGCCGGCCACAAAGAGTTTCACAAGAATGATGCGAACAGCATGTTTGTTTGGATACGGGCGGTTACAATCATACGAAAGAAAGCAATCACAAATATTCACGACCATTGCAAACACAAGTAAAATTGACTGTTTGAAATGAGCTATTGAGTTAGCAATCATTAAGGCTGATTTAGCCGAGCGTAAATGTGGAAAACGTTGATGTAGTTGCATGTGCTGATCGTTTCTGTCTCATAGCTTTTCAATGTGACAAAAACGATCAGCACATGCAACTACATCAACGTTTTCTACATTTACGCTCGGCTAAATCAGTCTTTACTTGTTGTTGAACAAAAACGGTTGCATCGCAAAAAATCAGAGTACACTTGAAAGTTTACCACTTGTTGCAGCTCACTGATACATACATACTTAAATTTAAACCTCTTTGATTTTTTCTTTACAATACAAAATAAATAAAACTAAACGTTTTTCCATAAAATGCAAACGCATACATTTGCGTCTATAAAAATGCATAAGTGCTAATATGTACATATTTTCGTCCACAACATTGTGCACAAACATACATATATACATTTTAATTCTCTTTTTATTGACCTATAAAACTATAGAATTGTAAAGAATGCTTGGCTTTCCATAATATTGTATTTGGTGGGTGGCCAAGCATACATATACAACTAATTAGATCGATGAACTATTGAAGCCAGGTTTATAGAGTAAAATATAATTTAAAAATTGTTACTGAGAATTCATAAATAGAACATAGAAATAAGCATTTTTTGTAAACATTACCGTATTTAATATTAAGAAATTTGTAAAATAAAGTTAGTCGTATTCTTCAATTCAACAAAACACTTACTAAAAAAAGAATAGTTTTTTTAGTTTAAGTTAAAACTGAAAATTATAACTATTATAATTTAAAACTTATTTGTTTGCTTATGTTGATAAAAAATATGTTTTCATTACTTGAACACAACGCGTTTTGCGTTTTTCAAACCGTAAGCGATTTCAAAACGCGGCGTTTTCCAGAACAAGTGCGTTAGCCAATTTGATTTTAATGATTTTTCTTGTACTAATTATAGTCATTAATGCGTTTTTAATTTGGATGAGAACAATTTACAAGAAATAATTTTTGACGATTTTATTTCTACTTTTGGCGATGTCCTGCTAAATTGTTATACGATTAATTTATAAAAATTTATATTAAAAAAAGTGCTATATAAAAACAAATTTATTATCAAATATATATTAAGAAAAAGTATATAAAATTGATTTTGGCGACTTTTGGCGATTTTTAAAATCAATTTGGCGAAATAGGTCGGAAAAAATCTGGCAGCCCTGTCTTACATTTCTGTTGATCGAAAGCCTCTGTTCATTAATCACATATACTATGTTTATACGCAGTGCTTATTTGCAAATAAGAACGTAAAATGCTGCCAAATACTATTTTATTGTCATTTATTAAATCACTGATTACACCGCGTGACAGCATTTTTTGGCAGAAACGCCACTATATACATATTCATTAATATAGAGATAAAACATAGTCAAACAGCGTCTTGGTTTTTTATTTTCTCAAGAATGCTTTTCATTTTCAAGAATGCTTATTTTAAATAATTTTTTTTAATATTAGTATCTAATATTTTTTCACAAACTTGGTACCAAATAAAAGGGAAGACTCTGTAGAATTTTATAAAATAAATTTTATTTCAGTTCCCCAGAACAAATTTATAAAAAAATTTCCTTATTATTTGGAGTGAGGTCTTAAGTAATAAAACTCAAAAAGAATTTTTGGTTTTTTATGGATTATTTACTTCTTAACCGACTTCAAAAGAAGAAGGCTATCAATTCATGTTGAGGGTGCTCTTGGCTGAGTAGTTAGCGTGTTTGACTACAAACCCTGAGGTCTTGAGTTCAAGACTTCTTTCAGGCAAGCCAGCAACACCATGCATTTTTCTCATGTGCATTGGTGTGTTATTGTGTTGGTTGTTGTTGGACTGTTAAAGTGATGAAGGCATAGCACTGATCACTTTGGCAGTACCGGCAGCGATTAATACTAGCATATCCTAATAAATTTCACAGCACCCTCCTTCGTCGGTATTGTAGCAGAACCGTAGGTGAAGTAAAAAGAACTAATAAAATGACTATACAGATTAAAAACATCGCGATGCCTCTACTTGACACCAGAGAGGCTTGCAACACTGCTCTACAAAAACGAGCACTATCAGGGTTGTAAATGAATTAAGCTTTCTATCTTTCTCCCACTTCACCACCTGTTCTCTCTACTCTATCCCTTCCCAAAGAAGGTAACACATTAATTAATTAGCTGGTAGGCATTAATTGCCTGATCGTGTTACTTCTCTTTAAAAAAATTCGTGTGTATGTTTTTTTTTACTTTTTTATGCTCGTACACGCATAACTCTGTAATTTTTAAAACTATTTTGAAAATTATTTTTTTGTTTGAAAGGGCTGCCAGCAGATTGATTGCCCAACATATTAACTATCACATCGATTTTCAGAATTCTTTTATTGTTTGAAAGGCCTTGCTTGCTAGTTGGTCCCACAAATTTTGATCTAAAATCGCGGGGGGTGGAATTAACCCCCCCCCCTCCCCACCAATTTTCATTATCGCATAACTCCGCCATTTAAGACCCATTTAAAATTTTTTTTAATTCGGTCCATTGAAAATCGGTGAGGCGATTTGCCCCCCGCCACCCCTCCACCAAAGATTATTAGCGCATAACTATGCCTTTTATGAACCAAATTTGAAAATTTTTGGAACGTAGGTTCCTTATGGCGCGCCATGCACATCAATGCTTTGAATAACAAAAATCAATGCTTGGGGGTAAAACAAAAATTTTTTGAAAATGAAAATACTGGCGAATACTGGTTGGAAAAATACTGGGTGTGTTTTGGATAAGTGGTTCGTGTCAGTCATGAAGCTGTTTCTGCTAACTAATATTTATCTATATATATATATATATATATATATATATATAGATAAAACTGAATATCTATTTGTTTCTTTGTTTGTATGTATGTATGAATTTATGTATGTATGGATGTATGTATGTATGTATGTATGTATGTATGTATGTATGTATGTATGTATGTATGTATGTATGTATGTATGTATGTATGTATGTATGTATGTATGTATGTATGTATGTATGTATGTATGTATGTATGTATGTATGTATGTATGTATGTATGTATGAATGTATGTATGTTTCTTAGTTTTAAAGCTATGAACTCCTAAGACCAGTGAACCGATCGTGCTGAAATTTTCGCAGTATATTACTGATGATCTGGAAGGAACACTAGTCTATATAAGTTTGAAATGCTGTAATTGGGCGTGGCACTACCATATAGAAGAAATTTTTATTTTAGGATATTTATGGCACTAATGCAGCTGAAGACTTAAAAATTTGTGTGAGTAACTCTTTTTATTATGTGTTTAAAGAGATATTATTCAGGACTGGACAAGTGGGCGTGCACCTCTCATATATGTATGGCAAATATATACTTTGACATATCATGGGAACTAATGCTGTAAAATACCTAAAATTTTGTAGGAGTTCCTACATTGATTTTATGCATTTTTCTAGAGAAAATAGTCAGACAAAAATTAGTGAGCGTGGCCGCTCCCACATTTCTGCCTCAGAAACTATCCAAACGATTATGATGAAATTCAAAACATAGATAGATTTGAGTCTAAAAGAAGACATAGGCTATACATTTTCTAAAAAATAGGACCTCGAGAGGTGGAAGGGGGAAATTCCGTCCTCTTTGAAACTATCTATCCGATTTTGATGAAATTCAAAAAATAGATAGATCTGAGCCAGAATATAGATCTGAGACGGAATATAGATCTGCGACAGAGAATAGATAGAAGACATAGGCTATACATTTAAAAAAAATTAGACCACGAGGCGAGGTAGAGGGAAATTTCGTCCTCTTTGAAACTATCTATACGATTTAGATGGAACTAAAAACGTAGATACATCCGAACCTAAAAGAAGACTTAGGCTATACATTTTTTTTAAATAGGACCACGAGGGGAGGTAGGGGATATTTCGTCCTATTGGAAACTATATATCCGATTTTGATGAAATTCAAAACATAGATAGATCTGAGTCTAAAAGAATGCATATCTATACATTTTATAAAAAAAACTACGAGGGGAGGTGGGAGAAAATTTCGTTCTCTTTAAAACTATCTATCCGTTTTTGATGAAATTCAAAATATAGATAGATCTGAGTCTTACATAAGACATAGGCTATAAACTTTTTTCAAACATAGGACCACGAGGGGAGGTACAGCAAATTTCTTTCTTTTTGGAACTATCTATCCGATTTTGATAATATTCAAAACATAGATAGATCTGAGTCTAGAAAAGCACATAGGCTATATCTGTTTTAAAAAATATGAGCAAGAGGAGGGGTAGGGGCAATTTCTGCCTCTCCAAAACAATCTAGCCGATTTTGATGAAATTCTAAACATAGATAGATCTGACTTTAAAAAAAGCATATACTATACTGTTTTTTTTTCAAAAATACGACCACTAGGGGAGGTAGCAGGATATCGTCCTCTTTGAAACTATGTATCCGATTTTGATGAAATTCAAAACATAGATAGATCCGAGTCTAAAAGAAGATGTAGACTATAATTTTTTTTCAAAAATAGGACAACCAGAGAAGGTAGGGGAAATTTCTTTCTCTTTGAAACTATGTATCTATCCGATTTTGATGACATTTAAAACATAGATAGATCTGAATCTTAAAGAAGACATAGGCTATACATTATCCGATTTTGATGAAATTCAAAACATAGGTAGATTTGAATGTAGAAAATCACATAGGCTATACATGTTTTTATAAATAAGAGCATGAGGAGTGGTAGGGGGCAATTTCTGCACCTTCGAAACTATCAAAATGATTTTGATGAAATTCAAAAATAGATAGATCGGAGTCTAAAAGAAGAAATAGGCTATAATTGTTTTAAATAGGACCACGAGGGTAGGTAGGAGGAAATTTCATACTCTTTAACATTAAAATTATTGAACCTACCACGCTCCCTCTTTTTTACAACAGACATACATACCTACCTGAATTATACAAATAAAATTATATTTTTCTGAAAAGAAAGAAACTTTTTTACTTGCCACGTTTGAAAGAGAATTTGCCATCTCGACATAAATAGTTCCCACCGTTCAGAGATAGTGAAAATACAATTTCTAAAGTATGTGAAACGTAAGGAATTACGTTCCGGTGTCCCATGACACCGTGCGTTCTTTTTTATATTAAATGGCGGACAAGATTTGGCTCTTTGCATTGAAGTCGGTTTTTTTGCCAGAATTATTTATTTATTTAAATACCGATAATTAATTGTCAGCTAGCGTTTAAAACCAGCAACACGTTGAATAATTTATTTAGTAAAACAAAATTGGATAAGGAAGAAATGTCCAATGTAATCTACGAGATTCTATGCAATGGAGACGGAACCAATATATGCAATAAGTTAATGTTGGCACGACAAAAAATAAACTTAAGACAAGGATCAAACAAATCAGATTTAAGAATACATCACAAGCCGATAGAACAAAAAACGGCACTTGCAGCCCACTTTATTACAACAAAACATGAACTGAACTTTAATGATGTGAGAATACTACAAGAAGAGAACAATTACATGGAGAGATTTACCTTAAGGTTGCCTACACACGAGAGATTTGTGCGTGTGATGCATTAAACACATTCGCCACAGCAGGCTACCGACTACAACCTGTCAAAAATAGAATACATGTGTGTATATGAAAATGATTATTTTGACGACTGCACGGCTACACGACTGCAGGTTGTTGTCCATGCTACTTCTGTTATGTAGTCAAATTAAACTAATTTCTATTGTTGTCGGCTACAAAACAAAAACAGTATTGACAATATAACAAAATATGTAAAGCAAATTAGTGATTATAAATATTTTTTATTGTAAAATAAAATGGAAGATTACAAAATTTAAATGTATACAATATATATGCATCAAGAATTTTTAAATAAATAAATTTATTTGTTTTATTGTTATATAGAATATTGACTTAAGTCAAAAATACCTACATTATTGAAAATTAAAAAGAGTCACAGGTTAATAGCCCTTTTTAACCTAAAAATTTTAGTGTAATATTTTTCGGCGCTCTCTCGTGATTCTGGAGTTATGGTGCTCAAAACTTTAATATGTTATTGATCATAAGTCCTACAATATAGAACGGATATAAACGATATATGTATACTACATGTATACGCACGGATATATTGCGAATTATTAACTTATGAACACTATTCACGATTAACGCAATATTTGCAAATATAATGGGTAGTATGAATAAAAAAGTATTTGCTTTTTACATAAAAATTTGCATTAAAACAAAAAAAAATCTTAATTTTATATTGAATAATATCCGGAATTTTATGTTTTAAACAAATTTTTAAGTAAAAAGCAAATACTTTTTTTTATTCATACTACCCAATGTTTGGTGCTGCCACGCTTTGTTAATAAAAAACAATAAATATAAAAATATTTCGCGAAAAGTATTGATAGAAGAAAATAATGACAATTAAAACAAATAATTATCTGTTCTTTTATACATTTCAACTATTTCTTTTTTGTAAAAACACAAAAGTCATCTATAGGAGTGCTACCAAGTTTTTGTATTTTGCTAAGCCATATAAACAGTGAATTAACTTATTTGCAATTATTTTTATTTGCGAATAGTCCGCGTATAAACGTAGTAATAGTTATCATTTCAAAATGCTCTAAAATACCTTTGTACTGGTATATAAAAATTTTAAATCCATTAACCCATTGCGATCAAAATGAAATTTAAAATATTTTTTATGTGACTTTTCACGTAAAAGCACCGTTATCTTAAAAACTAGACGATACTTAAACATGTATTTAGTTTAATAGAGAAGGTTACAAGCTTTCATTTGATGTATACTTGAAAGCTATCATCGATGAAATTCGTAAGTTATGGCACTTTGAAAATGAGATATCATAAATAAATTAACTCATGTAAGTCTTAAACTCATCTTTAAAGTACCATAACTTACGTATTTCATAGGTGACAGCTTTTAAGTATACACCAAATAAAAGCACGGAAAGTTCTCTATAAAACTATACACATGGATACCGTTGTATCGACCAGTTTTTAAGATAACGGAGGTTTTGCGTTTCACTCGGAATGGGTTAATTGTTTTAAAAAAATTTTATACCAGTAGAAAGGTATTTTAGAGATGTTTAAAGTGATATCTATATCGCTTATATCCGTTCTATGTTCTATATACAATTACACTAAAATTATAAGGTTAAAAAAAGTTACTGCCTCATGAGTTTTTTTTTAATTTTTAACGATGCTGGTATTATTGGCTTAAGTCAATATTCTATTTTATTAAACAGAAAAAAAATTTAAGTATTAAAAGTGCCATAAAAGTCAATAAGTTTTAAAGAAATAAATTGATTTGTTTTTATATTTTGCGAGATGTAAGAAAATTTTGAATAAGTGATTTTTTTTATACAAGTAAAACTTTTGAAAGTGGCACCACTGAAATATGTACTGAACAACAAAATGTCAGCTGGTTACGATGTAGCTGCCGTGCTCAAAATAATTAAGTAGCTGACTACACGACGACGATTGCTGCCAACAGCATTTGTAGTCGTGTAGCCGTGTAGCCTGCTGTGGCGAATGTGTTTATAGCATGATTTGTTCGTGTTCGACATCTTGTTACTCGTTAATGGGGCTGTGCGCGCACAAAGCACAAGTAATTGAAAATTTTCAATTTCTTGTGATTTGTGCGATGTGTTAGCGGGAACATTTGTATGTTTTTTATTTTTGTATACAACAAAAGCAATTTTTCATAGAATTTAGAAAAGAAAATGTAATTTCGCAAAGTAAAAGCGATAAATATAAAGCTAAAAACATAAATAAAGAGTAATGATATACAAAAATAAATAAATAACCAAAAGAACAATTGCAACACCTGCTTCGTAATTCATCTGTACTTGTTGAAGTTTAAGTTTATTGTGATTTGTTCGTCGTTAGTGAAGATTTGGTACGCGAGCAAATCACACGCACCAATCACTCGTGTGTGGGCTGCTGTAGAAATTCTGCATATAATCAACGTTAAACTAAAAACAAGATACGGAAAAATGCGCATATATTTATAGACAAATGATAAATAAATGCAAGAAATTTTGAAGATAGCTATCAGTAGTAGAAAGTGTTTTGTAGATAATATACATAAAAGTACAAATGTTAGTGTAATAATTTGTATTAATTTTTCAAGTAATTATATTTACTGTTTTTGCTTAATTCGCTAAGTTAATTGTGATATTTCTTTATACCTAATAGATCCCTTATGATGACTAATGACGTTAGTCGAAATATCGGTATTTAAATAAATAAAAAAGTAAATAATCACAAAAAAAACATTATTTTTGAGTTTTATTACTTTACCCAACAAGCCAAATAATAATGAAATATATAAAACTAAAACAAAATAGGTCAACAATATCAATTATACATTTGTAACACACGGAAGGCACACCGCACACTCATCATGACAGTTTATTGCAACATTAAAAAGAAATACAACAACACAATCAACGTTATGAATAATTATTCAAAAACTAACAATCATCATTAACATTTTTAATAAAATGCAAGCACGCAGGTATTATACCATGATAAAATAATAAAGGTACCACCACGACGACAACAAATACATACCAGAAATATGTCAAATCTATTGTCTGTGTGTCGCACACATTTATAAGCTCCCTCAAAGCTACTAACACATACCCGTTGCTGATAGAAAAATACCAGAAATGTGTCAAAATATATTGTCTGTGTGATGCACACATTCTGAAATTTACTAGAACACCTGATCTTGTAGTAATACCTGTTTAATTTACCTTGGTATTACACCAAATTTTTTTTAACAAATGCAACAAAAAACAGTGAAAATGTATTTGACAATAAAGACTTGGAAATACCAAACAAATTAAAAAAGACAATTTCCATATAAAAATCCTTAAATTATTATTGGATCAAAAACATGAAGAAATCAGCACGAAAAAGGAAACCTTATGAAGACAGAGAAAAATTAGGCGAATTGATGGATGAAGAAGATGACAATTTATATTTTATAAGCGAAGATTATTTATTTGGCAAGCTTACAAAAAAAAAACACAAAGTGAGACATATACAAAAACTACAATAAATTAAACAAAATATCAACAAAACAATGACTATAAAACACAAAGCAGAGTGGTTTGTAGATAAAACACAAAAATATTCCAACAAACATACAACCCAATTATAAATATTCGCAAGGAATTTGTCTCCCGGGGAAAAGTGTTTTCTCGAGAAAAAATTCCTCCAATTATAAATTCCGCGGGAATAAAAATACAATAATTGACAACGCTGATACCAGCTGTTTACATTTGATTTAATTTATTTTTGGTTGTGCAAGAAAATATTGGTGTTTTCGATAAAGATAAACAAACAAAAATTGTGGAAGAAAATGAATAGCATAGCTTTGCGAAATTTTGCTGAAGAAATTAATTATTTAAACTTTGGATGTATTATAGGTTCCAAAAATATTACAGAGTAAATAAACCAGCTTTCCGGTATTTGCTCGAAATTTTAACAACTCATTCACAGCCAACAAAAAAACAGTTTGGACTTCCGCCAATTGTCAAACTGAGTGCGAGCTTACGTTTTTTCGCTGAAGGTGGATATCAGACAGGGGTTGGCAAAGATTGCGACGTCTCATTAGCCCAACCCTCTTTCAGCAAAGTACTTACGGAGGTAGTACACATTTTTGAGACTCATCTCTGTCCAGTTTGGATTGAAGTACCAAAAACCAGAGAAGAAAGAAGAAAAATTGCGATTGATTTTTACACCTAGCACAACATCCCTGGCGTTGTAGGATGCATCGATGGAACGCACGTCCAAATAATTGCTCCTTCAGAAAACAAGCACACTTTCTATAACAGAAAAGGGAAATATAGCTTGAATGTTTTGCTGGTGAGTGTTCCAAAATAATATTTGTGTTCAATTGCAATTATACAATTTTTTTTAATGTTTAGCTTTGTGACCATCAACAAAGAGTTCGGTATGTGGACTCATCACATCCTGGTGCATGCCATGATTCCTTTATATGGAACACCAGTGAGCTTAGGACATATTTTGAACAGATTTATTTAAATGGTGAAACTAACTCTTGGCTGTTAGGTAAAAATTTTCGGTATACATATGTAATAATAATTAAACACTAATTGTTATTTTTTATTCCAAAAGGAGATGCCGGTTACCCATTGGAACCATGGCTATTAACACCGTACCGCATTCCTGAGGACGGTACACCAGAAATGCGTTTTAATGAGGTCCACGCAAAATGCCGCAATATCATAGAGCGTACTAATGGGGTTTTGAAGAACCGTTGGCCGCTGCCTTCTTGGCGCACGCGAATTGTACTACAGCCCAGCGAAAGCAGCAAAAATTGTAAACGTGTGCTGTGCTTTTCATAACGTATGCATTGGATATAATGTAGGAGACGAAACCAGGAATTTTATAGAGGTAAATTGTATGGAAGAGGACGCAACACCACTAACAACCGAGACCAATGGAAGAAATCTAGCTACCGCTCAAGCCATAAGGGCCAATATTGCAGAAAATCTGTTTTAGGGCTATTAAGTTTAAAATATAATTTATATGCGTATTAAATTCTCTTTATTACAACAACATTTAACATTTAACATTAAAAAAACAACCAATTCATAAAACTTAAAAAAAAAATAAAAATAGTTCATAAACAGAAATTACTTAAATTTTATTGAAGTCTTTCATACTCCTGCATTTGCAGTTGGGTTTTTTTCCAATTTGTAGTTAACTTCTCTCATCCTTAGTTTCTCCATATAGGCATTGTTCCGCTGCATTTCTTCTATTTCTTTTTTCTTCAGCCTTTCCATTTCTTTGAAATGTTTTTGCTGAACATCGGCTAATTTATCTATTGATCGATAAATTTTTTTTGTAGTTTGCTCTAAGTTTTCTTGCTTGGAAACTACCAATTTTATTGCTTCTAAGAGTTCTTTTTGGATTGCAAGTTCGGCCTCTAGGGCATCATAAGAACTTTTGAGCTAACTATGGGATTTCTTGAAATCTGAAGTTTTTTTGGAGTGTGCTGTAACTGGAATAGCTGGCGTTATGTTTTCTTTACTTATTTCCTCCTCAGCTTTATTATGCAATTCATCAATACTTATATCCATATATTGCGCTGTATCCGGTAGATCATGCTTGTTAGTTCCATCGGTTATACCAAAAGTCTTCGCCGAAACACCCTCCACAGAAGTTTTCATACCTATCCGGTTATATATAGCTTCGTCCATAGCCGACAATTTTTGATTGTTGTTTGGGCCACCTCCTGTGGCATTTTGGTTTTTTAAATTTTGTGCTGCCTTTTGCCGCACGTACTTCTTTTGGTCTGCCCAAACCTGTATTTAATAACGATAACGTTAGAAACCAATTACTTTATGAATGTTAAAACAATACCTTTTTCCATTCCGCTATACACTTAGTAGGAGGCCCCATGGAGTTAAGCTCTGTTTCAGCATTCTTACAAAATCGAGCAAGCTGTTCTTTGCTACCTTTATGGAAATTACATGCAATGTCTGCATTGGATTCCATCAGTTCAAGCAAATGTTGCATTTGAGACTTGTTTGTTGTTTTCGACCTATATAAGCAAATAAAACATTTATTGTCTGAAATTTTATTTAATAAAAAAATTACTTACATTTTAATTCAAACTTCCGTCTGTTTTGCCAGGGAATTTTTTTTGGGGAAAAACCAAACCTCAAATATATTTAGAATAACTACTTTTTAACGATTTAATTTTTTTCTCCCCTTCACACGGTTGATAAAAAAGGGTTAAAAAGTAAAATGAGGGAATTTTTATTCATAATAGGAGAAAAGGTAAAAGGGAAAAACTTCATGAGGAATTTTTGTTTATAATTGGGCTGATACAGTGGCTACTTCCCTAACCTGGCTTTTACACATGCAAGTGCAAGTTCGAAAAACTCAATACACTCAAACGTTTTTACTAACACACTTTTGGTTCAGCTATGAGAAAGACAGAGAAACGAATACAAATTGCTTTTTCGTTGATAATACGTACACAGAACTTGCATGCAAGTACTTACATGTCTAAACGCAGGGTAAGGTCCAAAGCATGCATTGCATAATAAAAATAACAATTTTCCATTATTTAGAGAATTGTGTACAAACATTGAAAAATAAAGAAATACAAGAAGATGCAAGAGTTAAACTTGTCGCCCTGATGGACAACCACTCACAAAAAACAACAAATATAAACCATAGTGAAAAATACACACTGACACAGTGGGCCAAACTAGGCAATTTTTATGCGAAAATTGCGATATTTTAATACTTTCTTCCAGGGTACGGATTTTTGGTACGTGTGCGGAACATGCACACGTGCCAAAAATAAGCGCACACGCACACGAGTAATTGGCATTTTTTTGTGTGCTTACTTTTGGCACGTGTACGTGTGCCAATCAAACTGGCACTCGTACATGTTCGTGTGCTTAAAGATAGAAACTATGTGGCAGTTGCAAATTTAGGCACATGTGCGGCACACACACTTATACTAAAGAAACAAAAACAATGCCAGCAGCGTTGCCGTTTTGCCTATTTTTATAAATTATCTTTTTACGCTTTTTAACCGACTTCAAAAAAGGAGAAGGTTATCAATTCGTGTGTATTTTTCCCCCTTTTCTTTATGTTTGTACACGCACAACTCTGTCATTTGCGAACTGATTTTCAAAATAATTTTTTTGTTTCAAAGGTTTTGCTTGTAGTTTGGTCCCATAATTTTGTTTCGAAAATCGGAGGGGGAAATTTACTCCCTCCTTGCATAACTTTGACATTTTTCAACTGATTTTCAAAATTCTTTTTTTGTTTAAAAGCCTTTGCTTTTAGTTTGGCCCCATAAGTTTTTTTTCCAAAATCGGGGGGCAAATTTGCCCCCCACCCAAAATATTGGCTATCTCATAAATCCTTTATTTATGCACCGATTTTCAAAATTATTTTTTTGTTTAAAAGCCTTTCCAGGTAGTTAGGTCCCATACATTTTTTCCCAAAATCGTGTGAAAACTTGCCCCGCCCCCCCCAGGTTTTGAATATCGCATAACTCTGTCATTTATGCACCGATTTTCAAAATTCTTTTATTGTTTGCAAGCCTTTCCTGGCAGCTTGGTCCCATACGTTTTTATCCAAAACCGGTGGCCAAACTTGCCCCTCCCCCAAATATTGATTATCGTATAACTGTGTCATTTATGCATCAATTTTTAAAATTCTTTTTTTGGTTGAAAGGTTTTGCTTGCAGTTTAGTCCTATAATTTTGTTTCGAAAATATAAGGGGGAAATTTGTTCCACCCCCTTGCATAGCTCTGTCATTTGTAAACCGATTTCCAAAATTCTTATTTTGTTTGAAAGCCTTTGCTTTTAGTTTGGTCTGATAAGTTTTTCTCTTAAATAAGGGGAAAATTTGCCACGCCCCCCTCCAAATATATTCATTATCCCATAACTCCTTCATTTATTCACCGATTTTTAAAATTCTGTTTTAGTTTGAAAGGCTATGCTAGCAGTTTGGTGCCATAAGTTTTTCTACAAAATTGATTATCGCTTAACTCCTTCATTTATGCACTGATTTTCCAAAAAATTAAAAAAAAAAAATAAATAAATAAAATTATTATCGCATAGCTCCTTTATTTATGCACCGATTTTAAAAATTCTTTTTTTGTTTGAAAGCCTTTGCCCACCGGTTTTGAGAAAAAAAGTATAGGACGAAACTACCAGGAAAGGCTTTCAAACAAAAAAAAAAGAATTTTGAAAATCGGTGCATAAATGAAGGAGTTATGCGAAAATCAATATTTTGAGGGGGGGGCCATTTGCCCCCTGATTTTGGAGAAAAACTTATGAGACTAAACTGGAAGCAAACCCTTTAACCAAAAAAAGAATTTTGGAAATCGGTGCATAAATGACAGAGCTATGCGATAATCAATTTTGGGGGGGGGGGGGTAAGTTTGCCCACTGGTTTTGCAAAAAAATGTATGGAACCAAACTTCCAGGAAGGGCTTTCAGAAAAAAAAATAGTTTTGAAAGTCAGTGCATATATGACACTTATGCGATAATCAATAACTTTGGAAGGGGGGGAATTCGCCCCCGATTTTGGGGAAAAATGTATGGGACCAAACTGCGTGGAAAGGCTTTCAAGCAAAAAAAAATTGAAAATCGGTGCATAAATGAAGGAGTTATGCGATAATCAATATTTTTTTTTGGGGTGGGGACAAAATTGCCCCTGATTTTGAGGGAAAACTTATTGGACCAAACTAAAAGCAAAGGCTTTTAAACAAAAAAAGAATTTTGAAAATCGGTTGACAAATACCAGAGTTATGAAAGGGGAAGAAAATTTCCCCCTCCGATTTGCGAAAAAAAATTTTGGGACCAAACTGCAAGCAAGGCATTTTAATCAAACGAGAATTTTGAAAATCGGTGCAGAAATGAATGTGTTATGCGTGTACAAACATGAAAGTAAAAATATATAAAAATACACACGAGTTGATAACATCCTCCTTTTTTGAAGTCGATTACAAAAATAATAATGATTCCGAAAAAGTAACCAAAACTAAAAAAAAACATAAGTACACATTGAAAAAAATAACTAAAACTAGCCAGAACGGTAACGCTGCTAGCAAAGTTTTTTGTCATGAGTGTGCGGCACATGTGCCTCAATTTGTATACATGCACACGTGCAAGTGCCAGTTTGATTCACACATGCACACGTGCCCAAAATAAGCACACAAAAAATGTGGCACACGCACATGAGTAAGTGCCATCTTTTGGTGTGCCTACTTTTGGCACGTGTACGTGTGCCTATCAAACTGCCACACGTACATGTGCGTGTGCCTTTAGATAGAAATTATAAGGCACTTGAACGTGTGTTTGTGCCAAATTTAGGCACATGTGCTGCACACTCGTGTGCAAATCCGTACTCTGCTTTCTTCTGACAAAGGTAATAAAACGGTAGCTATGGAAAAATTAGACTAGGAGAAAAAGATGAAGGAAATAATTATGTGTGTATACCGTTGTTTAAAAAGAAACCCAAAATCAATATTATAAAATAAGAACAACTCATTCGTGGAAAAATTATACAATTTAAAAATTGTAGACCAGAGTGAAAATAATAGATTGGTAACTAAGACGTCCATAGTACCAAGAGTATACGGTCTTCCAAAAATTTACAAAAACGGAACACCTTTACGACCAATTTGTTCGTCGATAAGTTCTCCCGTGTACAACCTAAGGAAATATTTAGTACTTATTTTAAAAAACTTGACCAAAAATTCGACTTACAATGTAAAATATGCAGTCGATTTCAAAACAAAGGTTAAAAATACTCGTATTGAGCAAGATGAGGTACTTACATATATCATTTGACGTAATTTCACTTTTTCCCAGCAGCATACCGATAAACTTGGCTTTACGAATCATTGAAGAGAGATCAAATGAATTGACGCAGTACACAACGATACCAAAACACATATCTATGGATATCCTAAAGTTTTGTATAACATACAATAGATATTTTAAATATGAAAACAAAATCTATGAACAAAATAGAGGTATGCTAATGGGATCTCCTGCATTTCCGGTAATTGCTGATATTGTCATGGAAAAATTAATGGACGATTCAATTAACAAAATGTCTTCCAAACCTAAAATTATTACTAAATATGTCGACGATATTTTTTCCATAATTAAAAAATTAGCAACAAATGAAACGTTAGATAAGCTAAATGTATTTAATCCACAAATACAATTTACCATGGAAGAAGAGAATGGCAATAGACTCCCATATTTAGACTGCATATTCGTTAGCAGCGTTGGCATTGTTGGTAGATTCCTACCAAATTTGGTAGGAGTTTTTTCGTTTGGTAGGATGGTAGGGTAAATCTTTTTTTGGTAAAAGTTCTTTAACTTTTTATGCAAAAATTGCAAATCAGCGTTCTTTTAAGGACGTGTGTCAAATGGTAGAAAAGTACTATGGTAAAAATATATTTGCCTGTGTTGAAAAAATTTCATGTTTCTGCTGTGCCAAATGATATCCTCTTTGATAATATAAAACTTTGACGTCTGTAAAAACATTAATGTTTCAGCTGTGTGAATGATATCTTTTTTGACAATATAAAATTTTGCGGCGGCGAAGCAAAAAAATTTACTACAAGCCGCCGGCTACCAAAAAATTTTTAAAAGAACATTTTTATACTTATAACACAAAATTTTGTGCTGTAGCAAAAACTTGTATAATATGATATACAATTTTTCGCAAATAGAAATAAAAAATGCGTTTTTCACAGTCTAACTACATTTAAGAGCTGCAAAAATCGATGTATTGGGTGACGGCTCGAATTTCCAAAAATTACGGCGGTGGTTTTACCTTGTTTTATGATACCATCAGGGCTGCCAGAAAAAAATTGTAGAAAATCGTCATTTTGACGATAAATTTGAAAAAAATCTTCATTTAGGTATTGCAAAATCGTCAAAAAAATCGTACAAAAAACAACAAGCAAATTTTTAGTAATTTTTGTTTTTATTTAAAATGTCAATATGTATATGTACATATTAATACAAAAATACACATTGTAAATGCGTGCTTATAGCAATTTATAAATGTACATTAAGTTTATACAATATTAAATATTAAAGCTTTAATTCATATGCACAATTAATTGAGATCAATATATAATAAAAAATCTTATAAATATAAATGTAAGTACAAACAAAGAAATGCATTAATATATGCCTATATAAAGTTTGTATGTACACATTTATATAAAAAACATAAGTTTTAGTTTTATGCAATTTTTAGACATATATATTAGAAGATAATAATTTTAACAAATCAGGTTTAATTATTACATCAAAACAACGTTTAATTTTAAATAATCCTTTGAATACATAATATCCTCCATTGTTCCATTCTCCAATGAGTTTCTTATTTTTGTTTTGTTCAAATTAATTTGGCTGAAAATTCTCTCTACGTTTGCAGAGGAATGGGGTAATACCATTATGTTTTTAATAAATTTTGACAAAATTGGAAAAGCTTGAGAAGAATTGCCGCGTTTTAAAGAAGAAATTTTTTCCCAAAATATACATAAATTTATATCTTTATTTTCAAAAATGGAAACAAAATCTAAAAATTCCAGTTCACGAAATTCAGTATCTAGATCTTGTTTTTCATTTTCTTTAACGAAATGTGGGAATTCTTGAATAATATCTAAAAGTGAGACATTTTTTTTATCTAAAATATTTGCGGGATCAATAATACTTAGACATTTCAGATTACTTTCAAAATCAAATCTTTTTAAAATTTGATCGCACAATTCAATGTAAAAATTAATACAATTGTTTATTATTTCATCAACTTTACAATTGTTTAGTTTTGTTTTTGAAATAATATCTTTGGCATATAGTCCTAGGTACACATTGTTTTTACTTAAATAATTATTGCAGTCTTTGTAATTAACTAAATGTACTTTGCCATCCTTTAGCAAATTGCCTTTAATGAAATTGTTAAGGACTGTTTTAAAAAGTCTTTCCATTTGCATATACATAATGTGAATTTCTGTACTTTCGCTTTGAAATAGTCGATTAATATTGTTAATAACACCAAGAATGTATTTTAGAAAAGATAAATAAATTTCATTTTCTTCATTTAAATTTTCAAAAATTTCCCTAGACGTATCAATTTGATCTACATTACAAGCGAATGAAAAATAAATTTTTTAACATTCATATAATTCTAATATGCGAATAACAACTGCTTCTAAAGACAGCCACCTTGTTTGGCTTGGGTGTAACAACTTTTTTGGTTGTAACTCCAATAATTTTTGGATATCATTAAATTGATTGCACCTTTTAGGGCTATTTGACAAATAATTAAAAATATTCCGTGTTAATGTTTCAACCGCTGAAGGCAATTTGAGGCACGCGTACGATGAACACAATGCCAAAGAATGGCAAATACATTTGATTACAAATAACTCAGAAATATCGTTTTTCAATAACTTAGCAACTGAATGATTTTTTCCCGTCATTACAGCTGCTCCGTCAGCTGCAAATCCCAACATATTTTTCTTAAATTCTATATTAAATTTTTTAAAAAGATGAACTATAGATTTATATAAAGTATTGGCATCGCATTGGTCAACTTCTAATAGTCCAAAAAAGAGATCATAAATTTTAAAATCGACACTTACTTTTACTACCAAACACAACGACTTCTTATTAGAGATGTCCGTTGACTCATCAATGCATAAAGAAAATACGTTATTTCTTAACACCTCGCACACATAATTTAATTTAAATTTTCAATAACATTTCTTATAATATTTGTGGTTTTTGTTCGTCCCAATGTAAATTTTTTAGCACATTCAGAGTCAGATAAAGAGTTTTTGAAAAGTTTGGACATATGATCTCCGATTAGAAAGGGCAAATTATGTTCAACAATAAAAAAGGCCATCCTTATTTCTGATTCCTTAGAATTTATGCTTATTTTTTTAGGAAATACCTCATTTATTTTTGACTGGTTGTTAACAATTGAGTTTGTTGCACTAATGTGTTTCTTTGTGGATGCATGAGCCAACAAATCAGCTTTTCCAGATGAAGCTTTCAGCTGGGAGTTGCACAATGTACAGAAAATTTGTCCATTTTTTACCTTTGCCCATGGTTTAATTTCTGGATCAAATATCCAATCATCTTTGAGCCTACGTCTTTTTCTTTCATTCTAATGTAAACCAAAAACAATATGTTAACATAGAAATAAAGAAAAATTTTAGTCATTGTACTTACCGCAGATAAAATTTGAGATGTACCAGCATCTTCATCTTCATTATTATTTTCACAATTTTTTGTTTTATTTAAATATTTCAGCATTTTAAAATTTATTTATCTTTGTTAAATTGTCATTTTTTCAATTGTGTGGTTTCTTTAAAAATTCTTTTGGCTTTTGTTCACTTTTTTCTATGTAAACAACCGTTAACTTTTTTATTTCTTGGTTGAAAATTTTCTTATATTGTCATAGTAAATACATAAATAATACCAAAAATATCAACACTTAAAATCTCACACACATTTGCACAAAATTCTTTACTTAAAAAGTGCATACACATATGTATTTCTTTACTCTTTAATAACATTGTGTGAAACAAAAAATTGAGTAAACTAGTTGTCTCATCCACAAAGCTTATTAGAGTTTGAGAGTTGCCATTCTTCCATGTAGCAAAAATCGTCATTTTCGAGGCAAAAAACGTCAATCGTCATTTTGCTAAATTTTTTTTAAAAAATCGTCAAAATGGCGATAAATCGTCAAATCTGGCAGCTATGGATACCATGCATACAATGTCTGCTTGTCAAAAATGTATCTCTTGTGTCAAAAATTCTACTAGCCCCAAAGCTCAAGGTGTATCTAGCAGGTGGGATCACTACGTCAGCTGACTCACCTGATTAAACGTCAAACTAAGTACTGCTGATGAAATGCTCATGATATCACCACTACCTTTAAACTATTAAACACCATATACAGACTTCCTTCTGTGCGGTGTTTGACATTTAGTTCAAGAGATATCTGCACTGGTAATACCACCCGTTTTTTGACAACTGTTAAGGCACTTTTACAACAAATTTTCTATTGTTTTAGTACTGCCCGTACCTGTTCAATATGCCTTGCCAAAGCTAGTGAAATTTTATTCAGCTCACAAGTGTCAAAAATTTACTTACAATAGTACTTTGCTACCGTTTGGCACACACCCAAAGATAAAAATTTATTTGTAGTAAAGGGTGTCTGTCAAACGGTAGAAAAGTACTATGGTAAAAAAATATTTGCCAGTGGGGAACAAATTTCATGTTTCTGCTGTGCCAAATGATATCTTTTTTGACAATATAAAATTTTGACGTTTGTAAAAACATTCCTTTTTTTGACAATATAAAATTTTGCGGCGTCGAAGGAAAAAATTTACTACAATCCGCCGGCTACCAACAAATTTTTGAAATAACATTTTTATACATATAATACAAAATTCTCTGCTGTAGCGAAAAATTGTATAATATGATGTACAATTTTTCGCAAATTAAAATAAACAATGCATTTACCTTGCTTCTAATTTCTGTCTGTCAAAAAATTATCTCTTGTTTCAAAATTTCTAGTGAAATTTTATTCACCTCAGAAGTGTCAAAATTTACTTACAATTGTACTTTGCTACCGTTTGGCACACACCCAAATTCAGTAAATCAAAAATTCATTCTAGTGCAAATGTTCACTGAAAAGGGTAAAATATGTATAACTTTGCTCTACAAAAGAAAGAGCCAATAATGCTATGTGACATATGAAGACTTGGAAAAACACACGGATTAAGCGTAGTATCCAGCTCTGGCTGAAATTCAGGCTACCATCAGAAGTATGTGTAAAAAAAACAAACTGATATTCAGGTTGGTAAATTTCTTAGAGAAATTTTCGTTTACTAGTACGCAGTTCCAAAAGAAAAGTAGACGGAATTTTGGTATTTATTGTCTATTACAGGCATGTTATAACAATAATTGGAGAATATTTTCCGTCGACTGAAACAAAAATTAATGTTCAGACAATTGTTTGGTCACGGAATTTTTGACATTTCTAATTTTTCGTAAATTGTAATTAATTTTTAGTGTTTTTGTGTGTTGTAAATTAAGAAATATATAAATTTGTGTGTATGCAAGCAAAATTCTGTATAGAATTCTACACGATTATATTTCCGTGTAGAATATAATAACTCTGATTTTTTTTATTATTTCGGCTTTCTAGTTCAATATTTTTGAATTAATGTAAATTCAAATTCAATTCAAAAATAGTTATATGCATGTTCACTCTTCAGTTGATGATCTGGAACTAAAAATACACACAGCCAAAATAACTCAAGCAGTTTAGCATGCATAATAAACTAACACAAACAGCTTCGATTTTAGGTATTAAAAATTGCCCATCAGAGCGACACAACAAAAAACAAGTTTGTGAGTGTTGGATTATTAATCAGATAGGGAAATTTCGGCAAAAACTAAATTGAGTCACAATAAAAAATGCATGTCACGGATTTAAAAAGAAGTCTTGTATTCTCTTTGCTGGCAAAAATTAGTTAAATAGCTGATGTTTCCTTGTAAAAAGCATCCACCTTCATAAGTGGTAAAAGTGAACAAGAACGCTGATGAGACGGTGTAGCGGCCTGTCGAAATCAGTAGTACTGATCCGTTCTGCTAATCTGATTTAAATATTCCAACACTCCACTCTTAATAAAAATAATTTACATTAATTCAAAAATATTGAACTATAAAGCCGAAATAATAAAAAAAATTCAGATTTATACCTATACAGTTCAAAAATAAAAAATCACGTTAAAATAATTATTAATGCACCGGCCCGCGCAAAATAGTTACATATATGCATGTTCACTCTTCAGTTGATGATCTGGAACTGAAAATACAGACAAAATAACTCAAGCATTTTAGCATGCATAATAAACTAACACAAACAGCTTTGAATGTAGGTATTAAACAAATGCCCATAAGAGCGAGACAACAATAACCAAGTTTGTGAGTGTTGGCTTATTAATCAGATAGGGAAATTTCGGCAAAAACTAAATTGAGTCACAATAAAAAATGCATGGCACGGATTTAAAAAGAAGTCTTGTATTCTATTTGCTTGCAAAAATTAGTTAAATAGCTGATGTTTCCTTGTAAAAAGCATCGACCTTCATAAGTGAACAAGAACGCTGATGAGACGGTGTAGCGGCCTGTCGAAATCAGTAGTACTGATCCAGTCTGCTAATCTGATTTGAATATTCCAACACTCCACTATTAATAAAAATAATTTGAATTTACATTAATTATAAAAAAAATATTGAAGTAGACAGCCGAAATAATAAAAAATTTTCAGACTTATACCTATTCAGTTCAAAAATAAAAAATTACCTTAAAAATTATTATTAATGCGACGGGCCGCGCAAAATAGTTATATGCATGTTCACTTCTCAGTTGACGATCTGGAACTAAAAATACGAACAAAATAACTCAAGCAGTTTAGCATGCTTAAGAAACTAATACACAAACAGCTTTGATTGTAGGTAGTGAAAAAATGCCCATCAGAGCGAGACAACAAATAACAAGTTTGTGAGTGTTGGATTATTAATCAGATACGGAAATTTCGACAAAAACTAAGTTGAGTCACAATATAAAAATACATGGCACGAATTTAAAAGAAGTCTTGTATACTATTTGCTGACAAAAATCAGTTAAATAGCTGATGTTTCCTTGTAAAAAGCATCCACCTTGATAAGTGGTAAAAGTGAACAAGAACGCTGATGAGACGGCTGTCGAAACAATAGTACTGATCCGTTTTGCTAATGTGATTTGAATATTCCAACACTCCACTCTTAATAAAAATAATTTGAATTTACATTAATTCAAAATATTGAACTATAAAAGCGAAGTAATAAAAATTCAGTTCAGAAATAAAAAATTACGTAAAAAAAATAGAATATAATAACATTTTATCCAAAAATAATAATTTTTTCGTGCAGTGTTTTTGAAAAAATTGGGGGAAAATATTTTTTTCACTTTTTTCAGAATAACTTACAGGGACTCATAATATTTTTCTAACAATATTTGTCAAAGTTGTAGTTACGGTATGGCTGAACAACTCTTGTGAACATACGAATACAATCTAAACGTATCTAGGCACCATAATACCTCATATAGGGCAGTTTTTAACTTAAAATGTTTAAAAATTTTTTTATGCAAATTTTTATTTTAAATAGTATACTCAAGTGCACACTTCTCTGCTCTGTTACGTTGTGTTTCATTAACATTTTGTCCAAAAAAAGTAATATTTTCCTGCACTTTTTTTTGAACAAATATAGGAAACAATTATTTTATTCACTTTTTTCAGCATAACTTACAGGGACTCCAAATTTTTCACTAGCAATATTTGGCAAAACAACAGGAAACCCTAAAACATAGTAAATAAAATCGGCAACACAAGAAATGGAATATTAACAAAGAAAGCACAAAAATGCTATATGCCGCAGATCGAGCTTGAACTTTTAAATGGGAACTTCTAACTGAAACATACTATCTTGGAAAATTTTTTTTAGAAACTCGATAGAAATTGAGTAAATTTTACTCATTTTGGAAGGGGGAATATCCCAGTCCCCCTTGTATCCGCGCCTGCTGTAGTTACAACTTTGCCATATATTGTTAGCAAAAAATTAGGAGTCCCTGCAAGTTATTCTGACAACGGTAACAAAATTTTGTTTCTGTATTTAAAAAAAATGCACGAATAATTTGTTTTGTTGACATAAAATGTTACTCACGTTATATGTCTGTCAAAGTTATTTAAAAGATTTCACGGAAATTTTGCATAAAAAACTTGTTAATGATGGGTTTTACACACATTTCGTTACCTGCAAGAAATATATGTACACATAAAATGTAGGAGAAACCTTAACTTCTCAAAAATCCCATAGACAATAATTAAAAAAAAGTCATAACAAATTATTGCTTGCAAAAAAAACCACAGAAAGAGTAAGCAAGTCAAATATTTTTGGATATTTTTTGTGGATGTACATCATAGATGATCAAAAATAAAAATGAGATGTATTAGCGCTCGCTCTCGCAACCCTAACTCCCAGCAAACATATTGGCAAACACCTAAAACAAATTTCATAATGATATGAATAAAAATGTCTTTTAAAAACGTTTTCATTTCCAGCCTTAAATATTTTGTAGCATAAAAGGCATTGAATGTTATGAAAAGCATCATTTATCATAAAATACCGTTCACATCTCATTTCGTAGACGTGTAGCTTTTATTTTTTTTTACTTTGTTTTTTGTGTGTTCAATTGTAATTGAATCGTGTGTGTTTACTGTGCTTTGTTCAACAAAAACCAACAACAATGCTTAATAAATTTCTGAAAAAAATGACGATACTCCGACGCATGTGCTTTCATCGCTTGCTCAACGATGAATGAATGAGTTTTTAAAAGAGCGTAACAAATGTGTATGAATTTTTTTCAAACAATTGTTGTATGGGCTGAACATCTATGATGTACATACATACATTTATTCAAATTTTTAAATATGTAAATGTCATCATCAGCTTCACTGCACTATTTTCAGTTTGTTTTTTTACGAACATACATTAGTATGCACATATTTACGTACACACATATATGTACATTGATAACTACATAATTTGCAAGTGCTTGTTGTAAAACAAATAAGTGAGCCCAATTCTTGAATTGATCCTTTTTTACGTTGACATTTCTTTGAAACATACATACACTTTACCATTTTTGTACTTAGGTAGCCATGATGCATCAAAATTGTATAGTGGTTTTAAAAGTCTTTAAAATTTTTAAATTTTGTTGCGCGGTCATATTTTTTACTTTGTATACATACATGAATCATAAGAAAACAATTTTTCGTTGGACTTACTACCATCAAAATTATTTCCTGCTATAGTAAACAATAAAATTTTAATAAAATATAGAGTTTAATGTTATAGTTTGGAACGATTTTCCGTCATCCCACGTCAAATTTGGTTTGTAAACAGACCGGTTTCGGCTATGTGCCATCTTCAGTGTTCTATTAATGTTATACCTATGTCTGTATGTACCTATTAGGCTTTAGCACAAGTGCACATTACAAATACTACAAGCCACTCTCTTTTTTTGTCAACTTGCTTTATACTACCTTCACTTGAAAAGTATAACGGAATTTTCTCTTATGAGAAACAAGCCCAATAAGAATTGTGCTTGTACCAAACAAGACAAGCAAATTTGAGTGCAAATAAGATTGTTTGAATGATTTACTATAATACGCGAGTATTTTGTATTTTATGTATTGTATTTGTACGTTTATTAAAATTAATGTTATTGCTCCATAACTTGAAATTTATTTTATATTATTAACATATTGATAAAGGTTAAAAATAAAAATGAAATTTGAAAATAAAAATCAAGAAAATTTCTGCAGAAAAAAATCAATAATACTTCACTGATCCTAACAATATAATTATTTCAGCAATTCACTCAATTATTTCAAAATCAGTTTAAAAATTAAAGTAAGCAAAAACCAGAAAAAATTTAACGGTTAAACAAAATAATATATATATGTAGGTACATAGTTAGAAAAAACAAATACTTTAAATATTTTCGATAACAATTAGAGTATACCAGCAAAATCTTGTTTGCTTTATTTTCTTAATATTTTACAAGTGCGAGTAAATATAAATTCTTGGGACCATAGTTGACAGATGAAATAGGGATAAATTCGTAAAATTTCGAGAAAAAAAATCGTCAAAAAACACTTTTTCGGGGATAATAACACAAATTTTATATGGAAATCTACTTTATAAGCAGAATAATAATGTATTATAATAACATAACCAATAAATTCAATTTTTACATAAACAAAAAGAAATTCTTATTAATAAAGAGATCAACTGTTGTTTTAACTGAACAATAAGTCCTCAATCCACAAAAGAAAATATCTAATAAATCGACTTTTAAGTTTAAACAAAAGTATTTGCAAATACTAGAATTTATCAAAAATTTTCTCTAGAATGCAATGCTATGGTACCTAGCAAAAGAATGAGCACATAAAACCAATTTTTGATGTCATGTGGCTTACCGATTTAAAAAACTATTCAGAAACAAATCTTATAATCTAAACCAAAGTTATAACTGCTAAAAAGCTAATAACAGCTAACATTTTTAAAACTTTACATACATTTCGCAAAGCTTCGCTTTTTTGAGATATGGGATACCAATATATTTGAAAAGCTTAGAATAGTGGAGTTCAGTGTTTTTATGAAATACAACAGCAAAATGCAAAAGAATTCATAAAACAAGCTATGATAATTTGCATTTGCGCTTTCGCAAGACTATTTGCATCAAACACTGAACTCCGTTAGTTTCTTTGTAAATATTTGAGCATTGCCTTCTACATAGTGTTTAAAATTTTCTACATATGATATACATCCATATAATATGTATGTATGCAGCAGTTGATAAATTATGGAGAGGAAGAGGTTTAATTAAACTCTGTAATTTATTAATATGATTATTTCGAACGTATTTGCTTGTGAATCTAAATTGATTATTAGGCTAAGGTTCGTAACGTTATATTCAGAAAGAATTGGGTATGATTAATATTCCAAGGAACAAGGGAAAAATTAACATCAACTTAATTTTTCAACGTACACAGCAGAACAGAGTAGCGCCACTTTCGGAAGCCGCTACACTTCCATCGAATATTTCCTTCCTTGGAATATTAATCATACCCAATTCTATCTGAATATAACGTTACGAACCTTAGCCTAATGATCAATTTAGATCCACAAAGCAAATACGTTCAAAATAATCATATCAATAAACAATTAAGCTACTGGCTCGAGCTTTTCACATGTTTACATGTTCATATATACTTAAGCATAAAATCAAACCAAAAAAGTTTGTCTTGAGTAGAACAAAAACCAGAAAATTGGGAATGAAGAAAAATAAACTGATGGCAACGCTGGGAAAGTGCACTTTAATATCAGCTTGAGAGTGATTTAATTCTCGTACTCAATTTTCACGAAAAAGTTGTATATACAAGAATTAAAATCACATTCAACAGAGCCACCTGACAAGTGGTGATAGCAAATACACGTGAGCACTGACGATGGAAGTGTAGTGGCTTCCGAAAGTGGCGCTACTCTGTTCTGCTGTGTACGTTGAAAAATTAAGTTGATGTTAATTTTTCCCTTGTTCCTTGGAATATTAATCATACCTAATTCTATCTGAATATAACGTTACGAACCTTAGCCTAATGATCAATTTAGATTCACAAAGCAAATACGTTCGAAATAATCATATTAATAAACAATTAAGCTACTGGCTTGAGCTTTTCACATGTTCATATATACTTAAGTATAAAATCAAACCAAAAAAGTTTGTCTTGAGTAGAACAAAAATCAGAAAATTGGGAATGAAGAAAAATAAACCGAAGGCAACGCTGGGAAAGTGCACTTTAATATCAGCTTGAGAGTGATTTAATTCTCGTATTCAAATTTCACGAAAAAGTTGTATATATAAGAATTAAAATCACATTCATCAGAGCCACCTGACAAGTGCTTGGAATATTAATCATACCCAATTCTTTCTGAATATAACGTTACGAACCTTAGCCTAATAATCAATTTAGATTCACTAAACTCTGTAATATTAAAAATATCAACATAAAAATAGTTAAGTATGACGTAACTATCCCTTTACCCTTTACTTTTCTTACATATTGTAGCAAAAGCTGCGACATTCTCTATCAAGTTCAAAATTCCTTTAAAAGTTCTAAAAAATAGTGTCAACTTATAATTCTTAAAAATTGTCAAATATAAGGAAAAAATCTTCCAGTCGTCAAAATGCCATTTTTGACACCCTAAATCGTCAAAAAGACGATAAATCGTTAAATCTGACAACCGTGCTTGGGACGTATAAAGAGAGTAAAGTTTTGTATTTGAGTTTTCTTTCTTTGCATTTGCTTGCTTTGTGCATCATCTGCACTTGAATTACGCTGAGAATGTTTAAAAAAGGAAATGTATTTGATTTCAAATACACTTGATGCTATCCCCTAGTATCTATATAAAGTATTTTTTTAAGTTCATTAAATATTATTTATTAATTTATTAGATTTTTGTGTAATTCGATCCCCTTAAATATTTAGGAAACCTCCCTGAGTTCAACGGTAGGGAATTACAACATTTTATAAACTTAATAGATAGAGTACACCCTAACTTACTAGGCTATGACGAATTGTCATAAGCACTATTCTCTGACCTTATTAAGAGCAAATTGAAGGGCAAGGCTAGGGATGTAATAGAAATAAATTTCCAAACAATTTCATGGACAGACATTAAATTAGTACTACAAAATAACTTTGGTGACAGACTGAGTTGCGTTGAACTTTTCGATTCCCTCAGAGCAGTAACATTTAAGACTACCAGTTGAGAATTTTATGAAGAAATCAAAAGTAGACTTCGACGACTTAATAATAAAAAATTGTTTGTAATGGGACAAGGACAACAACAAGAAACATTGAACGCGGTAGCTTTGAATAACTCCCGTACAGCTTTAAATATATTTAAGTCAAAGATACCCGAACCACTGAAAACAATATTAGCATGCAGAAACCCAACAACATTGGAAGAAGCTATGAACATACTTTTTGAGGCAGGATATGCACACCTCCGGGTAGGTATGCAGCACCAGTTCTACAACAGGCATGATAAAAAACCAGAACAAAACCAAAAAGCATATAATTCCAAGCAGAACTATCAAGGACCAAGACATTTTTCACAACCCTCTCAAAACCAAGGAAGAAACCCTTCATACCAAAACCACGGAAGGAATTTTCCACCACAAAATTCTCAAGGGCGCTTTTTTCAACCATTCCCAAATTACGACCGGAACTTTCAAAAACCACGCACACATTCCCAAATAAACACACAAAATCAAGTTCCCCAGAATATACATTCTAATTTGAACAGGCCGAATTTTAGAAACCAACCCGAGCCAATGGACATTGGTAAAGTAGAAGTAGCAGAAAATTTTCGGGAATCAGCCTCGGACACAAATTACCATTTATAACAATAAAAACTAAATTAGGATTTATTAAATTAATAATAGACACAGGGGCCACAAATTCCATTCTGAACCCAGGAATTTGTAATCCAAAAAGAATTTATTCAACGAATCCAATTCTTATTAAAACACTTCAACACCAAGTTTATGTAAAAGAAAAGGCTGTAGTACCTGTTTTTGAGGAATTTTGTACTTACAAGTCTGACAAAACACTTGAGTTCTACATAATAAAATTTCACAATTTTTACGACGGCCTGATAGGTAATGACATATTAAGACCATTAGATACTTGCATAGATTATAAGAATAGGGAAATAACCATCGGTAATAAAATATTACCATTGCTTTTTGAAAATGAAATAATAAATAAAAGAAGGATAAAAACTTCACATGACTCTGAGTTGATTTATTTTGAAGAAGAAAATGATGGGAAATTTTTAAGAGAAGGCATTTTAAACACAGAAAACGGAGAAGTAGAGGTTTGTTTATTATCTGAAAATAGTCGTTTGACTACACAGAAGGTAGATCACGAAAATTTCAGTATAATTGAACAAAAGGAAATTAAACCACTACTAGAGCAAATCCGAACAGAACACCTAAATTCCGAAGAAAAGAGAGAACTATTAAAATTTGTGAACAAATATTCTGATATTTTCTATCAGGAAAAACAAACTTGACTTTTACCTCTGCAATAAAACACGAAATCAGAACCTCTGACAATATACCCATTCACACAAAATCATATCGTTATCCTTATAAACATAAGAATGAAGTTCAAAAACAAATTCAAGAAATGCTTGACAGTAAGATTATCAGACACAGTAACTCTCCTTATTCCACACCTATTTGGATCGTTGCGAAGAAGGCCGATGCAAGCGGACAAAATAAATGGAGACTCGTAATCGACTTTCGGAAGCTTAATACAGTAACCATAGATGACAGGTTTCCAATTCCCAATATTGATGACATCCTTGATAAACTGGGAAGATGCCAGTATTTTAACACGCTAGATTTAGCGAAAGGATTTCACCAAGTAGAAATTAAGGAGGAAGACATTCATAAGACCGCCTTCACTGTGGAAGGAGGACACTATGAATTCCTAAGAATGCCGTTTGCGCTGAAGACAGCTCCAGCGACATTTCAAAGGTTAATGAACAATACTCTTAAAGATTACATAAACAAAATCGGCCTTGTTTATTTGGATGACATAATCATATTCTCTACCTCCCTCCAGGAGCACATTAACTCAGTTGGTTTGATTTTCAAACGCTTACAAGAAGCAAATCTTAAGGTACAACTGGACAAATCAGAATTTTTGAAAAGGGAGACTGAATTCCTTGGACATGTAGTGACCCCGCTAGGAATAAAAGCAAATCCAAACAAAATCGAGTGTGTAAAAAATTTTCCAATTCCTAAAACTCCTAAACAAATAAAACAATTTCTTGGATTAACCGGATATTATAGAAAATTGATAAAAGATTACTCCACGATCGCTAAACCCATGACCAAATACCTAAAAAAGAATATCAAAATGAACATCGCTGCTCCACAATCCGTAGAGAGTTTCAATACTCTCAGAACATTATTAACACATGACCCAATTCTAGCATACCCAAATTTTTCAAAAAAATTCACCCTTACGACAGACGCAAGTAATTTTGCTTTAGGAGCAATACTGTCACAAGACAATCACCCCATTTGCTACGCAAGCCGAACCCTCAACCAACATGAGTGTAATTACAGCACTATAGAAAAAGAACTTCTAGCCATCGTCTGGGCTACCAAATATTTTCGGCCGTATCTATTTGGACGAAAATTCACAATCGAAACTGACCACAAACCAAGTGAGTGGTTATTTTCCATAAAGAACCAAACTCAAAATTTGTGAGATGGCGATTAAAGCTCTCAGAATTCGATTACGAAATAAAGTATAAAAAAAGAAAAAAAATGGTAATGCGGATGCAATTTCAAGAATAGATCCTGAATCTGCTAATATTAATTCTCTAGAAACAGAAGTTATCAGCATAAAAGAAACGGAGTCTCCCATAAACATGTTTAAAAATCAAATTATTATTAACAAGATTTTCTCAGGAGCAGCCAGAATTAAAAATGAAAAAGTATTTAAAAATAATAGGAAAGTTATAGGAATCAAGGAACTCGATAGAGAAACTTCAATTTCTTTGTTGAAAAACCATTGCAAACCAAACCAATTGAATGCAGAAGAATGTAGAAGACGAATTTTTTGACACAATCAAAAGCACTTATGAAGAATTATTTTCAAGCAACAATAAATTTAGGATTGTAAGATGCACCCGATTGCTAAGAGATATCAAAGATGAAGAAGAATTAACGCAAATAATAAAAAAGAACATTTAAGTAAAAATCACCGGGGAATACAAGCCGTTTATGAGGAACTGAAAACAGAAATATATAATCCTAAATTAAAACAAAGAATAACACAATTTATTAATAACTGTGAGATATGCACCATTAAAAAATATGATAGGAAACCCCCCAAAGTACCACTTAAAATTAGCGAAACCCCCTCGAAACCAAGAGAAATTGTACACATAGATGTATTCTACACACTGAAGAAGGAAATGTTTATGACAATGATAGACAAATTTTCAAAACACGCAGTTGCTTACAAAATCAATAGCAGAACTTGGACAGAATTCAAAACTAAACTATTGCAGTACACAAACACACACGGTAAAATAGGGAAAATAATTGTTGACAATGAACTAGGATTTAAAGCCATTCCAATGCAAGAATTTTTTAGGGAAGAAAGTATCAATGTGCATTTTGCTTCAAATAGTAATCACACATAAAATTCAGACATCGAAAGATTACACAACACCATAAATGAACACATAAGACTGTTAAGATAAGACGAACGGAATAAGGATGAAACCACTGAAGAAAAAATTTTAAGAATAATAGGATTCTACAACAACACAATACACAGTACAACTAAAATTAAGCCAATAGACTTCTTAAACGGGAAAGTGAATGAAGAGAGATACAGTGAAATACACGACCTAATATCTAAGAAAAAGGAAGAATATATAAATAAAAATAGAAAAGATGTCAAAATAGAAGAAGGTATAAATTACATTAGAGAAATTAGAGGAGGTAAGAACCATCGAAAATACAGGAAAATTGATTCAAGGAAAGTTGATGAAGAACACGTCGAAAATACTAAGACAGGGCACAAATATTATAAACACACATTAAACAAAACAAAAATTTTCAAGACAAAAATAATCCCAAAATAAGAGCTAAACAATAAACTTTTCATATGCACATAATATATATATAATACCCTTCTTTCTACCCTTTTTGCGATTACCAAAGCACAATTTTTCGACATACAGGACCTAACGAGTAACCATGGATATTTACCAATTAAAATAAAAGACGTAAAGATTATCGACAAATATATAAATATAATACACGTTATTAATACAACACAATATTTGGAAACATCAAATATACTACAAGAAAACATTCATAAGCTAGCAAACACTTACACGAACATTAGCCCACTATTGGACAGTGTGAATAGAAGTATGGACATATGTAAAACAAAAATTAAAAAATTGACACCCAAATTCAGACAAAGACGAGGACTAGTAAACGCAATAGGTGAAAAACTAAAATATGTGACAGGGACGATGGACAGCGACGACGAAAGAGAAATATTCGATAAAATCAAAAAACTTGAGAACAGTGACAGAGACATAATGACAGCTTTGGACGAAATTTCATACCTAAGCACTTCTATGTCAGACAAAATATTAAATATTACAAACCACATAAATAACCAACAAAAAATCGTGCAAAAATATATAAATAAATTCAAGACAGAAGTACAAAATAAAATTCTCGACTTACAAGACGAAACCACTTTTCTTCAAAATGTCTTTCAAATAAATAATGATGTAAACCTATTGATGGACCACGTAAATGAAATTGGACATGTTATCTTCAATTCCAAATTGGAAATAGTTCCATCGGACATACTGACAAAGGAAGAATTTAATTTCATACAAGTATCCTTAACGTACAGGGAAAATTTCGTAGTTTTAACATTGAGTGTGCCAAGATTTCTAAATGAAACATTTTCCGAAATAACATTTGAACCACTTCCTAATAGTGAGATTAAAACTTTGATATCAAACCAAAATACTGTTCTTATTAACAAAAATGAAATATATAAACCAAACACTTTAGAATACAAAAACCTAGAAAAGATAAATCATGATTGTCTAACGAATATTGTACGAAATATAGAACCTAAATGTAATATGAATATAACAAAAAAAACAAGAAGAAAAAGAAATCTACCCTAGTTTACTTATATTTAAGCATTATCAAGAGAAAATTGAAACTAATTGTAAAAACCCATACAAATTGGAAAACTTTAAGACTTATCTATTAAAGTTCGAAAATTGCATTGTCAAAACAATACTAAGAACTTATGAAAATTATAAAATAAATGTAAAAGAAATGTTCATTTTAGAGAAATTTATGTTAAAAGTCAAAGAAATACTCTTTAACAAAACGATAAAAATTGTTAAACATAAACTTTTAAAAAACACTTTAATTAATACTGGCAGTAATATAGGAATTTTGATTGTTATTTTCATTATAATTTATGTTAGAACACTTAGAACAAAAACTTACATTATTTCTTCGTAGGAGCCTCACTCTAACGAAGGGGGAGTTATAGTAACCCCTAATAAAATAATCATATAACAATACATTTTTATCCATAAGATTTTCTCTGTAATTTTCTTTAAGTACTTACATTCAAACATAATCAATAAACTCGAAATTAAATGTTTACAAAAAAAGAAATTGTATACTTTTGAAACCTCTTAAACATTGTCCACAATAAAAGTAAATAAATATACACACATAAACATCTGCATAAATATACTTACGTACAAATTTTCGTTTAACTGCTTTGCATAAAAAAAAGAAAACTATTAATATGCATATATTTGTCCACAACACTGTGTACAAACATGCATGCATAAGATACTTGATATATTTCAATTGCTCTTTTCCAAGAATGCTTCTTGCACTTTCAATATATTTCGGATGGCCAAGCATTAACAATAAACTCTAACTAGATCAATTGATTTTGAAATATGAATTTCTTAAGAATTATTGCCCAACTAATAAAATAAAACCATAAACTTTCTTTTGTAAACAATTTATTTCTTAATAGTCCATAAGAATTAACAATAAGCATTCTTTTTGTGAACTGTTTAATTTTAATATTAAAACTAAGATTTTTTTGAAAATAAAGCAGTCAAAGAAGACACAATGGTTTTTTTCTTTTAAAGAAATTTTTATTGTAAACCAAAATTCTACTATAAATAGACTACACAATTTTGTTGTACACTTTTAAGTGTACATGATCTATAATATATCCCGAACCATTGTTTATATGAATATTTTTGATACAATAGTGCTTCGCTCGCTTTTGCAAACGAGTGGAAGCTGCTAATTGTTGTTGCATGTACTTTTTTTTACCAGATATGCTAATCGAGCAATCTAGCTTGACTCAACTAGACATCGAAGAGGAACGAATTGTGTTGGATCAGATTGTGTTTAATCCCTCCATATAGTTATATTTCGTTAGACTTTACTCTACAGTCTGGATACTTTAACTAACATTAGACACATATATCAGTTTTAAGATAAAGGATCTAGTTATATCAATTAAATATGCTTTGCTTTTCTGGGGAATTAATCGAAAGATCATCATGGATCTCAAATGAACTTCTATCCAGATCTATGCTAAGTTGTTCTGCTCTATGAGTGGATACTCAAGTTAAAGGATGTGCTTGAATCCATCTTTATCGAAGAATATTTAAATATTTTTCTGAAAGAAGGGCTTACGTATAAGATGTCAGAAGAACTGATGCCCCCGACAATAGTTGCGTACATACATACAAATATACAATTATATATTGCTCTTATATACTAAGATACATATATATATTAACTTTATCAGAATATTAGAATAATAACGGGTGTTGTTTTTAGAGGTATAGAACTTCGAATTGAAATAAAACACAAGAAAATCGTTTTAATGTCCATCAATTTGGCTTTATTGGAAGGATAATTTTATGCCATTAATGTTTAAATATGATTTCGGGCATGTGGCCGCCGCGGCTGGCTCGAATAAAGCCAATTCTACAGGTCCAATTTTCAACCACTTTTTCGAGCATATGGGGCCGTATGTTGGCAATAACGCCACGAATGTTGGCTTCCAAGTCCCCTAACGTTTCTGGTTTGTTGGCGTAGACTAGCGACTTTACATATCCCCAAAGAAAATAATTCAATGGTGTCAAATCACACGATCTTGGTGGTCAATTGACAGGTTCATTCCGCGAAATTATGCGCTCATCGAATGTTTCCTTCAATAAATCGATTGTGACGTGCGCTGTGTGGCATGTAGCGCCGTCTTGTTGGAACCACAACTCATCCACATTCATGCCATCCAATTCGGGAACAAAATAGTCGGTTATCATGGCTCTATACCGGTCTCCATTAACGGTAACTGACTCTCCAGCATTATTTCGGAAGAAGTATGGCTCAATGACTCCACCAGCCCATAGAGCACACCAAACAGTCAGTTTTTGTGGATGTAATGGCGTCTCAAGAGTCTCATGTGGATTCTCTTCACTCCAAATGCGGCAATTTTGCTTGTTGACGTAGCCATTCAACCAAAAATGAGCCTCATCACTGAACAAAATTTTGCGATGAAAATCAGCATCGAGATCAATCTCATTTTCGGCCCATACACCAAAATCACGACGCATTGCATGTTCATGATGAAATGGCAAACCAAACTAAATATTAATCACTTGACAGCTGACAAAATGGCCGCCAGTTAAAAAAGTGATGCCAACTTAAAGTTCTATACCTCAATAAAAAACACCCATTACACGCTTTCAAAATAACAGATATAACCTAATTATGTTTCTTTCTATCACATTTAAACCAATGTTACTTCTTCACCTTATAATATATTTACTTGAAATTGTCAATAAAATGAAAGTTTAACGGATATTATTATTAAAAAGGTGAACAACAAAGACAACTATTAAAACTCTGTAAATGTAGTAGGCACGTGACTAGGTATCAAACTAATAATTTAACCAGCGGCATTCTTTAATAAAAAATGTTTGCTAAAATTAATTTTCATCTAATAATCGATGGCGGATATTGAAACTAGTATTCTTCCCTAACCTATTCAATTATCCTAGAGAGAGAAAAGAACCTGTCAAAAGACAGGTCACGGGACTGGTTCCCCAAGGGGTCAATTGACATAATTAAGATACCCAGTGATAGATTCTAGACCCAAACTTAAGCTACTTATCATGTGATGGGGTCTTAATACTAGTTAAATTACTGTACTATAAGCAAATGATTTTAATATGGAACAAAATCTGCTGTATAATGAAGGAATTTTCCTATCATTTTTGTTCTGGTTTTGTGATGTGATTATTTTCACCGGTTACAACTCAGGAAGATTTTGTACCATTCCCATTTTCACTAGTCATACAACAAGTACATTCAAAACAATTGGTATAACATTTCCCTCAGAGCAGTTAAACTTAAGAGTTCTATATGTTTTATTTGAAATTAATCCTTGTTGAATACATTGTTAGATATTTCTAAAGTTAGTGAGCTACATCTTATATATAAATAGACTACACAATTTTGACGTACACTTTTAAGTGTCTTATTGTCCACCAATGTTAATGAAACATACATATATGGTTAAAAAGATATTTGTGTATAGATGTGCGTAATATATTTTTTTTTACCGAAAATCCTCAAAATTCAAGAAGTTCCCCAGAAATATCCCCGTTTGAATTTCGGTCACCCGGCGATCCTAGCATTTGTTTTATTACTTAAACGCGTTATTAATTTAATTTGTTTCATGCTTTGAATATTCTTGTTTTCTATACAAAATGATAAAGCATTTTGACAATTGTGTAATCTTGATGGTATTTTAAGTCTAATCTAATAACATTTAAGTTATTAAATTTCTATGGGTCTAATCTAATGTGTATCCAAATGTTTGTAAATGATGTAATCTTCCCTTACATCATCTAAATTAAAATTTTATGAATCTTCAACCACTGAAGAATGGAATATGGTAAGTAAAGTTCTGTGTTACATCATAGTACTGCATTTGAATGTAGTACATACTTTTCCAACATATTCATAATCATCCTTACTATATGGCTAATTAGTAAACATTTCTTCCAAACTAATTCAGATGATTACACGAGGAGATACGTGTACATATAATTAAGTAGAATTCATTGACAATTCAGTTATTTTCGTATAAAAAACCTTCTAGTGTGTTCGAACTTGATGACTTGATAATATAAACCGAAATTAGTCTATAAAATATAGTTTACTAATGCGTTTTTATCGTTCACTATAATTTTCTTTAATATGAATATGCCTAGATACATTATTATTTAAAAATTCTCTTATAAATATTCTAAATATGCATGTATATATAGTACATATGTCTAATTTGAGTTTGGTATATTCTCTGGTTCCTAAATACAATAGAAATCTGTACATGTATACTATAAAAGGCCTATATATTTGCTTTTTTAAGTTCTCCCCTTATGTTTTTATTAAGACTATCCCATTATGGTATTGAATTAAGCACATGAATCTAATGGGAATATTTTGGTAGTTGACTTCTTATCAACCTCTAATTTAATAATATTCAAAAAGATCGAGTAATAATATTCCGAAATATATCTACAATTAAATTGAATTTTCAAGGATATGTGTAGTAATATGAGTATTAAAAATAGTATGTATTTGTATATTCAGTTTCGGTATGGAATTAGTCAACAGATTTTACAGAATCTCATTCATAATAATACTTTAAATTTACATTAATTCAAATAATTAAACTAGAAAGTCTAAATAATTACTTTCATCTTAGATTTTGCGTTTATTTGTATCAAAATTTCTCAAACATGTAATCATCACAATCTCTATAATAAACACTTGTTTCTTTCATATTTTTAAAATGTTTTATTAAACGCTGATGTTTTAAAACAACCAACTTTTACTCTGCACATCAAAAAAAAAAAAAACTAACCTTGTTTAGCAAATCAGTATTAGAAAATGTATGTATTATTAAGTAATATACATACATACATATGTACGTTCAATGACACGCTTTAGAAAAATAAAACAAAACTCAAACAATAGAACACATCAATACAAAGATTATCTATCGTCCACAGCATACTAATACCATCTACTACTTTCCAGCGGCCAAGAGAAAAGTTAACTTATAAAATCCCTATTTTATAAAATATTTAATATTAAGATATATGTACGTCTTTGTATATCAAATAAACTCATTAAAATTGTTACAAATATCGGATGTAAAAGTGTTAGAAATAATTAATGTTTCTGTCTTCCATGTATAGGTATAAGCATTCAAATTAAAGAACAACAACCATGTAATAAGTGCATTGATAGACCTTATGCCCTCGAAAATATAACCGCCGAATACTAAAATAAATCTCCTGAGTCATGAAAACCTCCCATGACTTCCTCCCAAAAAAATTAATCTTCTGGTCCTCGTGTAGAGCTCATTGTAAAACAATCACACAAAGTGATAAAAATAGTGATGTACATGCACAATAACTACCACTACAAGCTCAAGACTATACAATCTTTATCTGTACAGTTCAAATGATAAACAAAAATATCCAAGTCAGCAGAATTAAAAATACATAAAAAAAATTTAAAAGAAAAATTAATATGTACAACCTCAAAAAGAAATTTATATACATACATACATAAACAACAACCTATAAAACAGTAAAATTTATATAGATACTAGATCGATCACACCAGACATATATCGCATACACACACTCAACCCAACACACACCTACCAAAAAGTGATGACGTAATACTCATACACAAACATAACATATAATAAAATTTCATACTATGTATTATGAAATTCAAATTCCTATGTCTAGCAATACGAAACACTGTTTCTTAAATAAATAACGACACCTTCGTCTCACCAACGAAGCAATAGTCGGACACACTAAGCCCCATAAAATAATAAAGTCACCTTAACATATACATATCTACAATTGTTAAATTAAAATAAAGAAATTAAAATATACATCACAAGTTCATTAACCCTATTCAAAAACTCTGGTTATGGTCCCAAAATATTGAATAACTGAAATGCACTTGTACATAAAAAAACCTCTGCAAACAAAATACATATTTCAAATAAAATATATCAACATATTTATTAGCTACACACAACTACATATAAATCCAAACGATCATGCAAATATTTTGCAACAAAAAAACAAAAGCTCTCACTTGAAAAAAAATTAATACAAACATAGAGCAAACACTTATTTGTATGTATTTACTGCATACATCAAAGAAATTTGCAGATATGTACATAAGTATGTACACATATTGTCAAATTTCATACCCATGCGATTGCGTACTCAGAACATTTAGTAGAACTTAACACAGCTCCTCCTATCCTCTCACACTTCCATAACCGCATAATGAAAATATACAAATAGTTCACCAACCGACTGACGTTGAGTCAAAAAATAGAAACAAAGTATTTTAAAACTTTAAATATAAACAAATTGAATTTAACATACATAGAACAAAGATAAGCTTGACAAAAAAAATACATCGTCCACAGTACTATAAAACACACATGTAAATAAACGGATTTTAGGATAAACATATAAAAAATAGGGAAGGTCACATACATGAGAACATTTTATACTACATATGTACATCACATGTCGCCTACAAAAACAATTCAAACTATTTTAACAACATACCTCCAAATCATGGACAGACTCAAATTCATACATTCAGACATATAGAAATTCCCACAGACAGACAGACAGAAATTCTCACGCCCCCCCATACTTACACTAACAAATTGAAAAAACATCAAGCTATCAAAATCTCACATACACAAATATATATTCTCACGGACAGACATCAATCCAGATGTAGAAATACGATAAAATTTATATACATCGCAACAGCAAGAATTCGCACGATCAGCATAAAATCAAGGGCAACACATACAAATGTATGTATGTAGATGTAGCCATACGCAACTATGTGCACACACACACACACAGACACACTACAATTTCCTAATGTTGTGAAATTCAAATTCCATTGTCAAAAAATAAACAAGATTAAGCAAGATTTTAATATGGACAGACAGACAGACAGACAGACAAACATCAATCCACATGTACAGACTCTGTATGTAAACACAACCTCTAACCAACCCCCACCAACAAACAAAAATTAGGATGATGACTCATTCTCCAACACATCCACCTGAATAAACAAAAAAACACCAACAAGATTAAGCATGCATATTTAACGTAAACAAACATTTCAGACCATCTGCCATACTAATGCTGGCTTTATACGACATGTATTTTACATCTGACTTGTCAAATTTCCCACTGCAAAAGTGATACATGCCGTGTGAAACATATGAAACATTGTCAGATGACATTTACAGAAGCAAAGTCAGATGAAAAATTTTCAATTAGAGCGTGATCTATTTTCATCTGACAAGGTATCTGACATCAGCTGTATTAAATTATCAAAAGTGTGGTTTGGCTGAAAAAACATTAAAAAGCAAAGAGCGCTTTATATATTTACAAAAATTGTGCAAAAACTAAGCTGTTGTGAACACTCAGAGGTTATGTCAGTTGTAATTGCACATGTACGTGTGAAAGCAAATATTATAAACCGTCTGTAAATTGACAATTTTGACAAACATGCGAAGTTACATATGTCTCACACACCTAACAAGCCATTTGTAAAAAACATGTCGTCTAAAGTCAGCATAAGCATACATATTAATTGGAACTTAACACCCCCCTCTAACACTTCCATAACCACATTCTGAAAATATACAAACCCTCCACCAGTCAATTGGTGGACGGACATGCTTAAATAAACACAACTACATTTTAAATGTAAACACAAGCACCACAAAAAATTATCAAGAAGAAAAAATAATAATAGCTACACAATAAACCCCGTAGGAACCCAAGTCGACTTTTTTATCTACAAGTTTGGTGACGTTGTCTACACTCTTTATTTCCACATATAATCTAAAACACTACCCAATCTCTCAATATCACCCCATAAGAACCACACACTCTATACTAAGCCAATACTTTCAAGCTCCAAACTCACTACCCAATCGCTCAATGTCACCCCATAAGAACCATCTAGTCTATACTTAATCAATTGTTCATAAGGCACTATCTCAACACAACCACAACTCACGAAGCAACGGAAAACATCCAGGGTCTATGGTAGGAATCAAACCCCACTGACAGGCTAGCATCGCTACCTGAGACACCCATATCACCCCATTAGAACAACACCCTAAATTTCTATAACACCCACACTATAATTTTTCACAATCTTCACTATACACATTTTGCCTACAGGGCACTTTCATTTTTTTTCCACGGGTATCAAATTACACATTTGTTTATTTAACAATTAAAATTTCAAATTTTAATTACTCAAATTTTAAAATTTTAATTGGTCTTATGTCCCCAGTTCCTATCTACTGCAGAGTTATATTGCAGTATATATGGTGAGTCGAACTAACAATTTGTTTTAAAAGAATTTTACAATTATTATATTAAATAAATACTAACGAGCACGTTTTCAAGAAGAGAATATTCACCATAATTTCGGCAAAAGAACCAACAAACAACAAACCAGGAAAATTAAGAACAAAAATCAATTAATTGACAAAAAGAAAAAAATCAATTTCAGTTGTCTTCCTCCTTTTGTTCACAAACAACAACATAATCATATGAATTCTCCCGCGGATTATTTTGTTGTTAATACAATTGGAGACTAATAATTTGAGATACTATTGGAAGTTATGAACTCTCCCCAAATCATTGGAATGTATATTTTTCATAAGTTATTGATTTGTTGTCATTCTTCTGCTAGTTCTGCATGCTCTATAGTCGGTATAACAATAGTATCGGTTTTCAATATCTTTTTTTTTATTTACAAATTATACCCACATAATTAGCAGTTAAGGGGTAGGCCACTCGGGCGGTTTTAAAACGCGCGTTTCTGCTTTTTTGTATTAAATTTGAAGTTTTATAAAATTTAGAACTTTCAAATTTAATATAAAAAAGCAGAAAAGCGCTTTTTAAAAACGCCCGTGTGGCTTGGCCCTAAGTATATAATCATAGGGATATCATTATTATTCCATCTTATTTTGGCTATGTCTTGTTACCCGTCAAGAATTTTGGGCTTGCATAGTATATTTTTTCGAATGTTATATTTCAGTAAGAATACATGGTGGCCATAATAACCTCATGAATAAAGTTTCAATTATTTGTAATGGATCTCTAATTTTTTTTCCTTTACGTGATGTGATCGGGTAAGATAAAGTTCGCTATATTGGGATCTTAAAATATATGCAGCCGCCACAAAGGACGGTGGAGATGCTTGATCCCTATTACCATCTGAAGAGTTTTTATAACTAGCTTAGGTTTTTCGCGATTGAGTTGATACATTAGATTCCGTAATTCAGTTGATTTAATAAAGGGTAAATATTACATCGTTTTGTTATTGAAAATCAACTAATGTTGTGTATTAATAATAACACGCGATTGATTTGTTGAATATACAAGAATCATTTATTTAATTCAATTAGACATTAAATTCATGTGTGTATTCTATAAAATCTAAAAGTACAATAAAGTTAACAATAAGAAAAATGGAATGACAATGTCTTGATGTATATGTAAAATATATTGAAAGAGAAAATGAATAATACAAATTACATCCAGTGTTGTCAATACTACTGTAATACATTACAGTCTCCCACGCTTAATGGAGTACATGGTCTCTTAAATGGGCAGGTAACCTTCTGACTCGGCTTGATCTTCATAAAATGTCTTCTCGGTTTACTACAGGCTCAGATTGAAGACGTGGGTGGTGAGCTGGTTCGTTTATTTGGGTTGGACTACGTTCAACGATTATTTCTTCTATTCCAGGGTTTTTACGTATTGGTTGTTCGGCAAACGTTACAATATTTTTTGGTAATTCCACACCTGACTTACGTAGTTGGTTTATGTGTCGTTTTAGCTCATAACCATTGTCGAGTTTAATTCGATAATGAAGTTGGCCAAATTTTGATTTTACGATACTAAATTTCCATGGCGGTTTACAGCCGTCGTACCACCGCACTTGCACTCTATCTCCCAACTTTAATTGACGAATTATGGGAGTAATTTTTGCAGACATTGAATGCTTTATTGGGCGTATGGCGTCTAGTTTAATACGAAAATCACGACCAAGGTATAATTGTGATGGACTTTTACCGCATGCTAATGGTGTAGCTCGTTAACGAGAAATTATTTGTTGTACCTTTATGTGTAGTGGTGTTTTATCATCCTCGTTCAACTTCATTTTTAAAATTTGCACGTATCTTTCCGCTAGGCCGTTCGTTGCCGCGTGCCCGGAAGCTATGCATTTTTGCATAATTCCATTATGTTCGCAATAATTTCTAAAATCTGCACTTTGAAAAATTGAAGCATTGTAGGAGACAATAATTTGAGGCAGGCCATGTGTGACAAATATGTCTCTAAGTAGTTCTATGGCTTTATCAGTTGTAGGTGAATTTTTTGTAATGCGGATTTCAGGCCATTTTGATTTTGCATCTACTAGTATGAGGAAAAAGTGGTTCTGGAAAGGACCAGCATAATCTATGTGCTTTCTTTGAAATTTTTCTTTAGGCTCTTCCCAATGATGGGCTAATAATTTTGGAGGTTCTTTTCTTACCTTTGCACAACTGGAACACGCCTTTACTACTCCTTCAATGTCTGAGTCGATGCCCTTCCAGAAACAGTACCTTCTAGCTAATTCCTTGATCTAAATAATGCCCATATGAGTATGATGTAGTTCGTTTAAGATTTCGATTCGTAGACTCTCTGGGATTACAACGCGGCTACCTCTAAACAGAGTACCATCTTGAATTGTATATTCAGGCTAAATTTTTCTTCCACTTATTAAGGCTTTCTTCAGTGTTGATAGGTCTTGAATTTCTTCTTCTAAAAAATGTTTGAAATTTGATTTTTCATGAATCGGTGCTTTAGATAGACAGTCCGATGTCGTAGCTGGTGTTTTGGCGTTTTGATGGAAAATTCTGGACAATGGGCGGTTATCTGTTAATAGCGTAAACTCTCTCCCATATAAATACATAAACATTTTTCAACAGCAAATATTATTGCGAGGGCTCTCTATCCAGCTGGCTATAATTCTGTTCCGCCTTCGTCAATGCTCTTGAAATAAATGCGATAGCGCGTTCGCTTCCGTCTATGGTGTGATAGAACTGCAGCTATGCCTGTTGGGCTTGCGTCGCACGCTAAAGTTACTGGTAGAGTTGGGTCATATGGCACTATAGCTCTATCCTCTTGTATTTGTTGCTTAAGTTTTCCGAAAGCTTTTTCGCACTTTGTTGTCCACTGGAATTTTCTATTTGTCTCTAGGAGTTGGCGTAATGGAAACGTTGTTATTGACTAGGGATGGGCAAAAATATCGATATATCGATATTTTCTTAAAAATATATCGATATATCGTGGCTATTTTTAATATCGATATATCAATATTTTTTTCCAAATATATCAACAGTATCAAATCCGATATTTTTAGCTTTGGTTTTGTTTTTCGTGCCATTTTAAACAAATTTCGGCACAGTCTTCATCAAATAGAATATTACTAACAAAATCTTTTGTTTTATTTATAATATTCTGTCTATTCGAAAAATTATTATTCTTTGAGTGTAATTTTGTTGATGTATGTTCTATGAAATATTAATGGAACAGTAAGGATCTTGGAAATTAACTCTTTTTAGCTTAATTATTTATAAGAAAAGTCCTTTTTTAGTTTTATATAAAAAAAAATTTGGGGACTACATATGAATTATCATTGTTGAAAAAATATCGATATTTCCATATATCGATATTTTTTATTCGATATATATCGATGCCGATCGATATATAAAAATATACCGATATTGATATATTTTTTTCACTTGCCCATCCCTATTGTAGACACATCTGGCAGGAATTTTGCATATACGTTATCATGCACGTACTTTATCTGTACATTTTTAAATCTTATTGTGGCTCACAATGTACCAAGATACTTAATTTGTTCCTTGAAATACTCGCACTTGTTTTTGTTGATGTGTAAATTATATTTGCTTATCCTCTAAAAACATTTTATTAGTCGATGCTTACACTCTGCTAAAGTTGATCCATATATGACAATATCATCCAAATATGAAATTGGTCCCTCAAGACCTTGCAAAATTTTATCCAGGATGGCGAATGACTTTAATTCGGCGCAGTTTTAATACCGAAAGACAACTATTAAATTGATACGTACCTCTGTGCGTGGATATAGTTTGAATTTGTTTGCTCTCTTCATCTACCATTACATGAAGGTATGCATTGTATAAATCGAGCATTTTTGAGTTTGTGAAAAATTTCGTCGATTTTTCTTATTGCGTAATGTGCGGCCCCAAGCTGAGGGCTTACCGCTACCTTATAATCAAAGCACAAACGCACATTTCCATCGGGTTCAGGTATTACAACCAAGTGCGACCCCCAGTTGCTGGTGTTCACTTTGGTAATGATGCCGTCTTTTTCCAACTCGTTCAGTTCGCGTTCAACTTTTTCGCGTAGTGCGTAGTGCCTTTCTCTTAAATACACTGTTTTAGCATCAGCACGTAATTTAAATGAAATTTATTTGTTGATGGTTATTAAGCAATTGTCTATATGTATTTCATTTGCGCTTTTAGCAAATCGTCAGTAGACTTCAACCACAACTTTGAACAGTTACAAACCTCTTAATTTTAAACTGGTGATTACATTTGGAATACATCCTACTTTTTCTTCAAAAATATCTGAAAATTGTTGTTTTATTTTTGAAATTAAATTTATTTTATTACCATCATGATTTCCATAGTAATCGTGTTGATCGATTTTCGACAAATTTATTTTTAGATGACGAATCCACACTCGTCCTAATAGAGCTGAACGGTCCGCGGACAGCACATACATATCTTCTTTTGATGTTTCGTTTTTATATTTAACGTTGACATTTACGACACCTAGTGGTAGAAATATGTCTCCCGTGTACGATCCAATTTTACAAAATCGTTTTGTGGAATTAATGTATAGCCGGCGCCCGAATCAACTTCAAATAATTGCTCGTTTCCTCCAATATACACGTTTGCATAACATTTTTGCAAATCTTTTAATGGCACTGCTGTTTTGTTATAAATGTCGATAATCTGATTAACCCCATAGTAGTTATCCGTTGTGTTGAATGATTCGATGGCGTTCGATGCGTTGTTGTTATCAGAGCTTTTTCTTTGATGTCTACTTTGTTTCACTTTATCTTGAAAACAAACCTTTTGTACATGCCCATACCTGCCACATAATATGCATTTTAATTTATTCTTGCTTGTTTTGCAATCGTTTGATAGATGATTATTACGGCCACATCTAAGACATAGCTCTTCTATGCTCAATTCGCTGTAGTTGACTCGAGTTCTTGATTTTGATTTTCTGTTCCTTGAAATGCTGTGATTTCTACAGCTATCAGTACGTCGATTGTTAACTTGTTGATGTTGAATTTGATTTATGTTGTTGCCTGCTGTATTGTTTTCAATTGCCTTATTATTTATTTTGGCGGCTTCTAACGCTGTTGTTGCTTTATCAATAATTTGTGTAAACGTTAATGTTGGGTCTTGCAATAATTGCACACGAATGCGTCCATCACTAAGACCTCTGATAAATTGTGAGCACAAAAATATGTCAGAAACTGACTTGCCACACTCACAAACAAACCCGCAATCTGCTGCTCGATCTTGTAAAATAGCTACAAAGTTGGAAATAGATTGTTCGCTATTTTGTATTTCTGAAAGAAATTTGTGTTGCTCTTCAATTTTTTTTTGGACAAAAATGTGCACTTAGAAGCTCCAATATCTCGTTGTACTTTAGCTCATTTATATTCCTGGGTGACGTTAATGTTGCTAAAACAGAGTATGTTGCTGACCCAGTATACTGTAAGAGTAGTTTTGCGCATAAGTCTTTGTTTTCAAAGACTTTCTTTATTTGAAAATGGATTTCCAGCCGATCTTTATACATACGAAATGATTCTATTTTGTGGTCAAATGCATCGAAATTTGAGATTATGTTCACACTGGTATTTGTTTGTTGAATTTGCTGCTGCTGTTGTTGCATCGTTGTCGTCATGACGGTTATTGCTGGAAGCAATTGCGGCACTTGAGCCTCCACTGCACTTTGAGGCTAAGACCGTTCTCGCACTCTTGATCGACAATTTTTAATTGCTAAAAGAAATTGTTTTCTATTAATTTTTTATTTATGTAGAATTGTACTTTATTTTGATATTTTTGGCTTTAATCCTCGTCGCCATTTATTGTTGTGTATTAATAAAAACACGCGATTGATTTATTGAATATACAAGAATAATTTATTAAATTCAATTACACATTAAATTCATCTGTGTATTCTTTAAAATCTAAAAGTACAATAAAGTTATCAACAAGAAAAACCGAATGACAATGTCTTGATGTATTTGTAAAATATATTGAAAGAGAAAATGAATAATACAACTTATATCCAGTGTTGTCAATACTACCGTAATACATTACAACTACCCAGACCATAATTGTAGTTAAAACTAAGGGAGTCTACAATAATTATTTATGTATTGAAGATTTTCTGGCTGGTGGAAGAGATTTGAGTAGACAAGATCGCTAGCATAGTAAATGGCTCCCGCTAGTCAATCACTTCTTTGAGCAAAATCCAATAATCAGCGAGCATAATACAACATTCACGGCAAAAAACACAGGCGAAAATAATTTAGGTTCATTACACTGTCGCACTATCAAGCCGAATTTGATATTGGGTAGTATGAATAAAAAAACTATTTGCGTTTTACATAAAAATTTGTTTAAAACACAAAATTCTGGAAATTATTCGATATAAAATTACGAATTTTTTGGTTTTAAAACAAGTTTTTAAGTAAAAAGCAAATACATTTTCTTATTCATACTACCCATTGAGACTTGGCTTTCATGACAGCAACTGTCGTGATTATTGTCATATTGTGAATGGGGCTTAAATACATAGACACATATCGCTCCTTTATTGCAACATAGTTATATCTCAAAAAAATGAAACTTGGCAAAACGTGATTAAAGTTTTAAAAATGTTATCAAGCTTATGAGCTTTGTTAGCTTTTTAGTGGTTATATATCTTAGGTTTAGATTAAGATATGTTTCTAAAAATTTGTTTACATATAAAGAAGGTCTTAGTGAAGACTTTTTCTTAAGTAACTTAAAAATTTTGGTTTTTTGAGATATGACTACGTTGGAATAAGGGAGCGATATGTAGTATTATTTTGTGTTATACATATGTGTTATGGAATGTAATATGCACTTATCAGGCATGTTCTGAAAATCATATGGCTTTAAATCACATGTGATTTTAAAATCAATAATCGTCCTGCACACGTTTTTAAAATGATATACGATCACTTTCTTTCAAAAATGATATCTGATGCTCTATACAATACAAAAATAAAAAAAGAGTGAAAAAATATCTGCATGACCATTATTGATTTTAAAATCGCATGTTATTTAAAGTCATGTGATTTTCAGAACATGCCTGTATGTTATGTATGTATTATATCATATGTATTAAGCTTTTCTTTTATATGTAGTATTCTTTTATGTACTAATGAATTTAAAATAAAATAATCCTTACACAAATATTCAGATATTGCATTGCTTATTTTTTCTGGATTATTTCTATGGTCCGTTAACATTGTAAGGTATTCTGGATACGACCGGTTTAATTCCGCAGCTTCCAAAGCCTGCAACCAATTTTCATTTATTGTGTCATTGTTTTCATTAAGAAAATTGTGAAGGGACACAACATGACAATATAATGGCGTTCGCATTTCTTATGGCATTATCAACGCCTTTTCCAATGCGCCTAAAACGTGCTTTTAAGTGTCCAAAAGCGTTTTCAACCAGTCGACGTGATTTGACAATGAATAGTCGAAACATTTTTGTTGGTGGCTTTGCGACACTTGAAAAGAATATGGCTTCATATTTTTTTCGCTTAATCGAAATGCTGAATCGCCGATTATATGGACTGAAACATCTACTTGTGAAATATTTTTCTTCAAATCCGTTATAATATCGCACTGATCTAACTGTTGCTTTAGAGATGATTCTTGAAATATCTGCGAATCGTTGCAACGTCCTGGGCTACCACAGCTTGCATAAATAAAACGGCATCTAGGATAGAAAATATATGTATAGCAATATACTTGGACATACTATGTGCATTTCAATTTAATAGCACATACAATGTATGTCATACATACATACCTTGCGTCGACCAATGCTAAAAGCACAATTGAATACCACCCCTTATAATTGTAGTAGTCCGTAGCCTCCTCATGACCTGGGTGAATCTCAATGTGGCAACCGTCTATTATTTAAAGACATGCAAAACGTAAAAGTCTTAATGGTGACACAATTAACTTACCAAGAGCTCCCATACACTGTGTATATCCAAGAATTTCAAATTTTTGGACAAGTTCTTCAACTTTTTCTCGGTTTAAGGGAAAATTATTTATGTATAATGGAGACAAAACTCTCCACACTTCGGCACAAATGCTCAACAGAATATTACATACTGTTGCCTTTTCAACCCCAAATAAATTACCGATTGTACGGTACTCTGCCGATGAGCCCAACGCATACAAGCTTATTGCAACCACCTTTTCTAAAGGTATTGCTTCTCGCATGATGGTGTCTTTTTTCCGCAGCCCACTAAGAAACTCGCATAGTTTAAAAAACGAGATCCGACACATCCTTAAGTTATTTTGGAAGAGACTTTCATCAGCTATTTGGCAGTCTCTCTCCCAGAAAGTTTGACTTCGATCCTGAAATGTTTAAACATTTCATAGTATGCATACATAAGTATAATGTATACATTATACAACTTACTACTTTCCAAGCTAGTCTTTCTGAAATTAGCGACAATTTAACAACATTAAGCAGTTGCAGCTGCTCTAAAAGCTAAGAATGCTTCTGTTTCAAGTCCGTCAGTAAGTTGAAGGGTATTTTTGAATCCTCCATTCTTTTATTTCTATCCATTTTTGTTTTTAGTTTTATTTGATTGAATTTAAAAAATTAACTTTTTACGTTTAATTGATAATTTTGTTTTCTTTTTGTTTTTGTTTTGCGTTTAAAACCAACAACACGTTGAATAATTTATTCAGTAAAACAAAATCAAAATTGGATAAGAAAGAAAAGTCCAATATAATCTACGAGATTCCATGCAACGGAGACGGAACCAATATATGCAATAAATTCTATGTTGGCACGACAAAAAATAAATTTAAGTAAAGGATTGCATCACACAAATCAAATTTAACAATACATCACAAACCGATAGAAAAAAAACGGAACTTGCAGCCCACTGTATTACAACAAAACATGAACCGAACTTTAATGATGTGAGAATACTACAAGAAGAGAACAATTACATGGAGAGATTTACCTTAGAAATGCTGCATATAATCAACATTCCTACAGAGAAGAGATTAAACTACAAAATAAAGAACGCACGGTGTCATGGGACACCGGGTAGGAACGTTTTACTTACCTTAGAAATTGTATTTTCACTATCTCTGAGCGCTGGGAGTTATTTATGTCGAAATGACAAATTCTCTTTCAACCATGGCAAGTAAAAGAGTTTCCTTCGTTTCAGAAACATATAATTTTATTTGTACAGTTCAGGTAAGTATGTATGTATGTCTGTTTTGGAAGTGTGGTAGGTTCACTAATGTTGATGTCAAAGAGGAGGAAATTTCCCCTACCTCCTCTCGTGGCCCTATTAAAAAATTATAGCCTATTTCTTCTTTTAGACTCAGATCTATCTAAGTTTTGAATTTATTTAAAATTGGACAAATAGATTAAAAGAAATTTCCTCCTACCTCCTCTCGTGATCCTATTTTTGAAAATATGTCTAGCACATGTATTCTTTAAGACTCGAATGTATCAATGTTTTGAATTTCATCAAAATCGGATAAATAGTTTCAAAGAGGAAAAAATGTCCCCGTATCTCCCCTAGTGGTCCTATTTTTTAAATAATTATATCCTATATCTTCTTTAAGACTCAGATCTATCTACGTTTTGATTTTTATCAAAATCGAATATAGTTTCAAAGAGGACGAAATTTCTCCCTACCTCCCCACGTGGTCCTATTTCTGAAAAAATGTATAGCCTGCCTCCTTTTAGACTAAGATTTATCTATGTTTTTAATTTGTAGTCTATGTTTTCTTTTAGACCCAGATCTATATATGTTTTGAATTTCATCAAAATCGGATAAATAGTTTCAAAGAGGATGACATTTCCTCCTACCTCCCCTCGTGATCATATTTTTAAAAATATATCTACCCTATGTCTTCTTTTAGACTCGGATGTATCTATGTTTTGAATTTCATCAAAATCGGATAAATAGTTGCAAAGAGGAAACAATTTCCCCCTATCTCCCCTCATGGTCCTATTTTTTAAAATAATTATATCCTATATCTTCTTTAAGACTCAGATCTATATATGTTTTTAGTTTCATTAAAATCGGATGGATTGTTTCAAAGAGGACGAAATTTCCCCCTACCTCCCCTCGTGGTCCTATTTATGAAGAAACTTATAGCCTATGTCTTCTTTTAGACATATGTAGATCTATCTATGCCTATGTATTTTTTTAAATAATTATATCCTATATCTTCTTGAAGACTCAGATCTATCGGATATAATTTCAAAGAGGACGAAATTTCCCCCTACCTCCCCACGTGGTCCTATTTCTGAAAAATGTATAGCCTGCCTCGTTTTAGACTCAGATTTATCTATGTTTTTAATTTAATCAAAATCGGAAAGATAGTTTCAAAGATGACAAAATTTCCCCCTACCTCCCCTCTTGGTCCTATTTTGTAAAATATGTATAGCCTTTGCCTTCTCTTAGACTCAGATATATCTATGTCTTGAATTTCAGCAAAATCGGATATATAGTTTCAAAGACGACGAAATTTCCCCCTACCTTCGCTCGTGGTCCTATTTTATAAAAAAAATTTGTAGTCTATGTCTTCTTTTAGACCCAGATCTATATATGTTTTGAATTTTATCAAAATCGGATAAATAGTTTCAAAGAGGATGACATTTCCCCCTACGTCCCCTCGTGGTCATATTTTTGAAAATATATCTACCCTATGTCTTCTTTTATCATCCTCGTTCAACTTCATTTTTAAAATTTGCACGTATCTTTCCGCTAGGCCGTTCGTTGCCGCGTGCCCGGAAGCTATGCATTTTTGCATAATTCCATTATGTTCGCAATAATTTCTAAAATCTGCACTTTGAAAAATTGAAGCATTGTAGGAGACAATAATTTGAGGCAGGCCATGTGTGACAAATATGTCTCTAAGTAGTTCTATGGCTTTATCAGTTGTAGGTGAATTTTTTGTAATGCGGATTTCAGGCCATTTTGATTTTGCATCTACTAGTATGAGGAAAAAGTGGTTCTGGAAAGGACCAGCATAATCTATGTGCTTTCTTTGAAAATTTTCTTTAGGCTCTTCCCAATGATGGGCTAATAATTTTGGAGGTTCTTTTCTTACCTTTGCACAACTGGAACACGCCTTTACTACTCCTTCAATGTCTGAGTCGATGCCCTTCCAGAAACAGTACCTTCTAGCTAATTCCTTGATCTAAATAATGCCCATATGAGTATGATGTAGTTCGTTTAAGATTTCGATTCGTAGACTCTCTGGGATTACAACGCGGCTACCTCTAAACAGAGTACCATCTTGAATTGTATATTCAGGCTAAATTTTTCTTCCACTTATTAAGGCTTTCTTCAGTGTTGATAGGTCTTGAATTTCTTCTTCTAAAAAATGTTTGAAATTTGATTTTTCATGAATCGGTGCTTTAGATAGACAGTCCGATGTCGTAGCTGGTGTTTTGGCGTTTTGATGGAAAATTCTGGACAATGGGCGGTTATCTGTTAATAGCGTAAACTCTCTCCCATATAAATACATAAACATTTTTCAACAGCAAATATTATTGCGAGGGCTCTCTATCCAGCTGGCTATAATTCTGTTCCGCCTTCGTCAATGCTCTTGAAATAAATGCGATAGCGCGTTCGCTTCCGTCTATGGTGTGATAGAACTGCAGCTATGCCTGTTGGGCTTGCGTCGCACGCTAAAGTTACTGGTAGAGTTGGGTCATATGGCACTATAGCTCTATCCTCTTGTATTTGTTGCTTAAGTTTTCCGAAAGCTTTTTCGCACTTTGTTGTCCACTGGAATTTTCTATTTGTCTCTAGGAGTTGGCGTAATGGAAACGTTGTTATTGACTAGGGATGGGCAAAAATATCGATATATCGATATTTTCTTAAAAATATATCGATATATCGTGGCTATTTTTAATATCGATATATCAATATTTTTTTCCAAATATATCAACAGTATCAAATCCGATATTTTTAGCTTTGGTTTTGTTTTTCGTGCCATTTTAAACAAATTTCGGCACAGTCTTCATCAAATAGAATATTACTAACAAAATCTTTTGTTTTATTTATAATATTCTGTCTATTCGAAAAATTATTATTCTTTGAGTGTAATTTTGTTGATGTATGTTCTATGAAATATTAATGGAACAGTAAGGATCTTGGAAATTAACTCTTTTTAGCTTAATTATTTATAAGAAAAGTCCTTTTTTAGTTTTATATAAAAAAAAATTTGGGGACTACATATGAATTATCATTGTTGAAAAAATATCGATATTTCCATATATCGATATTTTTTATTCGATATATATCGATGCCGATCGATATATAAAAATATACCGATATTGATATATTTTTTTCACTTGCCCATCCCTATTGTAGACACATCTGGCAGGAATTTTGCATATACGTTATCATGCACGTACTTTATCTGTACATTTTTAAATCTTATTGTGGCTCACAATGTACCAAGATACTTAATTTGTTCCTTGAAATACTCGCACTTGTTTTTGTTGATGTGTAAATTATATTTGCTTATCCTCTAAAAACATTTTATTAGTCGATGCTTACACTCTGCTAAAGTTGATCCATATATGACAATATCATCCAAATATGAAATTGGTCCCTCAAGACCTTGCAAAATTTTATCCAGGATGGCGAATGACTTTAATTCGGCGCAGTTTTAATACCGAAAGACAACTATTAAATTGATACGTACCTCTGTGCGTGGATATAGTTTGAATTTGTTTGCTCTCTTCATCTACCATTACATGAAGGTATGCATTGTATAAATCGAGCATTTTTGAGTTTGTGAAAAATTTCGTCGATTTTTCTTATTGCGTAATGTGCGGCCCCAAGCTGAGGGCTTACCGCTACCTTATAATCAAAGCACAAACGCACATTTCCATCGGGTTCAGGTATTACAACCAAGTGCGACCCCCAGTTGCTGGTGTTCACTTTGGTAATGATGCCGTCTTTTTCCAACTCGTTCAGTTCGCGTTCAACTTTTTCGCGTAGTGCGTAGTGCCTTTCTCTTAAATACACTGTTTTAGCATCAGCACGTAATTTAAATGAAATTTATTTGTTGATGGTTATTAAGCAATTGTCTATATGTATTTCATTTGCGCTTTTAGCAAATCGTCAGTAGACTTCAACCACAACTTTGAACAGTTACAAACCTCTTAATTTTAAACTGGTGATTACATTTGGAATACATCCTACTTTTTCTTCAAAAATATCTGAAAATTGTTGTTTTATTTTTGAAATTAAATTTATTTTATTACCATCATGATTTCCATAGTAATCGTGTTGATCGATTTTCGACAAATTTATTTTTAGATGACGAATCCACACTCGTCCTAATAGAGCTGAACGGTCCGCGGACAGCACATACATATCTTCTTTTGATGTTTCGTTTTTATATTTAACGTTGACATTTACGACACCTAGTGGTAGAAATATGTCTCCCGTGTACGATCCAATTTTACAAAATCGTTTTGTGGAATTAATGTATAGCCGGCGCCCGAATCAACTTCAAATAATTGCTCGTTTCCTCCAATATACACGTTTGCATAACATTTTTGCAAATCTTTTAATGGCACTGCTGTTTTGTTATAAATGTCGATAATCTGATTAACCCCATAGTAGTTATCCGTTGTGTTGAATGATTCGATGGCGTTCGATGCGTTGTTGTTATCAGAGCTTTTTCTTTGATGTCTACTTTGTTTCACTTTATCTTGAAAACAAACCTTTTGTACATGCCCATACCTGCCACATAATATGCATTTTAATTTATTCTTGCTTGTTTTGCAATCGTTTGATAGATGATTATTACGGCCACATCTAAGACATAGCTCTTCTATGCTCAATTCGCTGTAGTTGACTCGAGTTCTTGATTTTGATTTTCTGTTCCTTGAAATGCTGTGATTTCTACAGCTATCAGTACGTCGATTGTTAACTTGTTGATGTTGAATTTGATTTATGTTGTTGCCTGCTGTATTGTTTTCAATTGCCTTATTATTTATTTTGGCGGCTTCTAACGCTGTTGTTGCTTTATCAATAATTTGTGTAAACGTTAATGTTGGGTCTTGCAATAATTGCACACGAATGCGTCCATCACTAAGACCTCTGATAAATTGTGAGCACAAAAATATGTCAGAAACTGACTTGCCACACTCACAAACAAACCCGCAATCTGCTGCTCGATCTTGTAAAATAGCTACAAAGTTGGAAATAGATTGTTCGCTATTTTGTATTTCTGAAAGAAATTTGTGTTGCTCTTCAATTTTTTTTTGGACAAAAATGTGCACTTAGAAGCTCCAATATCTCGTTGTACTTTAGCTCATTTATATTCCTGGGTGACGTTAATGTTGCTAAAACAGAGTATGTTGCTGACCCAGTATACTGTAAGAGTAGTTTTGCGCATAAGTCTTTGTTTTCAAAGACTTTCTTTATTTGAAAATGGATTTCCAGCCGATCTTTATACATATGAAATGATTCTATTTTGTGGTCAAATGCATCGAAATTTGAGATTATGTTCACACTGGTATTTGTTTGTTGAATTTGCTGCTGCTGTTGTTGCATCGTTGTCGTCATGACGGTTATTGCTGGAAGCAATTGCGGCACTTGAGCCTCCACTGCACTTTGAGGCTAAGACCGTTCTCGCACTCTTGATCGACAATTTTTAATTGCTAAAAGAAATTGTTTTCTATTAATTTTTTATTTATGTAGAATTGTACTTTATTTTGATATTTTTGGCTTTAATCCTCGTCGCCATTTATTGTTGTGTATTAATAAAAACACGCGATTGATTTATTGAATATACAAGAATAATTTATTAAATTCAATTACACATTAAATTCATCTGTGTATTCTTTAAAATCTAAAAGTACAATAAAGTTATCAACAAGAAAAACCGAATGACAATGTCTTGATGTATTTGTAAAATATATTGAAAGAGAAAATGAATAATACAACTTATATCCAGTGTTGTCAATACTACCGTAATACATTACAACTACCCAGACCATAATTGTAGTTAAAACTAAGGGAGTCTACAATAATTATTTATGTATTGAAGATTTTCTGGCTGGTGGAAGAGATTTGAGTAGACAAGATCGCTAGCATAGTAAATGGCTCCCGCTAGTCAATCACTTCTTTGAGCAAAATCCAATAATCAGCGAGCATAATACAACATTCACGGCAAAAAACACAGGCGAAAATAATTTAGGTTCATTACACTGTCGCACTATCAAGCCGAATTTGATATTGGGTAGTATGAATAAAAAAACTATTTGCGTTTTACATAAAAATTTGTTTAAAACACAAAATTCTGGAAATTATTCGATATAAAATTACGAATTTTTTGGTTTTAAAACAAGTTTTTAAGTAAAAAGCAAATACATTTTCTTATTCATACTACCCATTGAGACTTGGCTTTCATGACAGCAACTGTCGTGATTATTGTCATATTGTGAATGGGGCTTAAATACATAGACACATATCGCTCCTTTATTGCAACATAGTTATATCTCAAAAAAATGAAACTTGGCAAAACGTGATTAAAGTTTTAAAAATGTTATCAAGCTTATGAGCTTTGTTAGCTTTTTAGTGGTTATATATCTTAGGTTTAGATTAAGATATGTTTCTAAAAATTTGTTTACATATAAAGAAGGTCTTAGTGAAGACTTTTTCTTAAGTAACTTAAAAATTTTGGTTTTTTGAGATATGACTACGTTGGAATAAGGGAGCGATATGTAGTATTATTTTGTGTTATACATATGTGTTATGGAATGTAATATGCACTTATCAGGCATGTTCTGAAAATCATATGGCTTTAAATCACATGTGATTTTAAAATCAATAATCGTCCTGCACACGTTTTTAAAATGATATACGATCACTTTCTTTCAAAAATGATATCTGATGCTCTATACAATACAAAAATAAAAAAAGAGTGAAAAAATATCTGCATGACCATTATTGATTTTAAAATCGCATGTTATTTAAAGTCATGTGATTTTCAGAACATGCCTGTATGTTATGTATGTATTATATCATATGTATTAAGCTTTTCTTTTATATGTAGTATTCTTTTATGTACTAATGAATTTAAAATAAAATAATCCTTACACAAATATTCAGATATTGCATTGCTTATTTTTTCTGGATTATTTCTATGGTCCGTTAACATTGTAAGGTATTCTGGATACGACCGGTTTAATTCCGCAGCTTCCAAAGCCTGCAACCAATTTTCATTTATTGTGTCATTGTTTTCATTAAGAAAATTGTGAAGGGACACAACATGACAATATAATGGCGTTCGCATTTCTTATGGCATTATCAACGCCTTTTCCAATGCGCCTAAAACGTGCTTTTAAGTGTCCAAAAGCGTTTTCAACCAGTCGACGTGATTTGACAATGAATAGTCGAAACATTTTTGTTGGTGGCTTTGCGACACTTGAAAAGAATATGACTTCATATTTTTTTCGCTTAATCGAAATGCTGAATCGCCGATTATATGGACTGAAACATCTACTTGTGAAATATTTTTCTTCAAATCCGTTATAATATCGCACTGATCTAACTGTTGCTTTAGAGATGATTCTTGAAATATCTGCGAATCGTTGCAACGTCCTGGGCTACCACAGCTTGCATAAATAAAACGGCATCTAGGATAGAAAATATATGTATAGCAATATACTTGGACATACTATGTGCATTTCAATTTAATAGCACATACAATGTATGTCATACATACATACCTTGCGTCGACCAATGCTAAAAGCACAATTGAATACCACCCCTTATAATTGTAGTAGTCCGTAGCCTCCTCATGACCTGGGTGAATCTCAATGTGGCAACCGTCTATTATTTAAAGACATGCAAAACGTAAAAGTCTTAATGGTGACACAATTAACTTACCAAGAGCTCCCATACACTGTGTATATCCAAGAATTTCAAATTTTTGGACAAGTTCTTCAACTTTTTCTCGGTTTAAGGGAAAATTATTTATGTATAATGGAGACAAAACTCTCCACACTTCGGCACAAATGCTCAACAGAATATTACATACTGTTGCCTTTTCAACCCCAAATAAATTACCGATTGTACGGTACTCTGCCGATGAGCCCAACGCATACAAGCTTATTGCAACCACCTTTTCTAAAGGTATTGCTTCTCGCATGATGGTGTCTTTTTTCCGCAGCCCACTAAGAAACTCGCATAGTTTAAAAAACGAGATCCGACACATCCTTAAGTTATTTTGGAAGAGACTTTCATCAGCTATTTGGCAGTCTCTCTCCCAGAAAGTTTGACTTCGATCCTGAAATGTTTAAACATTTCATAGTATGCATACATAAGTATAATGTATACATTATACAACTTACTACTTTCCAAGCTAGTCTTTCTGAAATTAGCGACAATTTAACAACATTAAGCAGTTGCAGCTGCTCTAAAAGCTAAGAATGCTTCTGTTTCAAGTCCGTCAGTAAGTTGAAGGGTATTTTTGAATCCTCCATTCTTTTATTTCTATCCATTTTTGTTTTTAGTTTTATTTGATTGAATTTAAAAAATTAACTTTTTACGTTTAATTGATAATTTTGTTTTCTTTTTGTTTTTGTTTTGCGTTTAAAACCAACAACACGTTGAATAATTTATTCAGTAAAACAAAATCAAAATTGGATAAGAAAGAAAAGTCCAATATAATCTACGAGATTCCATGCAACGGAGACGGAACCAATATATGCAATAAATTCTATGTTGGCACGACAAAAAATAAATTTAAGTAAAGGATTGCATCACACAAATCAAATTTAACAATACATCACAAACCGATAGAAAAAAAACGGAACTTGCAGCCCACTGTATTACAACAAAACATGAACCGAACTTTAATGATGTGAGAATACTACAAGAAGAGAACAATTACATGGAGAGATTTACCTTAGAAATGCTGCATATAATCAACATTCCTACAGAGAAGAGATTAAACTACAAAATAAAGAACGCACGGTGTCATGGGACACCGGGTAGGAACGTTTTACTTACCTTAGAAATTGTATTTTCACTATCTCTGAGCGCTGGGAGTTATTTATGTCGAAATGACAAATTCTCTTTCAACCATGGCAAGTAAAAGAGTTTCCTTCGTTTCAGAAACATATAATTTTATTTGTACAGTTCAGGTAAGTATGTATGTATGTCTGTTTTGGAAGTGTGGTAGGTTCACTAATGTTGATGTCAAAGAGGAGGAAATTTCCCCTACCTCCTCTCGTGGCCCTATTAAAAAATTATAGCCTATTTCTTCTTTTAGACTCAGATCTATCTAAGTTTTGAATTTATTTAAAATTGGACAAATAGATTAAAAGAAATTTCCTCCTACCTCCTCTCGTGATCCTATTTTTGAAAATATGTCTAGCACATGTATTCTTTAAGACTCGAATGTATCAATGTTTTGAATTTCATCAAAATCGGATAAATAGTTTCAAAGAGGAAAAAATGTCCCCGTATCTCCCCTAGTGGTCCTATTTTTTAAATAATTATATCCTATATCTTCTTTAAGACTCAGATCTATCTACGTTTTGATTTTTATCAAAATCGAATATAGTTTCAAAGAGGACGAAATTTCTCCCTACCTCCCCACGTGGTCCTATTTCTGAAAAAATGTATAGCCTGCCTCCTTTTAGACTAAGATTTATCTATGTTTTTAATTTGTAGTCTATGTTTTCTTTTAGACCCAGATCTATATATGTTTTGAATTTCATCAAAATCGGATAAATAGTTTCAAAGAGGATGACATTTCCTCCTACCTCCCCTCGTGATCATATTTTTAAAAATATATCTACCCTATGTCTTCTTTTAGACTCGGATGTATCTATGTTTTGAATTTCATCAAAATCGGATAAATAGTTGCAAAGAGGAAACAATTTCCCCCTATCTCCCCTCATGGTCCTATTTTTTAAAATAATTATATCCTATATCTTCTTTAAGACTCAGATCTATATATGTTTTTAGTTTCATTAAAATCGGATGGATTGTTTCAAAGAGGACGAAATTTCCCCCTACCTCCCCTCGTGGTCCTATTTATGAAGAAACTTATAGCCTATGTCTTCTTTTAGACATATGTAGATCTATCTATGCCTATGTATTTTTTTAAATAATTATATCCTATATCTTCTTGAAGACTCAGATCTATCGGATATAATTTCAAAGAGGACGAAATTTCCCCCTACCTCCCCACGTGGTCCTATTTCTGAAAAATGTATAGCCTGCCTCGTTTTAGACTCAGATTTATCTATGTTTTTAATTTAAT